>OX246741.1:46502037-46605231 GCA_945910005.1 Isoperla grammatica
CAGTTTCAAGCAATGATTTTAATATTTGTTTAAAATCACAAATAATTATTTCTTTGACAATTATTATGTTAAATTACTATAAAATGTTAAATATATTCAGTAATCAAGTAAGAATACTATTTTAAAATCCAGTATTTACACAAAAATGCAGTTATTTATAATGGCATGATTCTAGACACTAGTTTGACTGCAGAATAGCCAATCCCTAAAAACGAAATTAGTTCATCAAAACTCCAAATAGTAGTCAACTTCTTATCTAGCTTTTGGCTTTAATTACACCACAACACATTCACAAATTATAGACTTTATAATGGGTACAAATCTTAATTGATTTACAAAGCGAAGGAAACAAAAAACTCGTTTTTAATATTCATCGACAAAGTATTGCCAACCTTCAATATATTTGGCAACGCTGCAAAGACATTGTTATTGTCAGATCGTGAAAATGGCGTCGAAAAATACGGAATACGAAGCGGAGGACGTTTTATTACGATAAAAGAAAATGATAGGATTGTATATTTTGTATCGTATCATGTTGTTTGTGCAATTGTTTACCTGACGAAGTGATCTCAAGTAACTTAAGTCCATCTAGGACATGTGAAGGCATGCAATGGATGTAAATTATTTCAAATGCGTGTAGGGGGGCTACATAAATGGTAGGCCTAGGCCTTGCACATGTCAAATGATCACAAAACGTCCTTGAGTGGCCTTAGGGCTTGGCATATTTTCTTTCATATTATACAGATGCCTCCTGGCATACTATACTTAGCATATCTACATTGGGGAAAATGTTTGCGTTTACGGACGTACAATACATGAATTTCATTTCGGATCAGGCAATATAGGCCTAGGCCTAAGTCTAAATAAAGGTGGCCTAGGCTAGGCCTCACGTACCGTATTCAGATATATTCCCGTTTCTAACTGTTACTTCAATTTGAATTGAGTGCATTATTTGTATGACGCAAAATGTTAATTGGAAATAAGCGACGATAAATGTAAATAAGAAAGCGTCCAGTCACGTCGCATCGTGGAAATGTGACAGCCAGCTCATGTTTTGACGTGAGGCGGACGCGGGCTCAAAGAGAAATGACGTCATCGCACGCAGTGCTGCCATAGTTTCACGGCTCGCCCGATTTCCCATCAAATGTTCTTGTAGTGAAGCCAATATTGACCGAAAACGAGTCGAGAGATTGTATTCATACATACATATTTAGAATTGTCGTTCAATTATCTTCAAATTGAGTATAAAATAAAGAAAATGACAAATGTTTAGTATCTACTTAGTCGATGCTTTATATTCGAAAGTGTATGATTTTTGACCGTTTCAATGGTAGGGGATAGGGAAATCGACGGATTTCAAATATTTATATTAAAAAAAGTAGTCGATGAAACTACTTTATTTTTCGCTAATATTAAACATGATATTTAAGTGTATATTCAACATGATTTGTAGCACAATGACAAATAGTTGGATAAACAGTGGATCGACTTTAATGACAAACGCGATAGGCTAGAGAACATCGACGCGCAAATTATTACCGCTTTGACTACGGATAACACGATAGAGGAAGACGTAATCAATGACGAATATGAAAGCACTGAGTCTTACCGCGAAAAATACATTTCCATTAAGTGGAAGCTCACAGATGAGATAGGCAGGCAGAGAGGAGAATTTCAACTTGCATCCCCCAACAACGCGGACTCAATTTCGAGTAATCGAACCGATATTCAGAAAAAGTATAGATTACCGGAGTTAGAGTTAAATACATTCAGCGGGGATGTAAAACCATAGATATAAATATTGTTACCAAGATACGTAACTCACTGCTATCTGGACGGTCCAAAACTGATTCTCTTTTGAGATTTCAACAATGCATTATTCTCGGAACGTCGCCATATTGTATACTTATATATTAATATTTTCAATGCTGAAATTACTACTTTATGTCCAATGGGTATACAGATACTCGCGTACTTTCTTTTTATAGCCGTCAATATCAATGAAATACGCCAGGCGATGTATAACACATTGAAAAACACACATGTTAAAATGTGAACTAACAGGCAATCATACAATATGGCGGGCATCGAGGAACGAGCATAGGTCCTCTAACCTGCATTCAGTTACATATCTGGGTAACAACATTTATATCTATGGTAAAACAATGGCTTTCGTTCTGGGGTCAATTTAAGAAAATCCACGATGATACCGAAATTGCACCCGAAGACAAGTTTCAGTACTTTAAGTGCCCGTTCACCTATTTAGCAAGTTGTTCTCTATCTAAAGTTTAACCCTAAATACCAATGTTTGGGTGTATATCACGCGGCCTATACCATCAGGGGTCCTTTGTTTATTCGCGCAACTTGCTGTTCGAGGTGGTTTTCCTACGTCATATAACCCATGTTACCAACTCTGCGCTGCGTCTCCAGCAGGCATTGGAAAGAGGGGTGTTACTCAGATGCGTGGTTGGCTGAAGACATCAATGGAGGGAGAGCGCTTGGTCTGACGAGATACTTTGTTCAAATGAAAGTGGTGCAGAAGGCGCGTGGTCAAGCGGATAAATACAAGATTTGTAACTACTCACTGGAAATGTGTTAATATTTCTCTTCAATTTGTGAAATGATAAAAGTATTTGTCAAGATAAGGAATATAATTATAATAGTTTTGTCAAATTAAGAAATAAAGTTACTTGCGCCAAACAGGTTTTCACAAATAGGCCTACCTCAAGTAAAATTTCAATGGTGAAAATTCTTCTTGTTACAGGTACGTCGTTACATGAGACTACGACGTAAAATTAACTTTTTGACGTATTTGTGTTAATTTCTATTTGACCTGCTATTTTATGTATTGCTATAATGTGAAGAATAAAACGGTTTCTATTGTAGTGGACGGAAAATTTGAAACGACTATACACATGCGCTTGGCTGGATGCTTTTCGCCCAACCCTCCAGATGCGCGAGGCAAGGTCACACTACATTCGGGGGTACTATGTTGCCAAACGTACAACGTTCAGCGGGCTGCATAAAACATTTAACCACTAATTACGTGCAACTCGAATCATTTTCGGTGAAACTGTTATTGAATATGTGTTCTATATACCAACTTCAGTGCCTTGGTACACATTGCAGTAAGAGGTGAACGAACACTTTAAGCCAGTCAATGGTTGATGGGTCGCGCCCCAAAGAAATAATACTTAGTTATCCATTAACCGCGGCAAGTTACACCAAGGCAATAGAAGCCCTAAAATCACGGTATGGGAGAGAGGACGTCCTCATTGACGTATACATCCGTGAATTATTAAAACTTATCCAGGGGAAAAAACGCGTATCAGATTTATCGCAATTGTACGATAAAATCGAAACTCAGCTTCGTGCACTAGAATCTCTAGGCGTTGTGAATAATCAGTACGCTATTATGTTATTCCCGATGGTAGAGAGTTGTCTCCCGGAGTACACTATCAAAGCCTGGGAGAGACAACGCAATATCTTCAAACTTCATGTCGAAACGAGTGAAGATCAAAGCAATCTTCAATTACTAATGAATTTCTTGAGACATGAAGTTGAAAGCGAGGAACGCGTGAAACTTGCTAGAAACACATTCGAATCACGCGGTTCTCACGATAATACGCCCAAGTCAAACAAGCAAATAGCCACAGCCGCTGACCTATTGAATACTTCTGACAATGGGCAGCAACGCAAACAGTGCTTGTTCTGTGACAAAGGCCACCCTTCACATGAATGTTTTCATGCGCGTCGAATGACACGTGAAGAGATGCGAGAAAAAATCACTGAAAAATAGGGCTTGCTTCTCATGTCTTAATCTCGGTCATTCATCTAAGAAATGTAAGGCGCAAGTTAAATGCATGTTATGTGAGAGAAAGCATCAAACCTTTATGGGCGTTGTAATCTACTTACTTGGTATCGCTTACTGGAGGAGGAAATCCAATTTGATTAAGGATTCGGGCCAATAAACAAGTATAAATAATTAATAATATTCCTCTTTATTTGTGAGGCTAAATAAAAATTAGGTCCAGGATTAAATATAATTGGCAAAGTATCGATGTTCAAACCCACAACCAAATGCATTCAGATATAAGATTAAGATAAGATCTAAGATACCGTACATACAACATACATAAACATGAATAACGCTACAACAATTTACGACGTTAACTTACACTAACACAGCGTCCAGCTTGTCACTTTTAATTGATTGTTAGGGCTGTGACACGCTCACCCGTAGTTTTGTAATTTGCCTTTGCCACGATCTCTCCGGCTCTGTTGATTGGGAGTCGCTCGGAGATGTTGAGGGGAGGGCGATGACGTAGATGCGAGGGTGGACGTCCACGTTGACTGGGGCTGCTGCGTGTAATCGTTGATTGATTGTTCGAGGTTATTCACTGCCTTTTATACATACTTATTTATCATAAATACTGTCCTTCACGGTTATTTGCACGTTCACTGTCTTTAACATATATATTATAATCATTGGTCAATGTCAATTCTTATCGTTCACTGTCTTTTACATAAATTTAATCATCACTGGTCAATGTCAATTCTTATCGATCTAGACACAATTGAACATAAAACGGCCCTTTACGGTTATTCGCAAGTTCACTGCCCGTTACATATATATTAATCACCCGGTCAATGTTAATTCTTATTGATTGTTATTGGCAAGTTCACTGTCTTGTACATATATTTTACTTTGCACCCGCTTTAGAAGAGGTGGGTTTGGTTCCCGATCCGTCTCCCTTCAAGCTCCAACAACCACTGCCTTCACCAACCCCATCTCCCAAACCTCGAGGTGCCATGTCCAGAGTGCGCCATTTTGGGCCCTGTTGCCAGATGGTTTGGTTTTACATCCACTTTCTACATATATTTACAATTTAACAATTGTTTCTTATCTCTAAATACATTATAAAAATTACATTTCTTTTATTTAACACATCTCTATATTTAACAATGATATATTTACTCTAAATCTAAATATTTATGAACTAGGGGCGTTGCCACCAATACCCACGCCGTTACAGGTGAAAATGGCAACTACGTCATAAAAGCTAATAAAAATAACTACGCTAATCCTTCTACCGCCAAACGACTAGCTACTGAATGGCCAGCAGAACCTCGCACGATAACTAGGAGGACACACAAAAGATAGGGCTCGGGCTGTCCTGAGATCAGGTCCTTTGTCGGTGTCCACCCCAGTCTGTCTGGCGCCACTCACATACTCTATATTCTTACACAATTTCACAAGTTTAATTCTTAATTATAACTACAATCACTCATTTTAATATATTTAATTTCGTGTCTTTACAGCGTACAATTCCCACCTAACCAAAAGAATAAAAGTCATACGGTGGAGAATAAAACGCCAGCTGATAACAGTACGTCATTGACGAATACGAACAGTTTCACTCAAAACGTCCTACTTCAAACAGTTCAAGACGTAAAGATAGAGGGAAGCAGAGGACAGAGTAGACTGGCCCGAGCATTAATTGATACTGGTTCCCAGCGATCATACATTACGGACACATTGGCTCGGGAAATGGGGTATAACGCAACCGGACACGAAACTTTAAAACACGGCTTGTTTGGTGGTCACGTGACTGTACCGAGAGAACACAAAGAATACGAAGTTCACTTGGCCAACCCAAACAGCGACTACAGGTGTCATTTTAAAGTGTTAAACAACCCCGAGATATGTAATTACGCAAACAATATTCCTAGAGGTGCGTGGATAACCGAGCTAGAGAATAAAAACATTAAACTGGGTGATTACGGGCATTCATCAAAATCCATTGAAATCCTCATTGGCGCCGACGTAGCGGGAAAACTATTCACTGGCAATATTCAGCCATTAGATTCAGGGCCAGTTGCGATAGAAACAAAGCTCGGGTGGACGCTGATAGGCAAAATAACCATTGATAACAGTGCCCATCACACGAACGATTCTCTCTTGGTCACCTCAATGTTTGTACACGACTGTACTATTCAGGACCTATGGAAGCTTGACGTCATTGGCATTACTGACAATGCAACTAAAGTTGAAAAGGACGAGCTGCCCAGGGATACAAATAAACACTTTCTGAAAACAGTCAATAGAGAAAGAGACGGCAGATACGCAGTTGACCTCCCGTGGATAGAAGGACACCCCCCTCTCCCGGACAATTACAACATCGCTGTCAAAAGACTTGAAAATACTTCTAAAACGTTGAAAGTTGTAAAACACTTTGACGAATACCAATCAGTCTTCGATAGTTGGAAACGAGAGGGTATAATAGAAGATGTAAAACCGGAAACAAGCAAGAATAATTGCCATTACTTGCCGCACCGAGCTGTCATTAAAGATGGGAGTAGCACGAAAATTAGGCCGGTTTTCGACGCGTCAGCAAGGAAAGACAAGAAGTCCCCCTCGTTGAACGATTGTTTATCTAAAGGCCCCAATCTGATCGAGTTAATTCCAAACATCTTACTGAAGTATCGCCAGAAGAAAATCGGTGTTTCCGCGGATATTAAAGCAGCCTGCTTACAAATCTCCGTCAACGAGAGCGATCGCGACTATCTTAGATTCCTTTGAGGGAAGGATGCCAGTTGTAAAGAGATTGAAGTACTTCGGCATACAAGGGTAGTGTTTGGCGTGGCAAGCAGTCCATTCTTATTGGCCGCTACAATAAACTACCACTTGGACAATGCACCAAAGCATCTCGAAGCAACAGCCAATCAATTGCGTGACGCGTTTTACGTCGACAATTGTCTAACCAGTGTAGACGACGAGAAGGCGCGCACCAAATTCATCGCCGAGTCGTCTGACTTAATGAAAACCACGCAATTTGAACTAAGACGGTGGGAGTGCTCTGGGCAATTCGCGGGAGAATCAGCCAATACAACCGTTTTAGGCCTTGTGTGGAATAAACAAAACGATACACTCAGCTGTGATACGCACAAGTTAGTTGAAGAATTCGATGGCTCTCTCAATAAAAGAAGCTTATTGTCCACGACACATAAAATATTCGATCCAATCGGGTTCACTTGTCCCATAACGATACCGCCTAAACTGCTGTTACAAGAAACGTGGGCGCTCAAGCTTAATTGGGATCAAGAAATTGCCTCTTGAAATCCAAAATAAATAATATAAATGGAAAGAAGAGTTACCACTGTTGAATCAGATTCAAATTCCGCGGGAATTGAACCTAGGACCAGGCGACATTACGTTACATACATTCTGCGACGCGAGTAAAAGCGCGTATGCTTGCTGTGTTTTTCTAAGAAACGAATCTTCACAACAGACAACGGTTAATCTCGTGCAAGCTAAGAATAGAATAACACCGCTTAAAAACATAACTATTCCGAGGCTCGAACTACTCTCCTGTCTCATAAGTGCCCGCCTAACACATGAAGTCAATCAGACCTTGCAAGTACCAAAACACAAAATATTATTTTGGTTTGATTCTACGACTCCCGCCTATGTTTGGAACCGGGTGAGTGAGATTCGAGACCTGACAGTAGTCAGTAGGGAGCACGTGGCGACACATTCCGGGCACTCACAACCAGGGGTCGAAATTAACGCTCGCCCGCTCGCCCGAGGCTAGTAAAGCTTTGCTCGGGCTAGTAAAAATCTTATTTCACTAGCCCGACGGGCGAGTACGTTTTCCAGAGCTTACAATTGCCGTTCAAAAAATCATAATATTTCGCGCCGATCACCTTGCGAGTTTCCAGTACTTACCAGTACTTACTCCAGTAAGAAAACTTGCAAAAGCTCTTTAGTGATACACTTGTAAATCACGGAGTCGACATTGGAGCGCTAAGTGTTGAATGGGAAATGTTTAAATCCAAGGTTCTGAAGCTGAAAACATGTCAAACTAACGAGGTTTGCCCTGCATTGCTGTCAAAAGAAATGGGCCTATCAAACTTAAATAGATTGTTTCTTTTGTTGCTTTCTCTCCCAACAAGTCAACAACTTCAGTAGAGTGTGAGCGTGGCTTTTCTCACATGAAAAAAATTAAGTCTGATTGGCGGAGCAAATTGGCAACTAAAACAATAAGTGACATTTTGCGCATCAAATTGATGAAAACGTCGATTGAAAAGTTTGATCCTAAACCAGCAATTTAATTGTGGATAGCAGGTGCATTAAGCCAAAGACGACCAGATAATAAAACATTCAAGAAGAGGCAGGTTGAGAAAAGCACTGACAGTTTGCCAACATCTGAGGAAGAAGAAGATGAAGAAAATGTTGATGATGAAGAAGGAGTTGAAGAAGAAGAAAAAAGAGCAGCTGAAGGAGGAGTGTCTGCAATGAGTCAGTATATAAAATTGAAGGTGTGAGTGTGACAGTTACCTGTTGATTTACATTGAAGAGGGAATAAGGACCTAACTTGTTATATGAGCAGTTATTTTATTATATGTGGGGGCCAGAGGTGTATTCAAGTAAAAAATATAGTAATTTTCATAAATGTGTTTACAGATAGATACAGACTACAGCAGTATATATCTCACGCTAAGTCACAATGCATTTTTTTTAATATCATATAATCATATAATTTTCCATTTACAGTAGAACATACAAAAAATAAAAACCTTTTCATTTAGGCCAACAGGTTTATTATGGTAAACAATAGTTCCCACTCACTCCCTAGTCCCCCATAAAAACACGTCAAACCTGGCAAATATTGTGAGTTGTGACCCAAAACTTTCATGTATGAATAATGATCGTTTTACATCAATATAACCTTTTTCATTACGGGCTAGTAAAAATGGTCTCGGGCTAGAGAACTATTGATGCAACTAGCCCGGAGGGCAGTGACCAAAAAAGTTAATTTCGACCCCTGCTCACAACCCAGCTGACCTTCCATCCCGAGGGGTGGGAGTAGAGCAGTTCATAAAATGTAAGTGGTGGGTCGGTCCTGAATGGCTGAATAGCGACATATCCGCGTGGCCTACTAGCGAACAAAAAATTGACGAACAACAGATCAGTTCTGAAAGACGTAAAACCATAAAGATTAACTTTACAACTGCAGAGGCCCTGGGTTCACAAATGTTAAACACTCGTTTCTCCAAGTTCAGAACCATGTTCAAAGTAGTTGCATGGATGAAAAGATTCATTTATAATTGCAAGAATCCAGCAACGAAAGCAATAGGTGAACTTTGCGTGACAGAGATTCAAGATGCGGAATTAATAATCATTCGGTTAATTCAGCTTGAATCCTTCAGTTCGGATCAATTAAAATCGATCAAGAGCATTCACGTAGAAACAACAGACACGGGCTTGCTGACTGTCAAATCCCACCTGACAGCACGTCATGATACGGACATGTTCAAATCACCCGCTATTCTTCCGAGTAAACATGCCATTGTTGAAAAGATTGTTCTTGACGCGCATCACAATCTTTCTCACGCTGGTGTAAATATAACACTAAGTCAGCTAAGAGAAAAGTATTGGATATTGAGGGGCAGAAAGACAGTCAGCCGAGTTGTCAACGGTGTAGGCGGTTCACAGCCAAACCAATGAGTTCCAACTCTCCCGATCTGCCCGCGGACAGGGTCAACGACGCAGCAGTATTCGAAGTAAGCGGCGTTGACTTGGCGGGCCCATTACACTTGAAGGGTGGGAGGAAAGCCTGGATTGTTGTGTTCACGTGCGCTGTCTACCGCGCCGTACACCTTGAACTAGTAACTTCCCTAAGCACTGAAGCGTTCCTACAGGCACTCGAGCGGTTTATAAGTCGACGTGGATGTCCGAGAACGGTCAACTCAGACAACGCCACCAACTTCGTAGGCGCGAAAAACGTTTAAAACTTCGAAGAAGAAGTAGTTCGAGCGACCGTAATGCGAAAGATTGAGTGGAAATTCATTCCTCCATTGTCTCCCTGGTGGGGTGGATGGTGGGAGAGAATGATAAGAATCATAAAAAACATTCTCAGAAGAATATTGGGGAAATCAGTCCTGCAATATGAAGAAATGATAACAACGTTATGCAACATTGAGGCTATAGTAAATTCACGCCCTTTGACCTACCTGTCGGAAGATATCAATGATTTTCAAGCTTTAACGCCAGCCTTGTTTCTCAATGAGATACCAAGCAGTCAGATCATCGATACCGTATCAGTCAACCAAAAATCACTCTCGAAAAGATACAACTTCAAAGTTAAACTATTGCAAGATTTAAAACAACGTTTCAGAAAGGAATATCTCTCGGAATTATGCAATTTACGACCCAAAGGAACTTCCCAACAATCCAAGAGGGTGATCTAGTCTTTGTCAATAACGATAACAAAAGATTGCAGTGGCCCCTGGCTCGTGTTTTGGAAGTGTATCCTGGCAAAGACGGATTCTCAAGGGTGGCCAAAGTAAAAACCGAGAATGGGGAGTACGTTCGCCCCATTCAGAGTCGTTCATAGTCATCGTTCATAGTCGTCCCCTACACCTAGGGGCACCCATTGTTGCTATGGATTTGTTTTGTTAATGGGAAATAACATGCAAACAACTGTTACCTTGGTAACAATGGGCGTCCCTAGGTGTAGGGGACGACTATGAATTCCAACCTTAGTCGCAAACCAGAGAGACTAAGCATCCCTCATTAAGATCCTACCCCCCCCCCTGTCTTCCCTTCATCACATTACATTTCTTCTTCATTATCCCTGAGCGATTCTTGCCGATACCAGAAGTCTTGCGCCGCCATCATTTCCATGGGGGCTCTGCGAGGGGCCATCTGACTGGGTGGCCAGTCTTCCGTTCGAGCACCCGGTCCACGACGACGACTTTCCAGGCCAACATGCGAGGCCATGTCGCCCTCGCCATTTCCATGGGGGCCCTGCGAGGGGCCGTCTGACTGGGTGGCCAGTCTTCCGTTCGAGCACCCGGTCCACGACGACGACCTTCGAGGCACAAATGCGAGGTTTTTCTCTCTCGTACATCGCCCTCCAGCAGCAGAACACCACATCGAGGCCCGGCATCGTCCTTCGACGTCTACGCCCCCCACCCCCCTCACTGAATCAGCATCGGAGCCGATTGAAGACACGTGTTCGCGAGTGTTTGTGCGTGTGAGCTCAAAAATGAGCAGTTGGGAGTGTGTAAAATCCCCACAAACCCTCGTGTGTTTTTTGTACATAATCGTTGGCGTACGATCAATCAGTGAATAATTACATATGTTTTCTAATTAGTAATCATACCTCAAGTTAAAGACACTATACAGACAATCGTAGTTTTAAGTATTTTTCCATTTACTTTTATTTTCTTTATTGTGTTATTTGTGTTTTATGTATTACCGACTACCCTCTCCGCCCGCCGAAACTAGTCGCCCTCTGATTGGTCAGTTTCCTCCTAACAATGTTTTGGCGGGCCGGGGTGGGTAAATATAGAGCGAGCTGGACAAGGGCTAGCTCAATGGTTCAGATATTCTTGCCATTCACACGTCACACTGTTGCTTCGGTTATGCCTGGCACTTGTTACTCTCTCACAGTAGTTCGGTTATGCCTGCTACTTGTGACTCTCCTATTCTCGCAGTAGTTCGGTTATGCCTGCTACTTGCGTATCCTGCCTAATCTCACATCTGTAAATAAACCACCCTGTTATTCAACCTACGTCACGATTCTCATTTTTACATACCAAAATCACCCACCTCACCTTCTATACGAATTTCGAGTCTATGACCGTCTGGAACTTCTAGTCTATGACCGTCTGGAACTTCGGGAACTTTGAGTCTATGACCGTCTGGAACTTCGAGTCTTTGACCGTCTGGAACTTCAGGAACATCCAGTCTATGACCGTCTTGACCTCCGAGCGTCTGTACTCTGTAGTCTATAGTTTCCCTTGTTTCCCTTGGCGTCTCGACGCTTGACTGTTCCTAGCCTTCTCCTCCAGCTCCGGCAGCTCATTGCTATCTTTCCACCCCCCCACGCCCCCGCGAGCCCGCGTACACGGTCCACGTAGACGAGGGTGCTCGCAACAGTGTGCAACAACCTAAAGTACGGGGAGAGTGTACTGGCCACACTGAAGTACGATCTTCTCAGTTATCCTAGTATAACAAGAGTGTGCATCAACCTGAAGTACGGGGAGATTGTACTGACCACACTGAAGTACGATCTTCTCAGTTATTCTTAGTACAACCAGAGTTTGCATCAACCTGAAGTACGGGGTGAGTTTACTGACCACACTGAAGTACGATCTACTCAGTTTTTCTTAGTACAACCAGAGTTTGCATCAACCTGAAGTACGGGGAGAGTTTACTGACCACACTGAAGTACGATCTACTCAGTTATTCTTAGTACAACCAGAGTGTGCATCAACTTGAAGTACGAGGAGAGTGTACTGGCCACACTGAAGTACGATCTTCTCAGTTATTCTTAGTACAACCAGAGTTTACATCAGCCTGAAGTACGAGGAGAGTGTACTGGCCACACTGAAGTACGATTTACTCAGTTAATTTAGTACAACCAGAGTTTACATCACCCTGAAGTACGGGGAGAGTTTACTGACCACACTGAAGTACGATCTACTCAGTTATTCTTAGTACAACCAGAGTTTACATCACCCTGAAGTACGAGGAGAGTGTACTGGCCACACTGAAGTACGATCTTCTCAGTTATTCTTAGTACAACCAGAGTTTACATCAGCCTGAAGTACGAGGAGAGTGTACTGACCACACTGAAGTACGATCTTTTCAGTTATTCTTAGTACAACCAGAGTTTACATCACCCTAAAGTACGGGGAGAGTTTACTGACCACACTGAAGTACGATCTACTCAGTTATTCTTAGTACAACTAGAGTGTGCATCAACCTGAAGTACGGGGAGAGTGTACTGGCCACACTGAAGTACGATCTTCTCAGTTATTCTTAGTACAACCAGAGTTTACATCACCCTGAAGTACGAGGAGAGTGTACTGGTCACACTGAAGTACTTCTTCTCAGTTATTCTTAGTACAACCAGAGTTTATATCAACCTGAAGTACAAGGAGAGTGTACTGGCCACACTGAAGTACGATCTTTTCAGTTATTCTTAGTACAACTAGAGTGTGCATCAACCTGAAGTACGGGGAAAGTGTACTGGCCACACTGAAGTACGATCTTCTCAGTTATTCTTAGTACAACTAGAGTGTGCATCAACCTGAAGTACGGGGAGAGTGTACTGGCCACACTGAAGTACGATCTTTTCAGTTATTCTTAGTACAACTAGAGTGTGCATCAACCTGAAGTACGGGGAAAGTGTACTGGCCACACTGAAGTACGATCTTCTCAGTTATTCTTAGTACAACCAGAGTTTACATCACCCTGAAGTACGGGGAGAGTGTACTGACCACACTGAAGTACGATCTTCCCAGTTATTCTTAGTACAACTAGAGTGTGCATCAACCTGAAGTACGGGGAGAGTGTACTGGCCACACTGAAGTACGATCTTTTTCAGTTATTCTTAGTACAACCAGAGTTTACATGAGCTAGAAGTACGGGGAGAGTGTACTGACCACACTGAAGTACGATCTTTTTCAGTTATTCTTAGTACAACCAGAGTTAACATAAGCCTGAAGTACGATGAGAGAGTACTGGCCACACTGAAGTACGATCTTTTTCAGTTATTCTTAGTACAACCAGAGTTTACGTGAGCCTGAAGTACGAGGAGAGTGTACTGGCCACACTGAAGTACGATCTTTTTCAGTTATTCTTAGTACAACCAGAGTTTACGTGAGCCTGAAGTACGAGGAGAATGTACTGGCCACACTGAAGTACGATCTTTTTCACTATTCTTAGTACAACCAGAGTTTACATGAGCCTGAAGTACGAGGAGAGTGTACTGGCCACACTGAAGTACGATCTTTTTCAGTTATTCTTAGTACAACCAGAGTTTACGTGAGCCTGAAGTACGAGGAGAGTGTACTAACCACACTGAAGTACGATCTTTTTCAGTTATTCTTTGTACAACCAGATTTAACATAAGCCTGAAGTACGAGGAGAGTGTACTGGCCACACTGAGGTACGATCTTTTTCAGTTATCCTTAGTACAACCAGAGTTTACATCAACCTGAATTACGGGGCAACTGTATTGGCCACACTGAAGAACGATCTACTCAGTTATCCTTAGTACAACCAGAGTTTGCATCACCCTGAAGTACGAGGAGAGTGTACTGGCCACACTGAGGTACGATCTTTTTCAGTTATCCTTAGTACAACCAGAGTTTACATCAACCTGAATTACGGGGCAAGTGTATTGGCCACACTGAACAACGATCTACTCAGTTATCCTTAGTACAACCAGAGGTTGCATCACCCTGAAGTACGAGGAGAGTGTACTGACCACACTGAAGTACGATCTTTTTCAGTTATTCTTAGTACAACCAGAGTTTACATGAGCCTGAAGTACGAGGAGAGTGTACTGGCCACTCTGAAGTACGATCTTTTTCAGTTATCCTTAGTACAACCAGAGTTTACATGAGCCTGAAGTACGAGGAGAGTGTACTGACCACACTGAAGTACGATCTTTTTCAGTTATCCTTAGTACAACCAGAGTTTACATCAACCTGAATTACGGGGCAAGTGTACTGGCAACACTGAAGTACGATCTTCTCAGTTATTCTTAGTACAACCAGAGTTTGCATCACCCTGAAGTACGGGGAGAGTGTACTGGCAACACTTAAGTACGATCGACTTAGTTATCCTATGTATAACAAGAGTGTGCATCAACCTGGAGTACGGGAAGGGAAGGTGTACCGGCCACAGGGTTAGGCTGTATATACAGTTATCTTAGGAAGGATAACTCTGATATTCTGAATTAAATCCCCCATTTTGGATTTTTTTTTGAATATCAAATAAAACGTTGTGTTTTAAACCAAAGATGTTACAAATATTATTTTATTTCAATGCGCATTGCAATTTTACATTCTCGGTAGGAAAAATTTTTACCGCGTTATTGGGGGGTCGAGCGCTTGCATTTCGAAAAAGGCGGCGAGTATGGAGAAGTATGATGAAAAAAGTGTAGAACGAAGAGGTTATAATTACGGCTGGGAACTGATACACAAAAGAAAGTCAATTTTCCTTGTTATTTTTCAGGAAGTGGTACATTCTCATTTCTACAATTTTTAGCAACCGAAATGAAACTTTCTTTTGCTTTTCTTTGATAATGATGGATGGTCCCGTAGGATTAAAATTTGAGTTTCTTGGACAGATTCAAAAAACTACAATTCAGATCTTTAATGTACAATGGAAATGTTTAAATCTAATTAAATGATATAAATAAGAAAATATTTGTTCTCATAATTCATATCTGACATCAAAATCCAACCGTTAATAACTCAATTGGGTATAAATCTTCACTAAATCCTCCGTCACTCGCGCACTTTTTGTTTCAACAGGGCTCGCGGGGGTTTATAAAGCCCTATGACTGTCCCAGCTGTAACTTCATAATAATATATATATATGTTGTGACGTAGATTTTCGTAGACAAAATGAGATGTAACAGAGGATTTTAGGGTATTCGTCCACGTTTTGTAAAGAGGCTGTTCTTTCACATACCTTGCTTCACGACGTTTCGGCATCAACTGTGACGGCATCCTCAGGTGACAGATCCGGGTATCGCGTGCGACGTGCTCCGCGCGGTCAGCCAGGCTCAACTGTTAAACAGTTTGGCCTGGGCGATATATATATATATATTTGGGTGGCGTGCGTGAAGATTGTAGACAAAAAAAATTTTTTTGTAGATTTATTGCAATTTGTAATTTAAAGTTTAAAAAAAAACTTGATTACTTTTGAAATATAACTTTGTTCATTCGAACGTATAAGCATCGTTCATTCATAATTTTTTTTTCAGCAAACATTAGTTTGAGGATTATATTGCATTTAATAAAATATTTCTATTACAAATATTCATGTATTTCTTTATGTGGGATATATCCTTAAAACGACATTATTTGATATATTATGTTTGTATATTTACTACAGACCCTAAGAGGACTCAGTCCTGGAAAACATAGATGATTCTGTTGTTCATACGTGGCCCAAGCTCGTTCCATTAAACTCAAACGGCATCTAGAAAACATTAACTCTAACCATTTTAGCTTTTAATTTGTTTCCGTAGGCGTCCGAAGGCGAATGTTTCGAGATTATTGTAAACCTTTATTATATGGTAGTTTGTCTTCGCCATTTGGTGAAAGCTGCCGGCTTTTGGCTGTCATTAGGGGGTTGACCACTACAAGTGTTCCGCTATTGTGGGTTTACAATTGACAGTGACAAGAAACCGCTCGCTACTAGGTTATGTGGATAATGATGCACGGTTTACTGTCTGAGTGCTGAAACGAAAAGAAGGAGTGTTGGAATGACTCTGATGTTTAGGTCGGATTGCTGTACATTTGCCGGGATTGTTAACTTATTTTGTACATCCTTCCCCGAATCGTCCGTAAGCTACTTCCTTTCTTACATGCAACACAATTCCTATTCAAAGGTCCCAACACAAAATTGCACTCCAAAGATAATCGGAAGGTTGACAGAGAAAGGACAAGAAAGAAAGAGAAGGGTAGTATTCGCTATTGGATTTCCATGTCAAAACCATTATGCTTCATTGAACTTATACTCTTCTACCCATGTCTCTCTCTGTATAGCATTATGAGTTCAGGATGGCCAAAAAGAAAAATATCTATTTTCTTAAATATGTGGCTATACAAACAAATGGCTTAAATGTTTCTGGTATTCCTGTCGCCGCTCAATTATCCGTTAAATCGTGAGTCGGCTAGAGTTACAAGAGGATTAAGAATCAAAGACTTTTCCGCCAGCTATCACCAGAAGGCGCAGAGTTTACAATAGGGTCTGACTTCACTCATCTATTGTGGTTCGGTCCAAGGCTGATACAACAGTAGGCCTAGATTCTCAAAGGTGGCTGAGTGCTTAAAGACGTCCCAGTTTAAGCAAATCTCAGTGATCTAAATCACGCATCTGTCGTTCTGCAATGTCACAACGATAACACAATGCAAAATATCAACAATTTACAGAACAGAACTATACTTGTGAATGCGAGTAATACCCACCCAACAAACATTTTGGTGCCTTCCCGCACTTTTCCCGATGTCTTTTCCCGCACATTGCATATGCGGGTCCTGTAAGGGAAACCCGTACGGGACCCGCCTAGAAGTGTCCTACTGGCCGATGTCGGGTCCCGTACGGGTTGCACGCCATCTTCCCGCAATCTTCCCACTTGTATCCCGCAACCTTCCCGCACGGATTGCCCGCTATCTTCCCGCTAGTATCCCACAACTTTCCCGCACAGGCTGCCCGCTAGTATCCCACAACTTTCCCGCACAGGCTGCCCGCTAGTATCCCACAACTTTCCCGCACAGGCTGCCCGCTAGTATCCCACAACTTTCCCGCACAGGCTGCCCGCTAGTATCCCGCAGCTTTCCCGCATGGGCTGCCCGCTATCTTCTCGGGGCACCCCCCCTCATTAGTGCATGACATTGAAACAAACTGAAAAGTAACACAGGTTTTAGTTTTCAGTCTAGTTTCTTATTTACCCTTTTCTCAAATAAGCGTTTTATGGTTATTATTAGTAGAGTAATTATATTTATCTGTGGTCGAGGTGTGATAGGAATGAACATAATGTGAACATTGGAGTGAAACTTAATCTATTTATAGGTAAAGCCAATTGGCAACAAAATTCTATTTTATTTAATCCAGTAGTTTCTCTTTTAAAAAAATTCAATTATAGTCTCTAGCCTAATACAGCAAATGATTCTTAAATTGGATTAAGTTCCTAGTGTTCTTATTAGACAAGGAAATTGGGTTTAAAAATAAAAAAACAAAAGCAATAATGTTTATATAAAGTGCAAGTGAATTTTATTACTAAAATACGTAATAGTGTACAGTTGTTATGTGATGCCTCTGATACTGTTACTGAATTATTGATTACTGTTACTTTGGAGAATCTGAAAATGATGTTATGTAGTAAGTGTGACATGTTCTTATTTTCCTACTTTGCCGTAACAAGGAAAACAAGATTGTTATCGAACCAGTATAAAGTTTAACACACCAAACTGGTCTATTTATTATATTTTTTTTTTAGGTCCTCACAAACTGAAATAATAACAGTTCAATGCCCTGATACACTACCATAGATCACCACGATATGAGATCATGTTTTTGCAGCAGACACTTTTTCGTAAAATGTTCATAAAATAATGTTTATAGGCCTATAGCATAATAACACTATATATATATATATATATATATATATATATATATAAAGTAAGGATACATTTTTCGGTTTAACCAATCCAAATTTTTCTTTATAATGATATTCCAACGTTTCAACGACTCTAGGACAAAGGAGTATATGAGATACCCTGTAATGGCTTTCATCACAGTTACATTGGTCAAACAAGTAGAAAACTATCGCAGCGAGTTCAAGAACACCGACTTGCTGTGGACCAACGCCAGTCAACGTCATCTCTAGCACAACATACAATCAAGGAAGGACCTAACATTAACTTTGCCGGGGTAAGGCTTCTTGCTTCAGTGGACAATCTTCGAGCGAGGTTAATCCGGGAAGCAATTGAGATTGAGAAGCGGCCTCATAACCTGAACAAGCGAGATGACGCTCAAAGACTACCTTCGGCTTGGAAACCGATTGTGGCTAACCTTAAAGTCCAGCAGGTGTTTTCAGCCATCAATCAGCCTGTTGCTGACCATTCTCAGAGACAAAGAGTTCCAGCAGTGTCTCAGGGGGGGCCCATAACCAGAAGCAAATTCAAAGAGCTTGCTAGAGCTACCCAGTGATGTATCGCTGTGGCAGTGTTTTCCATTTTATATGCAAGTGTTTTTTGGTTGTTGTGATTTTTTATTTATTTGTTTTTTATGTTTGTATGTCTTGAAAAAGACGACGCTAGAGTCGTTGAAACGTTGAAATATCATTATAAATAAAATTTGGATTGGTTAAACCGAAAAATTTATCCTTACTTTACATATTGCTACCAACAAAATCTAAAAAATCATATATATATATAAAGTAAGGATACATTGTTCGGTTTAACCAATCCAAATTTTATTTATAATGATATTTCAACGTTTCAACGACTCTAGCGTCGTCTTTTTCAAGACATACAAACATAAAACACAAATAAATAAAAAACCACACTGCCACAGCGATACATCACTGGGTATATATATATATATATATATATATATATATATATATATATTATAGTGCTATGTGATCGAGCTGATAGAGAATGTGTCTATGTATGTATTCCCTAGTTATATACAAGCAATAAGGGGTAGCATGTGTACCTACTCGTTTAAATAAGTTCAATACAAACAGAGTGAGACATCATCACGTATCTACCAACTATTCGAATTAGGAAAATGCTATTCATGACACGTTTGTTATACATTACTTCATCCACAAGATGCAAGTTGAGTTGTTAATCAATAATGAGCAATTATGAACAAAAGCAAAGCAACATAAATATATTTACACGTTATTACTCCATGTATTGCTCATTACTATTACACAATATTCAATACAGTATTACTAATACAATTTTAATACAATACAATAAATTAATTTAATTCAGGAACAATTGCGTCTTCACGTGATTTTTATAATAATGAACTTGTCCATAACGAAATTGAATCCTATTTTTCGTTTTAAAAACATGAGTCGTCAATATAC
The DNA here is from genome assembly GCA_945910005.1 of Isoperla grammatica. Lineage (NCBI taxonomy): Eukaryota > Metazoa > Arthropoda > Insecta > Plecoptera > Perlodidae > Isoperla > Isoperla grammatica. The sequence continues at coordinate 46,521,684 of OX246741.1, forward strand.
CGTTGCCAGTCAGTTTTGTTCTTCTTTCCTTTCTTCCGACCACACACACTCACACACAAACACACTCCACGACACGGATCAATATTCAGTGGATTAAAAAAAAATCGCAATAAGATTGTGATACTAATAAAGCCCTAACTTATCTTATTTTTTCACGAAAGAACATGATAGCACACGTATAAGTAACGTCTAACACCCACGAAGTCTATATACTTGTTGTGTAGTCCAGTCAGTGTTTTGGACTGTTTTGCTTACCACAGTGGGATTCCAACCCCACTCCGCCCGAATCTTATCACCACTATGGCGAGCGGCACCGTATTACAAAGCTAAATAGGACTAGTAGCATAGATAATGAATGAACACGTTGTAATTTCTTATCGGTGGTGGTCGAATTAAGTACGGTTATCATCAGCTACATAAGCAATATCACAACACATAATAACAATACAAAGAGAGCCTTCTTCATAGTGCGGTATCCTTTGTCATTACAGTTTACTTACAGTTTATAAGCACCAAAGTTACTTTTTAAACAGAGCTTTTTAAATTAACAATATGAATGTGCGTACGATGCATTGTAGGTTGTGCATACTGAAACTAGTCTCACTTTCTCGAATTGAATAGGACGTAAACAATACTTCCTTACAGTAGACGTATATTGAGAAGTTACTTTTTTACCTTATTTATTACCACTTCTATAATGTATATCATACTCATATTGTATAGATATGGGGTATAACAGTTAGCTATAATGTCGGGTGCATGATGTTGCTAAATTTGAAATTAAGCTTCAGCGACACATTTCCAATAATACATGGAAACTTTGTAATCTTCAAATCGTTCATTGAATTCAATTAATTTGTTCGTTGTCTTATCTGTAAATGAAGAACCAATACAAATACAATAGATAGTTGCAGACGAGTGATTACCAGCTAGCCTATTTAAAATCCATTGATTCTATGTAACATCTGGCATTTTAAATATTTCTGGAAAACACTCAAAACAGGTATAAACCCTCCCCCTATGCCGCTGTCATTACGAAACACAATTTTCACATAAACAGCATTATCATAATAGTATTCATAGTTTCATACTTACCTTATCTAAGAACTTCATTTACTTCATCTTCTCAATTCGATCATCAGTAAGTTTTTGATTATCACTGTGACGTATCGTAATACCATTCATAAAACGTTTTAACAATATTATTTGATGTAACGTACCATATCAAAACCATCGAAAGCCAAATCAGGAAAAAATAATAAACAATACATTTACTACCAACAACACCCATTTCTGTAACTACTTGGATTTATTAGAAATATAAGATGGGTTTTATTAATACATTTATTTACTTATTCATGGTTATGAATGACTTTAACTTGTGAATAAAATTTTGAATGTTGTATAGAGCGAATAAATTCTCGAATAAATCATTGGTATCTATCGTCAATCAAAAGATAAAGATAAAGAACAAAGAATTATATGGTTTACCCGGACGTACGTAACAAAAACATCTTTTCCAAATCTTGCCCTTTCTTCGCGGGATCCTATGTGGGTTATCCCATGTTTTTCCCGTACACGGGACGTCCCTTACCCTTCCCTCGCGCTTCCAGTGTAGGGCGTCCCGTGACTTTCCTATACACGGGACGTCCCTTATCATTCCCAAGCGCTTCCCGTACGGGACGTCCCGTGACTTTCCCAGACAGGGACATCCCTTAACATTCCCTCGCGCTTCCCGTGAGTTTCCCAGATGCGGGACGTCCCTAAGCCTTCCCTCGTAGGCCCTGACCGGCACATCCCTTGACTTTCCCGCACGGGTCCCGCAGTATCATGTTTGTTGGGGGGATGATTTATCTTGTCTGTATCTGTGCCTAACTTAGGACAACTTAGTGGTTACGCATGTTTGTAAATCCAAGCCCTAGTGGATATAGCCTAGTTTTGTGCAATTAAGATAAACTCAATATTTATTTACTAAACTTAATTACGAACAGAGGAAGGCTGATTGTTATGTACTATTGTAGGTCACAGAACCAATGAACTTAAGTGGGCCCAGGGCGGCTCCAGTACGTCTACCAACAACCAGCAACAATGAAGACGATCCGAAGCCTAGCGCAAAATGCTTCGCCCTTAACTGGGGAAAATTAATGCCTATGCGCGTGAGTATAATTGATACTCTATTAGTTGAGCGTAGCATAGCGGAGTGCATCTCTCCATTTAACGTGATCGGCGCTTGTGTGTGTGGGTGTGTGTGTACTAATCGAATACCTGGTTAACCATTATGTGTGCAACAATAACTTGTACAAAATCTTGAAATCTATGTGAGCGAAGCCATTACGGGCAACAGCTATAGTTACATATAAAACGAAAATAAATTACATCAATATTATAAATCAGATTCATTGTTGCACAATAGGCAACACGCGTACGACTTTTTTTGTTAAACCAAGCACTTAGTTTAATACTATTAGAACCAAAAAGTATATTAATGCAAGTCATAAGGAAAAAATACATTTTTAAATAGGTTTAATGTGGCCGCATTTATTGAAGTTTCAACTCGGGGATCTGAAACGCGACAGGACGTGGCTGTGATGTCATGATTCAGCAGACGTGGCATCAAAGATTACAAACAGACCAATCGCTGAGGCGGTGAGCGTACAGTACTGACACAAACTATGACGTCAAATCCCATCAACATGGCGGCGTCTCGTTTTTCGCGCCCTTTTATTTACCGTCACTAAACTAATTATTTTGAGACATAGACGGATCCGTTTCTTCAAAATTCAAAGGCACACCATTAATTAATTAGCGACAACGTATTTAAAAAATCGCTTAAAATGTTCATACGCGTGTTCCTGTTACTCTTATTAGAAATTGTCAACACGATCGCTAGGGAAGAATCCTAGTCCAGAACAAATCTTTAATGGCGGCGATATGGATACTTGGAGGAAACCTCGACGTCCAAATTAATAAACTAGGAAATCGTTTAAGTGATTAAGATGTGTTAAAATTGTTAAGTAACAGTAATTTTACGTCCAAAGTTGAATAAACAATGGGTTTCCGATTTACAAAAGTGTAAAAGCAACACACTCCATAATGCCCTATCAACTCATTTCCAGAAGCCCCCGTCTTCCGCCATGACAGAACCCCCAGGCACTTCTCCAGACCTAATGATGGTCAAGCAAGACCTGGTGACCATAGCAGAATGCTGGAGGAACATTACTGCTCTCCCAGTACTGCAGAATAATCTCTGTACCTTTGCACCTGCATCTCTGCACGCTGGCGGAAAGGATGAATCAAATCCTGGATGTTGGGTAAGCCCTGTTCATTTCTTGTATTTTATTCAGACTACTGGCCGAGATGATTTTCAGGGTTGATCTGGAGGGCCTTGATTACTTCTATAGGGGTCCTTGATAAGTGTTTTTTGTAAACCCCCTCTAATGGTGCGACCCCATGCTTAGACGTCGGACGCTTATATGAGACGTTAAAGCATGGGAACACCCCATAAGGGTTCTAGAACAATTTTGAAACTAATCTATATTTTCACCGTGTTTGAACTTCCGGGCCAGCGCAGTTGGGCGCGGTCGATTAGACTTTGGCCTAGTAAACTGCAGTCCCTGCGTTCCAGGTTCGAATCCTGGTTTGGACATGGATGTCATGAGGCGTATTCTATCTTCATTATCACCCACTAATAGCAACGACTAGCATCGTTTCAAAAATATGAACGTTAAACTCCAAATATCATCATTATCACCATCATCAACATCGTCATCGTCATCATCATCATCATTGTCATCATCATCATCATCATCATCTTTATGAACTTCCGGCCGTCATGGTAACCATTTATAGTCCTTTCATAACGAGAATGACGGTATAAAATTTGGGTCAAAGTATGACATATATTTTAAATGAAAGCTTGAGACGAGCACTTTTCAAAAACCATGATATACTTCTGGAAAATCCAGCTTTCTATGCCAAAACTAGGGTCAAAGGTCCATTTTGTAAAGTTTTTAATAATTGTAATTAAATAATGAAAAATGTTTGCAGGTTTAAGCGTACACTTTTAGTAAGGTATGTGAATTATGTTTCTTTAAAAAAATTAAATTACCCACTTAGCCATTTTTGACCTTGATTGAGGTCAATTTCTTTAAAATGGGAACTTTCTAAAATTTTCTTTGATTTATTGGCCAATATTCATTAAATTGTTAGATAGTGAGAACCTACCGTGACACCTACCCAATTCCGCCGGCTCAGCCTCGAACCCACGGACTCCAAAGTCGTCGGTCCCGTAGAAGTACTGGGGCGTAGCTCTAGGGGTGGTTCTCACATCATTGGGATCGGGACATACCAGTTCAGGCAGTTTAGGAATGATAAGACTTTGGTTCAAACAATAGAGGATCCGCAATTTATTAAACTATACACATTTATCCTACGTGGCTGAGTTATGGCGAATCTGTCTATGGGCATCCTAGGATGGACTCAACTTTCCTATCCAGAGGGTAGCTGTAGTAACCCCTATACCTTGGCTTCTCGGTGGCTGACTCCGACCCCGTGTTGTGGTTTCGCTCCGTCGTTCAGGTCCACGATCGGCCTCCATGTCCTTCCCTCTGGGTCTTCCGTCGTTCCTTCCACCGTTCCACCTTGGCACAGGTCTACCTCCTCTTCCGTTCCATGATTGAATGCCCCGAAAAATACACGTGCTCCCTCGCACCTAGACTTTCCTACTTCATACCCCAGTCACCCCCTCTCTGCCCTACGCTGGCTGTACTAAGTCATAAATTACCAATCAGACTACTCGGTTCGATCCCCTCCAGTAACAATCACAAAAGAGTGGGGCCAGGCTCTACTGACGACATCACTCAACCAGCGCCCTCCTAAACCGAGCAGTCAGTAAAGTTGCCGCAATCAATGCCCTCAATACCGCAATAATTATTATTGAAATTACCAACGATCTGGGCTGACGAAATAGCCAGCAGAGCGCATACCTTTATTGGGAAAGAAAACAGTAAATGACAAACTGACACAATCAAGATATCCATAAATCACCAAGAAGGAGATTACACCTGTAAAAGTTATAAAGTACCAACTTTTACATGACATCCGCCCCTCCCGGATAAGATTCGACCCCGAATCGAAGGGTGATTTATGGAAAGCCAGAAAACAAAGTGATAACCAAATTTGGCATCGGATGTATGACGTAGGCAAAATTACAGATACTTGAAATTAACCAACCCCTTCCCATTACAAAAATACGAAAAATTTAGCAAGACCCATAGTCAAATTCCTCACTCCTCAGCCATATACATTCTAAAATGTAGCTTCTAAGAGTCATGATCTCTCCAGCAACCTCGTGCACACCCCTGAAAACCGAATAACATTCACAGTACGGCCTAGAGATCACGCTCCGCAAACAATGAAATGACCAGAAAACATAGATAAAGAGAAATTAAAACTCATACTGCAATAAATAAAATTAATCATAATTTCATGAAAGATAATAAAGACAATACATAATGTACGGTTCCTCCTCAATACAATGGACCCCGGAGTCGAACAATTCCTCGGCCCGGAGTTGTCTTTCCGCCGACCCGCTGACGGCAGCCAATCCACCCAAGCCAACAGATCGACGGCTCGAACACAGACCGCGGAGATGCAAGGTACACTGGAACACAAAAAAAAACACCAGCAGAATGGTATTCCCGCACCTGCATCCCCCTCCAGCTACCATTGTATATCATGTGTATCTACATACATTTAATAACGCTTTTAAACTACCAAGTTACTACATTACTACACTATTACTACACTACTGTGCAGACGATAACAACTGCCGTTTCCCAAAGAAACACTGCCTCGGAAAGTGGGTAGTTTCCATCATATGCCTCCTGTCATACAGAACAGCTGACGACGAGCGACCTTGGCAGCGCGACCGTATGTAAACAACAACATGCGACAGACAAGACCGCTTCAAGAAGCACTCCAGACAGGAGTGAGTCATGACGACAGTCGTCAGCACAATAGTGAAACTATGTCTTCCTCTCACTCCCTCCTACTCTCCTCAGAGAGCCGCCAACGTACAGCAAAGAATCACGCGTGAAATGTCACGGCACACATGAACAAACTGATGAATTCACCACGTAACACGTGAATGTGAATGTGAATTACATAAATCGATTTCAACAAAACGAACAAGAAACAATTAAATAACTTGCTCAAGTGATTCAATAGGAACTTAATAACCATACGGCAACCGCCAAATAACAAAACGAGTATCACCACACAAAATGACAAATCTACGATGTCGACCAAGAGTCCAGTACACTCAATGCACACAAAGCTATCAACTGTGAAACTCAACGCTAAGCGGCCGCAAAGCAAAAAGAAACACTGGGAATGTCCATCAATCCATAAACCTACCTAAAAGTAAGTAAATAAAACTAATTTTCTTCGCCCACTTCCCATCATATAAACCGGTATACAGAAGAGAGAAGAGAGAAGACAAATAAACCTAAAATGTGACAAAGCCACGCCATAACAAACTAGTCTTAAACCTACCACTTCTACGGACATCCCCACCCGAGTAAACCACCCCCTTGCATACATCGAGGTACCAGACCACCGATCAAACAATCCGATCCGCCACCCGGTAGAATACCGCCGACGCACCTCACATCGAACTTTTAGCGTGCAAACATGTATACACCAAAAGAAACAGTCTTGCCACCCAATATCACACGTACTCGAAACAAGAACATCCATAAAACCAAAGAGAGCACATGCACTCAAAACACACGCACATAAACACATGTTTATGTACACGCGCGACAAAAGCGTACACATAGACCTCCCACGGTCATCCTATCGCCCTCCAAAGGCGCGCACATGGACCTCCAATAGTCCCCCTCATCGCCCTCCAAAGGTGAGCACATGGACCTCCAATAGTCCCCCTCATCGCCCTCCAAAGGCGCGCACATGGACCTCCAATAGTCCCCCTCATCGCCCTCCAAAGGCGAGCACATGGACCTCCAATAGTCCCCCTCATCGCCCTCCAAAGGCGAGCACATGGACCTCCAATAGTCCCCCTCATCGCCTTCCAAAGGCGAGCACATGGTCCTCCAATAGTCCCCCTCATCGCCCTCCAAAGGCGAGCACATGGACCTCCAATGGTCCCCCTCATCGCCCTCCAAAGGCGAGCACATGGACCTCCAATAGTCCCCCTCATCGCCTTCCAAAGGCGAGCACATGGACCTCAATGGTCCCCCTCATCGCCCTCCAAAGGCGAGCACATGGACCTCCAATGGTCCCCCTCATCGCCTGCCAAAGGCGAGCACATAGACCTCCAATAGTCCCCCTCATCGCCCTCCAAAGGCGAGCACATGGACCTCCAATAGTCCCCCTCATCGCCCTCCAAAGGCGAGCACATGGACCTCCAATGGTCCCCCTCATCGCCTGCCAAAGGCGAGCACATGGACCTCCAATGGTCCCCCTCATCGCCTGCCAAAGGCGAGCACATGGACCTCCAATGGTCCCCCTCATCGCCCTCCAAAGGCGAGCACATGGACTTCCAATAGTCCCCCTCATCGCCTTCCAAAGGCGAGCACATGGACCTCCAATAGTCCCCCTCATCGCCTGCCAAAGGCGAGCACATGGACTTCCAATAGTCCCCCTCATTGCCTTCCAAAGGCGAGCACATGGACCTCCAATAGTCCCCCTCATCGCCCTCCAAAGGCGAGCACATGGACCTCCAATAGTCCCCCTCATCGCCTGCCAAAGGCGAGCACATGGACCTCCAATAGTCCCCCTCATCGCCCTCCAAAGGCGAGCACATAGACCTCCAATAGTCCCCCTCATCGCCCTCCAAAGGCGAGCACATGGACCTCCAATAGTCCCCCTCATCGCCCTCCAAAGGCGCGCACATGGACCTCCAATAGTCCCCCTCATCGCCCTCCAAAGGCGAGCACATGGACCTCCAATAGTTTCCCTCATCGCCTTCCAAAGGCGAGCACATGGACCTCCAATAGTCCCCCTCATCGCCCTCCAAAGGCGAGCACATAAACCTCCAATAGTCCCCCTCATCGCCCGCCAAATTCGAGCACATATGGGCCTCCAATGGACCTCCAGTCGCACGTATACATGAAAACACTGATGTATGTGTCATACATGCATACACATACAACAGAACATCGTGATTAACTGTAGACAAAAAGTGATTGCCCAGCTATAAACTATAGCCTTCTTCGTGCGAGCAAACTGCTGACGTGCGTAGAGCCGCGCTCAATGACACAAGAAACAAACTCACATCCCCCCAAAAAACAAGAGAAAACAGTATATAGAACAGAACAATACTCGACATACCAAGAGAGAGACGAGCAAACATACTCAAAGAACACACCAGCCTGTTCCGCCACGCAGTGAGGGCAAGCGTGACGATGCTACACCGAGCAAACCATGCCGCCCACTGCACCTGTAACGAGGCTCATCGCGCAAGCACGACACAGCCCAATCCACGAAAAGTTAGAACACGCTCACACGCTCACACATACACACACCAATACACACACCAATACACACACTCACCCACATCATTCATCCCTGTGAGCTAAAACATAGAATATCGCAAAAACAGCACCGCCCTACCGTTGACCAAATCCTAAGGTCACAATAGGACCTGCCGAGCTCTTATCACTTGAAAGCCACACATAAAAACCTAGTTAACAGTACCATGTTACACGGTGCTATTTAAGAAGTCCATGCTATGTTTTGCGTATTGCATGTGGTGAGCCACATGCAATACGCAAAACATAGCATGGACTTCTTAAATAGCACCGTGTAACATGTTCTCTAGGAAAAATTCATGACTCCACAAGAACTAATGACGTCAACAGAAACGCGATGCCACTGCACACACAGCAAAACAGCACAGAGATGAACGGATGAATGAACACTTCCTGACCTACATAGACAAACTAGCAAAGACTCATAGCCACGATATAATAATTAAAATAAAAGATTCAATTTAGAAGAAGAAAAAAAAACTGCATGACCTGGGTAGCCCAAATACAACAAAACAAAGTTTTGCAACGGCGCTTCCACCATATGTTAGATAGTGAGAACCTACCGTGACACCTACCCAATTCCGCCGGCTCAGCCTCGAACCCACGGACTCCAAAGTCGACGGTCCCCTAGAAGTTCTGGGGCGTAGCTCACGGGGTGGTTCTCACATCATTGGGATCGGGACATACCAGTTCAGGCAGTTTAGGAATGATAAGACTTTGGCTCAAACAATAGAGGATCCGCAATTTATTAAACTATACACATTTATCCTACGTGGCTGAGTTATGGCGAATCTGTGTATGGGCATCCTAGGTCTGATGGACTCAACTTTCCTATCCAGAGGGTAGCTTTAGTAACCACTATACCTTGGCTTCCCGGTGGCTGACTGCGACCCCGTGTTGTGGTTTCGCTCCGTCGTCCAGGTCCACGATCGGCCTCCATGTCCTTCCCTCTGGGTCTTCCGTCGTTCCTTCCACCGTTCCACCTTGGCACAGGTCTACCTCCTCTTCCGTTCCATGATTGAATGCCCCGAAAAATACACGTGCTCCCTCGCACCTAGACTTTCCTACGTCATACCCCAGTCAACCCCTCTCTGCCCTACGCTGGCTGTACTAAGTCATGAATTACCAATCAGACTTCTCGGTTCGATCCCCTTCAGTAACAATCACAAAAGAGTGGGGCCAGGCTCTACTGACGACATCACTCAACCAGCGCCCTCATAAACCGAGCAGTCAGCAAAGTTGCCGCAATCAATGCCCTCAATACCGCAATAATTATTATTGAAATTACCAACGATCTGGGCTGACGAAATAGCCAGCACGTCGCATACCTTAATTGGGAAAGAAAACAGTAAATGACAAACTGACACAATCAAGATATCCATAAATCACAAACAAGGAGATTACACCTGTAAAAGTTATAAAGTACCAACTTTAACATGACAATATCAACGTACTTACTCATATATAAGTTAAAATGAATAGTTCTTGTTATCACATTGTTTGTACGGTATTCATTCAAAATGTTGGTCAAAGATCAATAGGTTAGTATCGTCAAACTAGGTCTAGTAACTAAATTATTACTTGTGGGTACTCTAAGGACGCAGAATTTTAACTGCAATTTCAATAACAAATAATAATAAAATGTTGTAATCATATAACTGATAATTTACTTATGAACGTAACTGACTTTCTAATTAATGTCAACAGACATCAGGGTATTCTTGAATGGGTGTGCAACTGCAACAAAATACATTTTTTGGAAAGAGCATGACCATGCTCAGATACGTGATATGATAGTATGATATAATATCTGTCCTAGAAGCAGTCTCTTGTCTTCAGCTTAATCAAAATTGAAGTCAAAATCACTAAAAATTGAAGTCGTCAGATTAATCACCTTCTGATTCACTGGAATTTTCATGCTAGGAACCGAAATTTGGACAGTCCTTCAGCTAACAAGCGTAGGTACACTTCAGCTGATTGGCCAAACACTCATAGGTGGCCAACACTCATCTTGCAAACACGGCAACAGCTACAGGCTAGGTGATCCATAACGGTAAAAGGAACTGGAGTTCCAATCATCCACCCGTTGCTGAGATCTCCTTATGCCGTGGTTTTCCATCCATAGCCGTGCGAATCAGGAACATCAGGGTTGGCTTCCAAGCAACATATCTATAGATCGTGTTTGGTTAATAACTCGCAATCGCAGGATATGAAGCATTAAGTAAGCAATCGTTACAAGGTGGTAGCTGATTAGACTTGATATCATCACATTTACTTTTAAAGCGGCTGCGAGCTAACTACCAAACAGCGGTCTGGGTACGTTGTTTGGACGTCAACCCTGATGTTCCTGATCCATGCGGCTATAGATGGAAAACCACGGCAGAAGGAGACCAGAGCAACGAGTGGCCGGTTAAAACTTCAGCACCTTTGGCCGTTATGGATCTTCTAGTCTGTAACTATGGCCGTGTTTGCAAGATGCCGACATGTGAGTGTATGGTCAATCAATAGAAGTGTACTCACGCTTGTAAGCTGAAGGACTGTACAAATACCAGTACCAGTACCAGTAGCCAGCATGAGAATACCAGTGAGTCAGAAGGTGATTAATCTGACGACTTGGACAGTGACTGCTAAGGTAAATAACATAATACTAGTATCATATCACGTATCTGAACATAGTCCGGGTCTTTTCTAAAACCATATTTTGTTGCAGTAGCACACCAATTCAAGAATATCCTGATTGCTGAAGACATTTAACAAAAATTCACAAACAAAATTAAATAGTTTATAAGTTATATGACAATTACATTCTCTTACGATTAAAGGGATAGTCAGATGAAGAACTAAAAAATCACCAATTAGTCATTTGTCCATGAAATTCAGTTATGTGTAAAATACAGTTGATATAGGTTGCTTCAATGCAAGAAAAAAATAGTGAACAATTAGCTATTCTACAGATTCCCTTCGGCAGCTCTTGCTGCATTTTTCTACTAAAGCGTAGTGTAACTGTATCGGTTCTGAGGTCGCTGGCGCCTTCCCGATAGACAGAGGACTCATTGTGTTAAACGAGACCAGCCCGCGCTCCGCGAAACGCTCGGCGACTGCGGACAGTACCGCTCAAAACAGATTGCAACTTTTCTACACATCATGTCACAAAAAAATTAATTGCAGGGTATTTTGTAGAAGTAAACGTTCGTACTAAGTAGCATGTTATCGGTAGAGAAACGATGCACATTAAACCTCGTGATCGATTTTTGATCAGTGCCCTATTTTAGCGGTGGTTTTACTTTCTCAAGGCAACATTTTTTTATATGGGAATTACCATGGGAAAAGTTGCTCGGTGCTACTTGGTAGCACCAAACCAAATAATCGCGTTTTCTTTAATTTTTTAACCGCCTGCTTTTAAAGTATGGTATCGTTTAGTCATGTTTTTTATATTTAAAGGTGGACATCTACTAATTGTAGTTCTTTAGTTTTTCACCCGACTATCCCTTTAAGACATAATATTATTAAACGTTATTGCAATTGCAATTAAAATTCTATGGCTTTAGAGTACCCACAGGTAATATTTTAGTTACTAGACCTAGTTTGACGATACTTACCTATTGACCTTTGACCGCCATTTTGAATGAATACCGTGCAAGCAATGTGATAACAATAATTACTATTCATTTTAACGTATTTATGAGTAAGTACGTTGATATAGTGAATATTGGCCAATAAATCGAAGAAAATTTTAGATATTATCCATTTTGAGGAAATTGACCCCAATCAAGGTTAAAAGAGGTAAAGCAGGTAATTTAATTTCTTTTAATAAATATGATACATTTACCTTACTTAAAGTGTATGCTTTAACTTGCACACATTTTTCATTATTTAATTAAAAATTATTAAAAAAATTACAAATTTGACCTTTGACCCTGGTTTTGACATAGAAAGCTGGATTTGCCAGAGGTATATCATGGTTTTTTGAAAAGTGCTCGTCTCAAGCTTATATATTTCGATAAATGTCATCCTTTGACCCAAATTTTATACCGACCAAGCCTTTTTCGAGCGTTATGCAAAGGACTATTACTGTTTATTTTAAATATTGTTTACTATAACCATTTATTATTATTAAAATTACAACCACGTCACGCTGGAGCTAAAAGGGCTGTGTGTCTGTGCAGGGTTACACCGGGGGCCCGCTCATGTGTAACGAGGAACTGTATGGTTTGAATTCATGGAGTATTGTCTGTGCCCGAAAGAACATACCCACCCATTGGACCCGAGTCGACGGCTATCTACCCTGGATAAAGAAAGTAACAGGAAGAAGTGGAAACCCTCCTACGAAACTAACTGGCAAGCCTCTTGTAAAACCTCGAGCATATCCTAGTAATTCTAAGAGTGCTGGTTCTAAGCAAAACGGCTATCTGGCCGTCGTACATGTTTTCTTTTTATCATTTGTCTACTCGCGAGATGGAATATGTTATGGAAATTAAATAAAAGAGACAACTCAGACGCATATTGGTATTATGGTCTACCAACTGGTAAAGTAATTACTAAAATGAAAATTAAATGAGGGTGGAACTATTGGTAAAGTATTAACTTACATGTTAATTGATGGTTTGATGTACCAAATGGTAAATAAGTAACTAACATGTATATTGATGGTTTGATGTACCAAATGGTAAATATATTAATAACATGTATATTGAAGTTATGATGTACCAAATGTTTCTCTCTATGCTATTCGAGACTATGACCGACGATAAAGAAGGCGAAGATCGCTTGACAGAAAGCTGCTGTTTGCCCAAACAAAATAAATAGGCTGTGTATGGAAGTGTGAAAGGGTAATAGTGGGGTTACTTTAGCTCAATTTCCTATACCGACCCGGACAAAATTAGGAGAAAGCTGATTTTTTCAGGGTCGCTTACAAATATCATTTTATATAACATACTTTGGGTCCGCCAAAATCCGCCTAGTGCGTTAGCCGCCATCTTGGAAAATGTCGGCGATTACGGTATTACACTAAATCACTTGTTGTGAGTGCTCTATGTATTATAAAATTACGTGAGTGGTGTCAAATGAAAGATAATATTATAATCAATAATAATAATGTATGGAATATTAGTTAATTATCATATTTCAATAGAAGGAAGTAATTAAGTGATCCACCGCATAAGTGGATATTTGTATTTTGATGATTTGCGATAAAAGTAATAACGTATCTATAACTTGTGTTCATACAAAACATAAAGTTTATTCTGTCTAGAACACACGTGCCAAGTCTTATTTACATAACTTAAAAAATGTTTGAGATACGAGCTATTGTATATCTGCATGTGTCGTGGCCGCCATCGCCCCGGACAGAGCAAAACTCATTACCTTAGCCCATTGGTCAGTAACAACACATTAAAAGAAACTTGTTTTTTACATGATGACTAAAGAATATAATTGAGCTTCACTTAGACCAAAGTCACATATGTGCTTTAGTCGCCATTTTGAAAAATGGCGACGGTTACAGTTTTGTCTTCAAACATACTTTGTGAAGGCTACATATAACATAAAATAAGATGAAGAATCTTAATTGAAAGATATGATTGGGAACTTCTATAAACAGGGGAAAAATTGTTAGTAATTAGATGAGCGTAGCGAATGTATCAATCAACTCAAATGGTTCATTCTCGAAATGCGCGAATTTTGTTCGTCGTACACCGGTCAAACGGTTCGACGGATTTGACCAAAATTTTAAACCAACACTCTTTAATACTCAAATTGACGATGTCAAGATGAACCGAAAAATCCGTCAAGATGACAACCTACAAAAAAATAAATAACCGAAAACATTTAAGTTTAAATTTCTGTTAATTGAAACTTACGGATGGATTTAAGTAATGTTTTGAGCTCGTGGTAAAATGGGCCTTAGTAAGTCTGAAAATTGAGACCCTGTTCCCCCCCCCCCCCCTTCTTCTCTATCAAACTTAAGATTCCTTCTTCTGCAATTTGCCCTGCCCTTCCTAGCTTATGGACTTTCCTTATGACGACCCCCCCGATATAAGAAAACTGGATCTGATTCGGAAGACGCCATGTAACCTAAGCTGTCGCGTAAGTCACTAAATGCCAAATAATAACAATGTTTTATATTTATTTATATCCACAACAAAGGTATTTCTACTGTCTTGGCGAAAGTTAGTTTAACGTTGTAACTGTTACCGTCATTTTGTAAGCCCATTTTTAGTTAATATTTACGGCAATGTTCCCAAACACTGCCGCACTTATAATTATTCACATAGTAAATGTTGTCTATCACTCTTACTTGTTTAGGTGTCCAATTATACAAATTGAACATTGCTCCAACACTGTGGCTAGCAGTATTCTTTTGGGGGATGCTGAATAACGCCGAATGGAACAACGTCGAATCTATCGTGTATACTGCACTTTAAAGCATAATCCTAACCCCAAATACGTAGACCTTCTAACCTGCAACAACGCCGAATCTTTTTTGGCGTAAATCCACCGGAACAACGCTGAATATTTTTCAACGTACATCCACTGGAACAACACCGAATCATTTTCCGTGTAAAACACGGGTTAGATTAGGTTAGGTTAGGTTATGTTAGGTTCGGCGTTGTTCCGGTGGATTTACGTCGAAAAAGATTCGGCGTTGTTCCAGGTTATAAGGTCTACTTTTTTGGGATAGAATTATACTTGAAAGTGCAGTACACATGATGGATTCGGCGTTGTTTCATTCGGCGCTATTCAGGCGCCCCTTTTGTTGAATGAATAGAATCGCTCTCCATCCAATGATGTATTTTAGCTCCATAAAGAGCCAGTTAACATTTCCTCCTACACCTTTTACTTGTTGTGGATTGTCTTTAGTCATCGTGAGAGGATGGGGAAGTTCACGATTGTTAATGATGATTATTAAGACCCGTTTTATTTCCTTCTTTAAAACAAGCATTAGTCGCGTCACTCACATCATGTCAGTACATAAACATCCCACTGAAATTTTTCAATTTCTGCTAGCTTGCTCTGAAACCGAGAAATGTTATTTCCTTTATTGACTGTGTTGGCAGATCCTGGCGATACCATTCAAATAAAACGTCTTGAGAATTTTGACCAATTAAGACAACTAGTAATCTGTATCATTACCAACTTCTGCAACTGGGGGACCACTGTCTGCCAAGTTTAGTGTTGTCTCCACTATTAGAGTGCATGCAGCAGTTTTTGCATTGACAATGTTTATATCTTGAAACATTAACCGATTGGAAAACTTTTAAATAAGCCGGGCTTTATTCTGCCAATTCCGAGGAATGCGGCCGCTGACGTAAGCTTAGTACGCCTAATATGCAATGCATGATCGAATCTCCAAAGACAATTTCGTATGAGGTGGTCTAGGCCATGTACGCGATGGAGAAGGAACCCCCCCCCCCTTTAACCCACAACTATTATGTTAATACTCTTTGCATATCTCAGTTCGTGGGTGCAAGTAGCCGTTGATTGATGCAATAGCCTGTTCAAAATGTTTCGTTCTACTTATCATACATTTATCATCAAATAGTGATGGTGATGGATAACAGACAAGAGTTGCTCTATCGCATTTGACTGTTTATCATCATGGGGGTCGTCATAAGGAGAGTCCAGCAGAAGAAGGGCAAATTGCAGAAGAAGGAATCTTAAGTGGGACAGTGGAGAAGGGGGGGGGGGGGGAACAAGGTCTCCTTTTTCAGACTTACCATGGGTTACTTAGAATGGGCCATTCTACCACGAACCCAAAACATTTTAAATCCGTCCGTAAGTTTCAATTAACAGAAATTAAAACTTAAATGTTTTCGGTAATTTATTTTTTGTAGGTTGTCATCTTGACGGATTTTTATGTTCATCTTGACATCGTCAATTTGAGTATTAAAGAGTGTTGGTTTAAAATTTTGGTCAAATCCGTCGAACCGTTTGACCGTTGTGTGACGAACACAATTCGCGCATGGAGAGAATGAACCATTTGAATTGATTGATACATTCGCTACGCTCATCTAATTACATACAATTTTTCCCCTGTTTATAGAAGTTCCCAATCATATCTTTCAATTAAGATTCTTCATGTTATTTTATATTATATGTAGCCTTCACAAAGCATGTTTGAAGACAAAACTGTAACCGTCGCCATTTTTCAAAATGGCGACTAAAGCACATATGTGACTTTGGTCTAAGTGAAGCTCAATTACATTCTTTATTCATCATGTAAAAAATAAGTTTCTTTTAATGTGTTGTTACTTGTTACTGACCGATGGGCTAAGGTAATGAGTTTTGCTCTGTCCGGGGCGATGGCGGCCACGACACATGCAGATATACAATAGCTCGTATCTCAAACATTTTTAAAGTTATGTAAATAAGACTTGGCACGTGTGTTTTAGACAGAATAAGCTTTATGTTTTGTATGAACACAAGTTATGGATACTTTATTACTTTTATCGCAAATCATCAAAATACAAATATCCACTTATGCGGTGGATCACTTAAATAACTTCCTTCTATTGTAATATGATAAAAAACTAATATTTCATACATTATTATTATTGATTATAATATTATCTTTCATTTGACACCACTCACGTAATTTTATGTTACATAGAGCACTCACAACAAGTGATTAAATGGAATACTGTAATCGCCGACATTTTCCAAGATGGCGGCTAACGCACAGGGCGGATTTTGGCAAACCCGAAGTATGTTATATAAAATGATATTTGTAAGCGACCCTGAAAAAATCAGCTTTCTCCTAATTTTGTCCGGGTTAAAACCTAAAATTCCTCCTCTATAAGAGATCACAGATCATTAAGGTTTTTACTTGATGAAGAAATCATGTTTATTTCTCAATCTATGACAAACACTATTTAAAAAAAAATTATTTTCAAAACTTTACTGGAAAGTTTGTATTGTATTGTTTGGTTGTTTGTATTGGATCTTTGTACGTTATATCAGGAATTTTATAATAGTACCTACGGTACAACTCCATGGTTATATTATCATTAAAGGTTGTGTGGAAGATGTAACTACGTGGCCTTATGCCAATGATACATGTGAATAAGAAAGATTCATTTATTTGGAACCGTGTCCATTATTGGAGCTTGAGAAAAAACAAACTTTATTATCTAGTCCATAGCGACGGGTTTCTTTTGTCTTGCCCCATTAACACCGCCATCTGACAAGTAGCGCACCACAGTACCCCCCTGCCAGTGAACGAGCACAGCGAGGCGAACGAAAGTCTATACGCCTAGTCGCGCTGGTACATACACTTGACGTCCTGCTCTCGTCGTGACCAAAGGCTGAGCAGCGGCAACGGCAGCGTATGATCGAACCACAGACGGAGTTCTGGAGTTCGGACGAACACTGGAGTGAATAACAGCAGGGGGCACTGTCCCAGACAGATGTGATAAGCGTGATTCTGCATTCGGCATCGTCGATGGTGGAGTGGTATCTGGGGCCGCATAAGCAAGAATGAAGGCGGGCTTCAAACGATCAATGGATACAACGACCTTCTTCCCAGCACGCAAAATCGTAAGATGTTTCTCATTCCTCGTAAGTACCTCGTAAGGCCCATCGTACGGTTGCTGAAGGGGTGTTCGGACAGCATCATGTCGCACAAAAACGTGGGAACATGTCGCGAGGTCCTTAAACACAAAACAGCGTCGTTCTCCGTGTCGAATAGGGCGGGACGGCCGGAGCATCTGGAGACGTTGGCGGAGGTGCCTGACGTACTTAGAGGTGCTGTCCAGTGTTGTTGCAGCTGACAGGTATTCTTCAGGAAGTCTGAGAGTAGTTACATAAACCAATTCAGGCGGTATTGCCTTAATATCGTCCTTCCAAGCTGATCGGATACCCAGCATAACCCACGGTAAGGTGTCAGTCCAGCGATTCTCTTCATGGCACATAAGTGCAGCCTTGAGCTGTCGGTGGAGACTCTCTACCATTCCGTTGGTGGCGAGATGATATGACGTAGTGTGGATTAGAATCGTACCTAACAGGTGATTGAGAGACCTGAAAAGAGACAACTCGAACTGTCGACCTTGATCGGAAGTGATCCGAAGGGGCGTCCCAAAACGAGGTATCCACCCAGTGACGAGGACGGAGGTGACTGTATCTGCAGTCATATCGGCAAGAGGCAGCGCCTCAGGCCAGCGAGTAAACCGGTCGACGCATGTGAGTAGGTAACGGAATCCCGCTGACTCGGAGAGAGGACCAACAAGATTAGTGTGGACATGGTCAAACCGCGCGTCGGGGACGTCAAAATGCTCAACGGGCGCAGAGACGTGGCGAGTGACCTTCGATCGCTGACCAGTTATGCATGCCCGGGCCCACTCTCTGCAGTCTCTTCTCATTGACGGCCAGACGTAGCTCCTGGAGACAAGGCGAACGGAGGCCGCAACACCTGGATGAGACAGGCTGTTAAGGCTGTCAAACACCTGACGTCTAAGGTTCGCTGGCACAAATGGCCGTTTTACCGGCGTGGACGTGACACAATGGATCGTGAGGTTTGTTCAGCGAGGCTCCTATATTTCAATTGAAGTGCTGTGTCTGAGAGAAGAAGTGCCTGAAGGTCAGAATCGGTCTTCTGTTCTCGAGAAATTGCCACGTCATCTACTGGAGCCGAGATCGCCTCCACTCTGGACAGAGCGTCTGCGACGACATTCTCCTTGCCAGGAACATGACGAATATCGGTAGAAAATTGACCAATGTAGTCGAGATACCGAAACTGTCGCGGTGAACACTTCTCATCCTTCTGCTTAAAGTCGATCCACTGTTTACCCAACTATTTGTCATTGTGCTACAAATCATGTTGAATATACACTTAAATATCATGTTAAATATTAGCGAAAAATAAAGTAGTTTCATCGACTACTTTTTTTAATATAAATATTTGAAATCCGTCCTTTTCCCTATCCCCTACCATTGAAACTGTCAAAAATCATACACTTTCGAATATAAAGCATCGACTAAGTAGATACTAAACATTTGTCATTTTCTTTATTTTATACTTAATTTGAAGATAATTGAACGACAATTCTAAATATGTATGTATGAATACAATCTCTCGACTCGTTTTCGGTCAATATTGGCTTCACTACAAGAACATTTGATGGGAAATCGGGCGAGCCGTGAAACTATGGCAACACTGCGTGCGATGACGTCATTTCTCTTTGAGCCCGCCTCCGCCTCACGTCAAAACATGAGCTGGCTGTCACATTTCCACGATGCGACGTGACTGGACTTTTTCTTATTTACATTTATTGTCGCTTATTTCCAATAACATTTTGCGTCATACAAATAATGCACTCAATTCAAATTGAAGGCACAGTTAGAAACGGGAATATATCTGAATACGGTACGTGAGGCCTAGCCTAGGCCACCTTTATTTAGACTTAGGCCTAGGCCTATATTGCCTGATCCGAAATGAAATTCATGTATTGTACGTCCGTAAACGCAAACATTTTCCCCAATGTAGATATGCTAAGTATAGTATGCCAGGAGGCATCTGTATAATATGAAAGAAAATATGCCAAGCCCTAAGGCCACTCAAGGACGTTTTGTGATCATTTGACATGTGCAAGGCCTAGGCCTACGATTTATGTAGCCCCCCTACACGCATTTTAAATAATTTACATCCATTGCATGCCTTCACATGTCCTAGATGGACTTAAGTTACTTGAGATCACTTCGTCAGGTAAACAATTGCACAAACAACATGATACGAGACAAAATATACAATCCTATCATTTTCTTTTATCGTAATATAAAACGTCCTCCGCTTCGTATTCCGTATTTTTTCGACGCCATTTTCACCATCTGTATCTGACAATAACAATGTCTTTGCAGCGTTGCCAAGTATATTGGAGGTTGGCAATACTTTGTCGATGAATATTAAAAACGAGTTTTTTGTTTCCTTGGCTTTGTAAATCAATTTAGATTTGTATCCATTATAAAGTCTATAATTTGTGAATGTGTTGTGGTGTAATTAAAGCCAAAAGCGAGATAAGAAGTTGACTACTATTTGGAGTTTCGATGAACTAATTTCGTTTTTAGGGATTGGCTATTCTGCAGTCAAACTAGTGTCTAGAATCATGCCATTATAAATAACTGCATTTTCGTGTAAAAACTGGATTTTAAAATAGTATTCTTACTTGATTACTAAATATATTTTACATTTTATAGTAATTTAACATAATAATTGTCAAAGAAATAATTATTTGTGATTATGACAAAAATTAAAATCATTGCTTGAAACTGGTAGTTTGATCAATGGAACGACTTTAAAAGCGAATGTCAAAGGCTTGTGGTTTCAGTGGACTGAGAACTTTCTGGCTTCCACCATATGACGGAAATAACGTATGGCCTCGTAGTTGGCAAGGAGTTTACGATCGTATGCTCCGTACTTGCGCTGCGCCGCATTCAGCTTACGTGAGAAGAATGTTAGCGGTTGCCAATCTAAACAAGTTCTCTGCTGGAGGGCGGCTCCAATACCATCGTCGGAGACGTCGGCTACGATCGCCAGCTCCGCACTTGAGTCTAGGTGCGCTAGAAGCGCCGCCTGCGAGAGACTACGCTTACATTCTTCAAACGTCTGCAACAACTCCGGAGTCCAAACGATAGGCGTCTTGCCCGCTGTTTCAGCACCGACAAGAAGGTCGTTGAGGGGTGCCTGAAGTCGGGCGGCAGATGGTAGGAAACGACGATAGAAATTTATCATACCCAATACCTGACGTAGTTGCTTGATATTACTGGGTGGTGGCAAAGAGATGATTGCCTCAACCTTGTCTTCAAGAGGCCGTGTCCCGAAGGCATTGACAGTGTGGCCTAAGAACTTTACCTCGGAAACACCAAACACGCACTTTGAAGTATTGATCAGTAATCCGTACTCCGACAACTGCGCAAAGAGCAGGCGGAGGTGCTCCTCATGTTCTGCCTGAGATGTCGATGCTATGAGGATATCATCGACGTATGCGTAGGCCAAATCCAGATCACGAATGGCTTCGTCGATGAACCTCTGAAACGTTTGGGCTGCGTTTCGTTAACCAAAACTCATGAACGGAAATTCGAAAAGACCAAACAGTGTGGTTATAGCTGTATTTGCGATATCATCTGGAGCAACAGTGATCTGGTTGTACTTTTTTACCAAGTCAATCGTCGAGAATACAGACTTTCCAGTGAGCGACTGAGCAAAATCTTGTATATGAGGTACAGGATATCGGTCTGGAATCGTCCGATCGTTCAGCGCCCTGTAGTCGCCGCACGGCCTCCACTGATTTTTCTTCTTGGGAACTACGTGATGGGCGGCGGACCAGTTACTGGAAGAACGCCAGGCGATACCCGTCTTTAGCATCGTATCGAACTCAGCCTTTGCGATTTGCAGACGGTCCGGCGCTTGGCGGCGAGGTTTACATGACACTGGATGCCCAGGCGTCGTGTGGATATTGGAGCATAGTCCCATGTTAAATGATGCGCGTTACACCCGCTGGCCGTGTGATGGAGGAAAACTCAGCCAGGAGAGCGTGATATCGTGAACCTCCACTGACTGCCTTAACGTGTTGTTGTACGTTTATGGTCCACTTACCAGTGACGGCAGTCGATGTGGCGCTATCTATTAGGCGTCGATTTCGTGCATCAACGAGTAAGCCGTAGAACGACAAGAAATCGACTCCGACGATTGGTCTGGATACGTCAGCAACGACGAAACGCCAGACAAACTCGCGTTTAAACCCCAAATCGAGGTTGAGGCTAATAGCACCATAAGTAGATATAACTGTTCCGCTGGCAGCAAACAGCTCGTACGTTGACCGTTCGCGAGTTCCATTGACCAGTGCACGCGGGTACACGCACAAATCAGACCCTGTGTCAACAAAGAATTGACGTCGAGTCGTAATGTCTGTCACAAAAAGGCGGCGTGAGCTCGGACAGTCGTGAGCCGCGTCTACTGACTGCCCATGGAGTTTTTTGACACGAGACTGCATGGTTGTCGACACAGTTTCTCCTTCGCACCGTACTTCTGATGATAGCAGCACATTCCATTAGCTGGAGCACTTTGCGTCGTGTATCGTGGATTCGATGAAGAAAAGTCGCGACGACGATCCCTCAAACGTTCTCGAGATGACACCGCTCGACGATTGCTGGATAGTGTTTCGACTTGTTGTGTCAACTCTTCTAGCTGTGTTTGAAAACTGTTGACTACTGCTAAACGAGAAGGAATAGGTGTCGTCTCGTGTATCCGGTCAGCGATCACTGCAAGTGCGTCGAGGTCGTCAGGCGGTGATGATGCGAGTATGTCGCGCATTCTGATCGGTAAACGTTCAAGCCACAACGATCGTATAATAGGCCCTACCTTGTCTGTCACTTCAGACGCAGCCAACATGCGCAGTTGAAACAATAATCCGGAGGGTTTGCGATCCCCTAACTCTTCATGTTGTAAAAGTCGTTTAAAACGCGCCTCTGGTGACGGTGAAAAACGTCAAATAAGCTCTGCTTTCAGATGTTCATATTTAAAAACGATCAGGGGTTTGACGATCATGTTACACACTGCTGTCGCGTATCGTTGTTCGAGGGCGCTTGTTGCAGGGTTTAATTTAGTGGAATCATGCGTAATTCCTGCTAATTCGAATTGATTTTCGATTTTTGCGAACCACAATACCGGATCATCCGCCCAAAACGGTGACACCTTTACGCTAACCCTATCTACCGAGACGAGGGCTACGTTTGCAGGTAATGCCATTTTCCTGAATTCGTCGTTATACAAAAACAAACGTTAGAAACAATCGAAATCTTCTCGAAAATTCAACACTTCCACAAGAAATGATTTGTACTGTTCATTGTCCTACAGTCCTACCTCGTTGGTAGATCACGTCGGGGTCACCACTGTGGAAGATGTAACTACGTGGCTTAATGCCAATAATACATGTAAATGAGAAAGATTCATTTATTTGGAACCGTGTCCATCCTCGGAGCTTGAGAAAAAATAATGTTTATCATCTAGTCCATAGCGACGGGTTTCTTTTGTCTTGCCCAATTGCCACCGCCTTCTGACAAGTAGCGCACCACAGTTGCTTACTGTTAAAGTACGAAATACACAAAGTTAATCAAAAGAACCATACATAATATATAAAGTGTTGGGGGTTGTAATTTAGTTTTTTTTTTTCATTATTCAAAGAAAATTATTTCATCTCTTAATATTAAAAGCTCAAAATATAGAAAACTGCCAATGAAAAATATAACTACAATGTCGTGTCAAATGTCAGATTATAACACTTTCTCTCCATTATTTTTATTATATTGTCATGTAGCAAATCATACGGTACCCGCAGACACCAGAGTACCACATGGGGCGCAGCTTCTCTGGGCCTGCCGTATGATCTGCCCAACGACGGGATCTTTGTACATTGGTTATTTATTAGATTCGAACCACAGATAACAAACACAAGATAACGCAGGTTGTACACACAATATATGTAAACGAGCCCACGCTTGTACACACCACGGTAACTACCACCTCTACGTGTGTCCCCGTGTCTCTCTGTCTCCTGTAGGCGCGTCTCGTTCACGTGTGTCTCGTTCCGGACCTTCTCAAACTCTCCTGTCTAGAGCTCTCTTCATCTTCTTCTTGTTGCCATAGCAAGAGAATAATAATAATAAAAAAAACACAAACCACACGACCACGACCCCTAGATCGATAACAACGAAACTATAGGGAGATCGTTTCATGACAATATACACTGTTCATTGATAATAATTTATACCTTTATAATATGAAACTAAAATTCTGTCCAAGCCAATTATTTTATTTCCAATATTTAAACATAGTAATTATTATTAAATAAATAAATAGACAGATGTTTACATCACTTAATATTTGATAAATATATATGTTAACATTAATAACAAAATTAAATTATCTTATTGAAACATCCCGAGGTGGAAGAAACAAAATGAACACACTGTATTTATAATTAAAAGCTTGCCCGATGAATTTGCATCCTCAGATTTACTTTCCCCTGAAATGTATCTTGAACAACATATTAAATTAATTTAAAAGATCATGAACTTGATCAGTTAATACCATTATTGCTTCAAACTACGTAGTATTAATAATATATTAGTATTACCCAAAGAAAAATTACAAATTCATCAGCAACGCTTTTAATTTTAAATACAGTGTGTTAATTTTGTTTTTCCCACATCGAAATCTTTCAATAAGTTAATTTAATTTTTTAAATTTGTTAATATATATTTATCATTATTAAGTCAATGTAAACATTTATATATTTGTTTATTTTATTATAATTACTATGTTTAAATATTGGACATAAAATAATAAGCTTGGCCACAATTTTAGATATCCCCCTTCAAATGCTGAGCCTCTTTTGAAATTTGCAGTTTTTGTACGTGTGTCCTCTTTGGTTTGTAACGGTTTGTCTTCTCTGTTTTGGGCTTGGCCTCTTTTTTGCAAATTTTTTGCATATTTAAGCGAGCGAAGCGAGCGTCTCCAAAAGACTCTATTGGCACTGCGTTCTGTTTTTTTTTGTTTTTTTTTATGTCTGTCGATAGCGGTCGAACGGAAAGTCCGATCAACTTGAAATTTGGACCATCCACAAGCCTAGATGTGGAATGAAGGTGCATAGTTTTGAGGCAAAATCGTTTGAAAAGTTACAAAGTTATACCATAGTTACTGCAAAATATTTTTCTGAAACAAAATGGCGGCCAAATGTGAGATAGCCAGATTTTTTTAAACCTTTTCTGATTACGAATATGTTTATTTTATGGCAATCTGATAAATATTGGTAAAGTTACACAAAAGTTACTCTTAAATATTTTTCTCAAACACAGTAACAGAAAACTGTGAGGTGGCTATCTTATAGTTAAGTTTTGTCCGGTCACGAATATACTACTTTAAACGCAATCTGATACGTATAAGAGGCAGAAATTACATTTCTATTGCTGTCAATAACTGGAGTAACGGTGGCGGACCGCGGTGAAAACACTAGACAGAATAACAACGAAAATTCTTAGCAACGCACTGCATTCAACAGTATCGGGAAGTATAATAGCTATGGAAATTAGAAAAGTTTTTGTAATGCACATTCTTGAATTGTTGGTAATTGTTGTTTTTATTAGCTTTGAGATCTTTTCGCAAGAACGTTCGTAGATATGGACGCGCTCGCTTGTCAACGCGTCAACAGGGCGTTTTCCTAGTATTTAAAAAGAATAATCTTGGCATGTATTCAAGTCAACTTGATCTTTGCTTAGCGGAGGCTCATCAAACTCCCAACTTGCGAGTTCGGCGAGCCTCCGCTAGTCAGAGTAGATCAACCGACTAGCGGAGGCTCGCCGAACTCACAAGTTGGGAGTTCGACGAGCCTCCCCTAGGCGGAGATCAAGCGGACCTTGTCATTTTGTTGGTGATTTTTTTTCTTGTAATTAAAACTCATTATTTTGTTACATGGTCACTGCCCAAGTTGGGATTCTGAACTATTACTCAGTTAATCAACATCGATAGCAAGAAGGTTGTGACACAAATATGTTTTTTCGTCGGTAACTTTTAATAATAACTAATTTTTTGGGAGTATTTATTTTTTTCAGGTTAACATTCTGTCCAATTTCAATTTTGTGTGTGAAAGAATATGCTCCGGGAGGTAACCAAAATTGGTGCAAAATTTGGTGTTTACATCTTTATTCGTTTAGAGCCCACAGAACGACAGGTAATTAGCCAGTAGTAGAAGTTAACTGAAGAATTTTTGAATCTCTGAATGATCTTGACGGCTTAAAATCTTCCATACGCAACATCCGATCGGATTGCATTTGGAATAGGTAGGCTCGTGTTAAAAGCCCACTGATTAATGACATTTTTAGGTTTCTATCTATTATGGTTTTGCGTCCGCAACATCGTGTTAAGTGCACTTCAATGCTTAGAGTCGCGTGGTGGAAGCTCGCACATGGCTTGGCCCGGCGCGTGGGGGTGTGGTTGTTTACCACAGCCTTATCGAACTTCGGTTCAATCCGTCGAGAAGGCTGTGTTGTTTACTAACCCAATAAATGTCAAAGAAGTTCATAGAAAATTACACGATTTCCTTAAATCGTTGGTATCCCAGCCTGCTGGACTGCTAACCAAAGAACAAAACATCCCAAAACAAAAAAGCAGAGCTCAAGGTGTACTTGATTCCCGCCTAGCGGAGGCTCGTCGAATTTGCAAGTTCAACAAGCCTCTGCTAGGCGGAAGGTCGAAATCCGATACTCCCGCTTGGCGGGGAAACTTCTTTATCGTCTCGTGTCCTCCAGAAGGCTGTAGTTGAAAGATGCAGACCTAATGCAGATCCGTCGTTGTCTGGTTATGTCTGCTGCATGAGTACAGACATGTGGTAGTTAAGTGCCGACTCCTACGGGGGGTCATAACTTAAGAATGAATTAAGGTATGGTCGATTTATTGTTTAGAGTAAGGAGGCCACTAGGTGGCTGGATGTACTATTTGGTTAAGGATAATTTGTTGGTTTTCAGGGCCACGGGGGGGGGGGGGGATTAGCTGCGCCTCGGTCTTTTAGCCGGGCTACAGCAGTATGCTATGCCAATTGAGGCTATTGGTCTGTTGTAACGGTCTCCTGGGAGAGCCGTTATTTCAGAGAGTTTCTTTATGTAGGGTAGTTTTGATTGTTGGGCTTTAGTGAAGAACGATGAGGCAAGTTTCTGGAGGTACGGGGTAACCTTCAGTATGCCCAGGGCCTCATGAAGTTCTATGGTGGGCGTGTACCGGTGTGCGCCAGTTATTAGCTTTAGCGCCCGGTTCTGGACCGTTTGGAGACTGAGTAATGGAGTTTTGAAAGCGCTGGCCCACACCGGGGCTGCGTATGTAAATGTCGATCTAAGCAGGGATTTGTAGAGGACCATTTTCGTGCGTTGTGCCATGCCGCTTGCACGGAGTAGCGGCGACAGGCTTGCCAACTTGGCTTTAGTCTTCATTGTTACTGACTTGACGTGTTGGCTCCAAGTAAGGCGACGATCCAGTACGACTCCCAGGCAGGTGCTAGTTTTATTCCAGGTGACCGGCTTGCCATCGATGGTGAGTGGCGGTTCCTGCTTATTCTTAAGGATGAAGGGGTTGGCGTGTCTGGGCCTGGGGTGACGCGTGAAGATGGTTGCCGTGGTTTTGTCGGCATTAAGGGTGATTCTCCACTGGTGGTACCATGGTACGACTCTGTTTATGTATTTGGTGAGGCTTCGTAGCGCAAGAGCAGGGTGGCTACCTTGCGCCATTGCTGTGAAGTCATCCGCGAAGATGCTGGTCATGACTTGTTCTGTTGGAGTCGGTAGCGGTATGTCATGGGTGTATATGCCATATAGTGAGGGCCCAAGGACGGAGCCTTGTGGCACTCCTGCCTGTATGGGGCGGGTGGTTGAAGTGGCTCCCGTGACATGGACGCTGAATGAGCGTTCAGTAAGGTAGGATTGTATAGTGCCGATAAGGTACGGCGGCATACCTAGCCTGTACATCTTGATTAAGAGACCCTCGTGCCAGACACGGTCAAAGGCTTTCGCCACGTCCAGGAAAACTGCTGTTGTGACCTTGCTAGTGTTGAAGCCGTCGGTGATGTAGTCTGTTACGCGTGTGAGCGCATGGACGGTGGAGTGATGTGCTCTGAAGCCAAACTGGCAGTCTGGATGCACTTTGGTTGCCTCCATGACTTTGTGGAGTCTAGCTATGAGCACTCGCTCATACAGCTTAGCTAGCGTGCTTAATAGGCTGATCGGCCGGTAGCTTGTTGGGTCAGTTGGTGGCTTGTCTGGTTTCCTGAACGTGACAACCTTTGCGTGCTTCCATGGTGTGGGAAAGTGCTGGAGCTTGAGGGCTGCATTGAAGATGGAAACGAGGAGTTCAACGGCCTGTACTGGAAGTTCTCTAACAGCGATCATGGTAATGCTATCGTGCCCAGGAGCTTTATTCCGCGGCAGTTTGGAAACTATGAGCGCTAGTTCTCGGATGGTGCATTCATCCTCGGCATCAAGGGTACCAGCTGGAGGGTGGTTGGTCTGGCATGTAGCAAGTTCCCGCAGTAGTCTGGTGGTGTCGGCTGTAGGTGGGTTCGGAACAAACTGATCTTGGAGTGCATCTGCCAGTGCTTCTGCTCTGCCATGCGGAGTGTGTACACGCCCGTTCGGGGTGGTGAGGGGGTGATCGAATGTCGGTTTCCGTTGCAGAGCTTTGGCTAACCTCCATAGCTTGGGTGTTGTTTGCGTGAGAGGGGCTGTGGTAGCTTCCCATAGTGCAGCTCGATGTTCGTTTAATTCGCGTCTGAGTGTTGCGCTCATTTTGTTGTATATAATATGTAGATCTGGGGTTCTGTGCCGCTGCCAGAGTCTGCGGGCTGCATTTTTAAGTTGCACTGATCTGGCAAGTCCTGGTGGTAGGTCGTACAGCGTGGTCTTGTTTCTGGTTGATGTTGGCACCGCTTGTTGCAGCCCGGTCTGGATTGATGTGGTGAGATTAGTGGTGAGTAGGTCTAATTCCTCGACTGCATTCATTTGTACCGGTGGTTCTGGAAGATGGTTGACTACTGTGGTTCGGAACTTGACCCAGTCTGCCTTATGGAAGTTGTAGCGGGGCTGTTGCGCAGCGTGCACCGCATCCATATCGAGTTTAATGATGATAGGGTTGTGGTCTGATGTTAATGCAGCATCCGTTTTAATCGTGTAATTTGTTGGTATATTGATAAGAAGAGCTATGTCTAGTACGTCCGCCCTCAGTCTGGCCAGGTGCGGGTAGTGAGTTGGGTGCGTTGGTCCAGCAACCTCGTAGTTGTGTGTTCTCGAATGTCTTCGCATGGCGTTCCCGGCAGCATTGCTTGTGCGCGAGTTCCAGTCTGGATGTTTCGCATTGAGGTCTCCTGCTATTACTCGCATGTGCTGTGTGTCTGCGAGGGCCGTTAGGTCGCTTTCGAGGAGGATGGTCGTGGTCTTCGGCGGTCGATATGCTGACACCAGTTGTATTGTTCCTAATGCTGTATGAACTCCGACTCCGATAGCCTCGATCGATTTAACAGTCGGGAGGGCTATGGGCTCGTGTTTTATATGGGACGCCACTAGGATGGCAACCCCTCCTCCTCTCGGTGGCTGCGTCCGGTTGGCCTGGGCCAGTGTCAGTGGGCGGTCTAGTCGATACACTATGTGGTTGGCTATGGTGAATCTGTCTGAGGGCAGCAGGTGCGTTTCGCTGAGCAACATCACATCTATGTGATTTTGTTGAATGTAGTGGAGGATTTCTTCACGTTTAGCTCTGAGGCCGCCGTTCGCATTCCAGGCGACAGTTTTTAGCGGGTGCGGCCTAAGGTTGTGCGCCATTTTGAGTTGTTGCTGTTAAGGAAATACGTGCTACGCTGAGCAGGGTTTGGATTAATTGTATAATGATTGGGGATGAGTTCAGTGCTATGATGGTGTTTGCTAACTGTTCAATTATTTCCCATTGCTGGGCTGCGGCTTGGGTAGGAAATTGAGTGTGTTGCATCGGCGGGGGTTTGTGCGGATGAGGGTGCCGCTGGGGGCGTGAGTGTTGGCCCATCAGCGGGGGAAATTCAGATTGTTGTAATAGGTAGGCTGATTGGCTGTCAGGATGGTTGCTGGTAGTGGCAGCTAGGTTACTGTTGGGGGGGGAGGGGTGGGAGATTTTCTCCTGTAGGAGGGAAGGGGGGTATGGCCTGTTATGTTGGCGGACGGATGGGACCGGTCGTTGCTGGTTTGGTTGGTACTGTAGCTGGTTTGGGAGGTTGGATGAGTTGCGCAAGGATGGCTGCTGGCGCGTAAGCACTCGCTGGCTCTGTTGTGGCTGTTCGGGATAGGCGGTTTCATTTGCAAATTGATTTTCCGGCGTCTGGTAGTGGTCCAGTCCTTGATTTTCACTGTATTGTTGGATGGTTGGGGCTTGGTCCTCGTAAATTTGGCTGTTTTGGTCAGTCTGCGTGTTGTTTTGGCGTCCGCCGGCTAATTGTCCGCTGGGGATGTGTCCACCGACTTCGCGTCCGCTGGCTTCATGTCTGCCGGATACATGTCCGCCGGTTAAACGTCCGCCCGCTTCATGTCCGCGGTCGACGCGGAGGGGTTGCGCAGTGCCCTCCTCGCATCTCCTGCTCGCCTGATACCTGGATAAATCTTCGCCTGCCGTTGCCGTCGCGTAATCAACGCCCTGACGTCGCGGCGCCGGGGGATATGTTCTCAGGGGGGGTCTTTTTATTTCCCAATTATTTCCTCGTTCTGACTGATGGGCGGGGGTGGGAGGGGGTCTCCCCCTCCGACTTTGGTTTATTTGCGCGCGCTCATAGCGGGGGCATTTTGAGTAGTTGGCCGGGTGGGGGCCGCCGCAGTGGCAGCACTTGGCCGGTACTTCCTTGTTCTTGGGGCATGTAGTACTGAGGTGGGGCTCCGCGCATTTAAAGCAGCGGGGGGGGGGCAGTGCAAAACAGGCTGGAGTGGCCAAAGCCTTGGCAGCGGTAACACATGCGTACCTGCGTACCCTGGCGGTAGTGTTCAATGCTTACCCGTGTGTAACACACGTACTGGATGTCCCCGGGGGGTTTTTGGCTTGCCCCCAACTTGGATGTGACAACAAATAGTGGCAGTTTTCGTTTGGTGCCGTCCCTGCTGAGCATCTGTCTGACGTCATGGACCTAATGCAGATAGATAGCATCATATGTTGTGTTGTTAGTAACGCACTCTATTGTCGGCTCCACGCACCGCGCTCGGTATTTATTAGTTAAACCATAATCCCTGTAGGTGACACTAAAGGCCGATCCACAATTGAAATAAGAGTTGCAATAAGAATCTGTGAAATAGTTAAATAACAACCAACTGGTTCACAACAGTCCTGAAGTACCTTATTTCACCATAGGAGAGCGTTTCAATCGAGCACTTTTGGGAGTCGGAAAAGTCCAGGATGGGTGACACTGAATCATAGTGACTTTGCCCAGCTACCATGACATCCCACGAAATTCGGTTAGGTTAGGGGATCAGGTTGAGGATTGCCCACGAAAGTTAGTACGGTTATTGGCTCTGGTTATAGCTCCAGTCGATCTCATGAATCAAAAATTGTGCGCAATTCTAGGTTTTATACGTTAGCGTATGCCGTAGTGTCACCAATCCTGGCCTAAGTCGAGACTTAGCACTTTTCGACCGGATATGACGCCATAGTCACGGCCTACTCCAAACCTATAGCAGGCCGTGGCCAAATGAAGCTTTACACTGCGACATTTTACCACTCGCAGCGCCAGCACCGACAAACAACGAGCTGTCAAAATAATAAAATTGAAACATTATGAAGAAAGCGAGGTATTGCGATAGAAACTGGTCACCGGTTAAAACGATTAATGATGGGCAACCAAGTTGTGAACGTTTTGTATGTTTCTTGTTTGTTTTGAAAATTTGTTTTTAAAATCAAAATATTTTATTGTTTGCCAGCTTGATGTTTGTCGATCAATTCATTTCATTGGTTTCATTGTTGTAAAGCAAGCTTGCAAGACAACCACAACAACGACGACGACAATATCCGGTTCGACTGGAGTAGACCTTCTCTTCTCGAGCTCTGATTGGTTCGTCATAAGGTGCATCATGGGAAGTTGAAATAAGAAATAGAATTGAATCATTTCATGACTATTTCAATCCACTGTGACAGTTGTGAACCACAGCATTGTTATTGCATGTTCCATTTCGCTTAAACCTTATTGCTTTTTCACTATTGCAACTCTTATTTCAATTGTGAATCGGCCTTAATGCAGTATCAAAGTATTGACGACGTCTGCAATTAAATTAACATTTGCAAAGGGCGTATTGAGAAACATTTTAATCCATTTAAAAGTTTTTAATAAACCCGTATTTTTATTTTTCAATGGACTTCCGCAAAGGATTACACAACAATGTGTGAACAAAGTGTTTCCAATTCATACTTGTCTCTGTTAAGATTTCACAACAATGTATTCACAATCCATAGAAACGACAACGTTTCGTACGTCTTGTGATATAATTAACGTTTTCTGAAGAAATGTTATAAAATGAGACTAAACATACATTATTTCCTAAATTATCAGTAATAATTCATCATGAGAGTCATGTTCAAAGCAAGGATTGGACTCATCTTCGTTATCGCATTAGGTAAGACTGGACTATGAACTCTGGATAAATATGTAGTAAGCTATTTTTTCAACAAAGTAGCTATTAGTACATAAAAGGCAACAGCACATTACAAACATTAATACCATGAATTAAATCCATAATTTTGAAGTTTGCGAAAAATCCTTTTCTACTTAACATGTCTCTTATGGCGGCGAAATAGAAATTTGGAGGCTCTGCCACTGCCAAATTGGGCGAAGCCATGTGCGAGCTTCCACGACGCGACTCTTACTGCACGCTTTGATGTGCACTTAACAGGATGTTGTCAACGCAAAAACATTATAAATAGAAATTTCAAATTTTCTTTAACCGATGGGCTTTTTTTTACGGACAACCCATATCTAATTTCATCCCAAACGTATGTTGCGTATAGAAGATTTATTCCGTTGAAATCATTTAACAATTCTTCAATTAACTATTACTTCTACTATTACTACTACTACTACCACTACTACTACTACTACTACTACTACTACTACTACTACTACTACTACTACTACTACTACTACTACTACTACTACTACTACTACTACTACTACTACTACTACTACTACTACTACTACTACTACTACTACTGCTACTACTACTACTACTTCTACTACTACTTCTACTACTACTACTACTACTATTACTACTTCTATTTCTACTATCACTACTACTACTTCTACTACAACTACTACTACCACTACGACTACTACCACTACTACTACTACTACTACTTCTACTACTACAACTACTAATATAACTACTACTACTTTTACTACTACTACTACTAATACTACTACTGCTACTACTACTACTTCTACTACTACTACAACTACTACTTCTACTACTTCTACTACTTCTACTTCTACTACTACTCCTACTCCTACTACTACTTATACTACTTTCACTAATACTACTACTACTTCTTCTACTACTACTACTACTACTACTACTACTACTACTACCACTACTACTACTACTACTACCCTACTACTACTACTACTACTACTACTACTACTACTACTACTACGACTTCTACTACTTCTACTACTTCTACTTCTAATAGACTGTATAAGTGATGACGTCAGATTAAATGGCGGACGATCTATCTGACTCTAAACAACTTTCTGAAACGAAGTTATTATTTATAGTAGTAATTGTATCATTACAATACTTGACCTATCAATTTAATCAACTTCTTTTTCATTGTTTCGTGTTAAGGAAAACGCAATATATGAATGGTTAGCCCTCGCTACAAAGTTTGCAAAAACGAAACTATCTGTCACTTGTCAACTGTCATGATTGTTTGGAGTCACAAATACGGTTCGTCATTGGTTGACAGGGGAAACGTTGCGTCACACCAATATACTCTATACTACTACTACTACTACTACTACTACTACTACTACTACTACTACTACTACTACTACTACTACTACTACTACTACTACTACTTCTACTACAACCTCTACTACTACAACTACTACTACTACTACTACTACTACTACTACTACTTCTACTACTACCTCTACTACTACTACTACTACTACTACTACTACTACTACTACTACTACTACTACTACTACTACTACTACTACTACTACTACTACTACTACTACTACTACTACTACTACTACTACTACTACTACTACTACTACTACTACTGCTACTACCACAACTACTACTACTACTACTTATACTTCTACTTCTACTAACTACTGGCTAGTTCCTTATCGGTATGTGGGCCCCAAATGAATAAAGATGTAAACACAAAATTTGGCACCAATTTTTTTTCACCTCCCGGGGCATCGTTTTTCACACAAAATATTTATTTGGACAGAATTCCAAACAGAAAAAATTAGTTCTCTCAAAATTTTTTTTTTTTTTTTTTAATTGCCGAGACGAAAAAACATAGGCCTACTTTTGTGCCTCAAGCGGCTGTTACACGGAGAAGTTAAAAAAGAGGAAAGAAAAAAGTAAAGAGAAAAGTTACTCTTTCACTTGTAGAGATAGCTTGTAGCTTATGGGACTTTTCGCGTTGCTGTCACACTAGGAAGTGAAAAAAGAGAAAAGTAAAAAGTTCTCCAAAAAGTTGAACACTGCTCGACAAGTAAAGAGTGAAAAGAAAAACGACCTTGAAGAGTTGAAGCTGATTGGTCGATTGACACGGCCATTGTGTACGACTCGGGAGAGTTGTGACGTCCAGACATTGCTATTCTAACCTACGAACCTTGTCACTTTGACAGCTTGTAGCCTTCTAGTTAAAACCGCATATGCAATTATAATAACCTATAATAACCTACGAACCTTGTCACTTTGACAGCTTGTAGCCTTCTAGTTAAAACCGCATATGCCGATGGATTCGTCGGAGGAATAGGCTGCAATTGCTGTAAATATTAATGTAATTATCGCCATTGTAAGAAGACGGCGACGAAGAAGAAGAAACAGTGATTTGTTTACATGCATCGACGATCCAGTTTCGTAGAAACCGACTACAGTCTTCTAGTTGCCATCATTTGCCGCAAGAGCGCATTGTAGCATTACAGACAAGTGGGCTCAGGGCGCCAACCCATACTTGGAGTAAATTGACTAGCTCAAGTCAGCAGAATGAATTTATTAATGAATGTAACCAAAAAGGGTGAAATAAAAATCTAAATAGTTGAACAGGAGGGTGAATGAATGAGAGTGAATGACCTTCAGGACTAAGGTTAAATGTAAAACATGATATTAGGTTAAATGCACTTGTGTATTGTAACTTACATAAACAATGACAAACAATGAACAAAATATGGAAAGTATTGAAATGTGATTGAAATGTTCGAGAGCTCTTTTTAATGTTTTTAGGCCTTTAAAGTATTGAAATGAATTTATGTGCACACGCAAGTAATACGTTACGGTTTTGACGGTGGACGATTGACGGTTGACGGTGTCGACGACTAGTAGTCCCGGAACAATGAAGCGTCCCCCATTGTCTCGGTTAGTTGGTTCGAAGACATGATCTAACGGTGCGAAGAGCTGTTGATTGGTGTGTAGGTAGTGTCTATGAAGCTGTTGTTGAAGTCGGAAAGGGAGGCTTAGGTCTCGCCGATGAGTGTTGTAGTTGACCTAGCCACTCCCTTTGTTCCCGAGGAACGAAAGACTAGTACGTCTGGTGCGGTCGAGGAAGTGTGTTGAAGTGGTGATGCCTTCCTTTGTTGGTACACGCGCGTGCAGAAGACGCGTACAGTGGAAAGTTACTGGATATGCGCACGCACCACGCATTTCGACATCAGTTTGGTCGTGAAGTCGCACATGGCCCGAGTCCTCCAAGGCCACCCTTTGTTGTTCAGTTGCCACACACCCGCTAGATCGCCTGCGCATTCACTTTTGAAAACAGTGCGTTATTGTATCGAAGGTGCACGTGTGAGATATCGGTTTCACTTGGTTATGTTGGGCAATGTTCGTGGTACACACAAGTATAAAAGTATATGAAATAATAAGAAAAACATATGATAATAATGTTGATTACGAAAAAATGAATAATGAATAGGGTGGGTGCGCTACAGCATTGTAGTTTTGTAGAAATACCGATAGGTTACGCCACACGCGCGCTCTTCTCTTTCAACTTGTATAATCCCGTGTGACGGCTAGAAAAAGAACTTTTCTCTTTACTTTTTTCTTTTCACTTTTTTAACTTCTCCGTGTAACAGCCGCTTCAACGTTCCTGCCATCGTTGTAGAGAAGTGAATTTTCCGAATCTTATCTTGGACGCTGACCATGTTACAATATACTTAGTTTTAAATTACTGGATAAAAAATAACCAACAAAATGACAAGGTCCGCATGATCTCCGACTAGCGGAGGCTCGCCGAACTCGCAAGTTGGGAATTCGACGAGCCTCCGCTAGGCGGAGATCAACTGACCTTGACAAGATAACAAGGTCAACTACCATTTAAATAATTAATGGTGGTGGGGGGGGGGCAACTAAATGGTAGCTCCCCCCCCCCCCCCCCAAAAACGTTTATTGACAATTTGAGTGCATGTAAATACAGCACTAATCATGCACCAAAATGTACCATCAAATACATTTTTTGCACCACTACCACAATCATAATTTAAATAAATTTATTGCAAGGGTCAACTAAATGCCAGCCTTACTCCATCCCTCACCCCCCACCCCCCCCCCCCACCCCCCTCACCACAAAACGTTTATTGACATTTTTAGTGCATGTTATTATTTCACTAATTATGCATAAAAATATACTATCAAATTTAATTCAAGCAAAGCTCTCAATATCAAGAAATCAATTAATTTATCAACTAACCAATAGATTATTTAATATTTATATTGATTTCATTTCAATTCATTTTTATTCATGTTATTAACAATTAACAATGGTTTGTGTAACACACGTCATCAAAACATGGTGTAATACCAAAAATTAAAACAGAGTATTATACAAATCTTGTTACATTATAACACACGACCATCAGTCTACAGTATTCTTAGTAAAAGGGAAGTCCACTACATTATAAAATTCATTATAAATAAATATTCTGGGGCACTTTATACACACATCCAAATACCAGGTGCAATACTAAAAATTAAGATGAAGTAGTTTACAAATCTAGTATCATTATAGAAACATGTTCCTAATCCTACAGTATTCACATCAATAGAAAGTCATCTACATTATAAAATTCTTTGCCCAGTAAAAAGTCTGCTAGTTGTAGTTTGAACCTTTCTATGGTATCCACTTGTTTCAAATTGTTAGGCAACTTATTATACAGCTTGGCACCGGCATATGAAGGTCCCTTTTCAAAGAGAGTTGAGTTATGGGGCACTTTATGCACATCCTGCTTCTGTCTAGTATTGTGACTGTGAGTGTCACAATTTCTAAGTTTGTCAGGTCTATATTGCTTTAGGTATAAAATGGTTTTAAATATATATATATATGCAAGATAGTGTCATTATTTTACAGTTCTTAAAAACGCCTCTACAAGAATCCCGTTTTTTCATGTTACAGATCCGCCGAATTGCTTTTTTTAAAAGGCTAAATAACCTTTGCGTGCTTTTCTTAGAGCTGCCACCCCAAACAATAATACCATTACTTAATTGTGTTGCTATTAGGGAGTGTTAAACGGAAAGCATAATACCTGCATTCACGTATATTGTTTGATTGCGGGAGTGGTGCAAAAACTGAATTTAATGGTGTATTTTGGTGCATAATAAGTGCAATAATTACATGCACTAAAAATGTCAAAAAACATTTTGGGGGGAGGCTACCATTAAGTTTGCCCCCTCTCTTAATTAATTAAATACTCAGTTATGGAAGTGGTACCCAGATCAAAATTAGTGCAATATTTGGGAATGTCCTTTGGGTGTAATATCTGTTTGGGGGGGTAGGGGGGCTAACTTTATTAACCTGCATTTTTCATAACGACGACCAGAGCACATGTGTGACTTATTCTAAGTGATGCATATTGTACACCGTTACTGGCCTACAGCTTTCTTATAGTGGTTTCAGTGACCGATAAGGCTAAGTTTTGCTCTGTCGGCGTCGAAAACACCGCTGCCACCATATATAATAATTAAGAAGACATTGTTAATATATTAAGTTCTGTTTAATGGTTTCAAAAGAGGAAGGTACAATAGGACAAAGAGTGCTTGACCTCACTTTCAGCCTGGCTCAACGGAACTCCCTTCACGTCCCGAGTGTTGGACCAATAGTGTCCGACTCAAAGTCCATAGCCTGCTTTAGTCCTAGGCCATTACTCTACACAACTCACCTAAGTTTTATCGCAACCGGACGAATGGTATATGAACAGATTATTGAATGTTGGTGTGTAAGTGGGGGGTGGTTGTACTCATTCATAGCTAGCAAGATGGCGTCGGTTGGGTAACAGCGTGTGTGTCAGTGCTGGCGAAATCTACTCACAATAGTATGTAAACGGCAGGTATATGGTGTAGAAAGTGGCTGAACTGATCAAGAAGGAAATAACCTATCGCGGTAAGCTGTTTATCTTCAGATTATAAGAATTTAACATGGTAAATAAGAGTCGGACCATGTCTAAAAGCCCAGAACGCTCCAAAAAGAGGCAGGCTAGGCCTAGGCCTAGTTCTCCACTACAGGAGGCGGCTGCAGCGCGTTCTAGCGAGACAAACGGCAGCTCGCCCCCGCCTATGGCTCAGTCGGCAAAGAAAATTGCTTCTCCACCGCAGAATACGGCTGCAGTGCAACTTAGCGAAAGCAACATCAGCCCGCCCATGTCTTCGGCTCAGTCGGAAACCGAAGACCTAATCACGAAAGTACAGGCTGCATTAATTACAGTTCTGCAAAGTGATAGCATTGCGGCCCAAATTGCTGACCTGATCGTTACAAAGGTTACTACTACAATCACCAATGAACTGATTAAAAACGGAGTATTTGACCCTGAAAGAATCTCCAATTTGGAAGAAAAAATCCAGGACCAAAACAAGCTGATTGATGATCTACAAACCAAACTTTTGGAGCGGTCAGACGATATAGAGCAATACCAGCGAAGAAACAACCTTCGAATCTTTGGGATTCCCGAATATGATAGGGAAAATACGGATCTTTTGATTCAAAAGAAAATGGAAGATTTAATGGGAATTTCGATTAACATTGCTGACATTGATAGGTCGCACCGCACGGGTCGTCGCACCAACAACGCACCGCGTCCTATCATTATTAAATTCGTTAGTTATCGTACGAGAGCTCTTCTCTTCAGCAACAAATCGAGGCTGAAAAACACTGGGATAGTCATCCGTGAAGACCTCTCCCCGCTAAGAAGGGAAGTCCTCGCTAAAGCCATCGCCAAATTCGGTTTCCGAAACACGTGGACTGAAGACGGCAGGATCGTGTGGAAAAATCCAAGCGGTCGAAAGCATGTGGCTACATCCCTACACCATATCGTTGACAATTAAACAAGATTTCATGGCACTTACGCCACGTAAGTAAAAAAAAAAAAAAAAAACATCAAATTCTAAACCACTAGTTTGACATTTTTTATAAAAAATAATACTATCTGGCTAATTCGCACGAGTAGGCTTAAAATTTTCTTTGTCATATTATAGTGACTTTATAATTAATTTAAATATATTATAAGCTGTTTTCATAATTTAGAATAACAAAATAATCTAATGAACTGGACTGAAGATGTGTACGAGTTTGGAGATATTGAAACAAATATTGTTGCTAGCACTACAGAGTGCAGAAAACTTCTTGTTAAAGAGGGATTTAAAATATTTCACCTCAATATCAGAAGTATTAATCGTAACTTCGATAGTCTTCTTATATTGCTACAAGATCTCAAAACTAACTTTGATGTAATAATTCTTAGCGAAGCCCATCTTACAAATAGTAGGCTATACTTACTTGTGACGAATACTTAATCGAAAACTATACAACGCATTTTTCCAATTTTATTTTCTTAAAAATGATGGAGTAGTGATGATTATTAACAAGAAATACACGATTAATGCAATTGAAATGGAAATTATGGATTGTAATAGTCTTATACTTGAAATTGTGAATAGTAAAACAAAACAAAAACGAATCATAGCTGGGATATATAGATCACCTTCTTATCAAAACACCTCTAATTTTGTCAACAGCCTTGGGAATTTCATAGACACTTATAATAATAAAAAATTAAAGCCGATTATTGTAGGTGATATAAACATAAATATAAAGTCTAATCACGATGAAGTCGGAGAGTATCTGGATATGTTTCACCAGCGTGGCTACATACCATGCATTAATGGAGACACAAGAATTGACCGTGAATCCAAATCATGTATCGATCATATATTTATGTATAAGGACAACTATCTTGCAGAAACTGATTTAACGCCAATAATTTTACATACTAGCATCACCGATCACTTTGCTATACTTATTAATATACATGCTAATAATAATTCTGATGTAATCCCTGATGCAAAGCCTGCTCCCTCATTCTTTGTGACTGAGCGCATTGATTATTCTAAACTAACGACTCTATTAGAAGGAGAGGATTGGCTAACAGTTACACAGGAAAATGATGCAAATATAAACAGTGTTATTTTCACGAATATTCTTAAACATCATATCTCTTATTCAAAAGTAGTACAAGTTCATACAGTAAAAGCAAAAAATCGAAAATTAAAACCATGGATGACTAATGGCTTAGTAATGGCCATTAGAAAAAGAGATAAATTAAGAATAAAAACAATTAAACATCCTGATAATAATGACCTCAACGAGTATTACAAAAATTATAGAAAGACACTTCAATGCCTTATTACAAAAACTAAAAATGAATATTACAAAAAAAAAACTAGATGAAGTGAACGACAGCCCGTCAAAAATGTGGAAAATTGTAAATGAAATAACTAATACTAACTCTAAAAAAACAGCCGACATCCAACTAGTTGAACCAAATGGAAATCTGATATCATCCAAAGATAATCCCAAGGAAATAGCAAATCAATTTAATAATTTTTTTGCTGATATTGGTCCCTCATTTGCTGACAAAATTGTCGCCTCAAATAAAATAAAATCCGACAAACAAGATCTGTGGCTAACAAATTCAATATCACTTAGCCCTGCCACTAACGCTGAAATCATTACTCATATAAATAGTATTTGCTCTCATTCCACAACAGGACAGGATAATATACCTATCAAAATATTAAAACATACACAGAAGTACATTTCCTTACCATTACAACACATAGTTAATTGCAGTCTATCTTCAGGTATATTTCCCGACCTATATAAAACATCTATTATCAAACCATTACATAAAAGTGGAAGTCAAACATGTGTTAATAATTACCGACCGATATCCCTTATAAGTCACCTTGCTAAAATTCTAGAAAAATGCATAAAATCCCGCATGGTAAAATTTTTCGACAAATTCAATATTTTTTCACCAAACCAGTTTGGTTTCAGGAAAGGGATTAGTACTGACGATGCTATATATACATTAACTAAAGACATTTCGGAATGTCTCGACACAAATCAGAAGGCCCTAGCAATATTTTTAGATCTAGCAAAGGCATTTGATACTGTTGATCATAACATATTGCTAAGAAAACTTGAAAAAAGTGGAATTCGAGGCATAGCCCTTGACCTTATCAAATCGTATCTAATTAACAGGCAACAGTTTACATCGGTAGAAAATACATTGAGTGATTCGAGAATAATAAAATGTGGCGTTCCTCAAGGTACCGTTCTTGGGCCAGTTTTGTTCTTAATTTATATCAATGACCTGTGTTCTGAAACATTTGG
The DNA here is from genome assembly GCA_945910005.1 of Isoperla grammatica. Lineage (NCBI taxonomy): Eukaryota > Metazoa > Arthropoda > Insecta > Plecoptera > Perlodidae > Isoperla > Isoperla grammatica. Next base: position 46,563,660 of record OX246741.1, read on the forward strand.
AAACGCCAAAATAATATCCTTTGCTGATGACACGGTTTTACTTTTTATTGCTCACAGCTGGAAGGAAGTATTCTCAAATGCAAAAGTAGGATTTCAACAAACACAAAACTGGCTAAACTCAAATAAACTTACCCTTAACTTTGAGAAAACCAAGTACATAACATTCTCATTATCTAAAAGAAACCCAGTTCCTAAAGACCTACATGTGTTTCTTAATACAATACAGCATGCAACTGAAATAAAATATCGTGGCATTATTATAGACGAGCATCTTAAATGGGAGCAACATACGCAATATATAGTAAAAAAAATGCGCAAAATGATATATAAATTTGTTCTACTTCGAAACATTGTAAGCAGGCATTTTCTCCTAAGCATATATTATGCATTTATACAGTCAATTATACAGTATTCAATAATAGGATGGGGGGCTTGCTATTTAACACATCTCTCGAAAGTGGATAAAATACAAAAGAAAATTATAAAGATTTGCCTGAACAAACCAACAGCTTACTCATCACATCTAGTATACAATACATTTGGAGTTTTAAATGTACGTCAACTTTATTGTAAAACTGTGATCTTACGTTTTATAAACAACAGATTAGGAGAATACATCAATCATAAATACAGAACACGAGGGAAAAATAATCACTTATTACAAACTTCAAAGAAAAACAAATCTGCGAGCCAACGCCATGCATCCTATTTTGGTCCAAAATTACTCAACTACCTGCCTTTAAACTTACGGTGCCACAACACAACTTTGTCACTTAAATACAAGGTCAAAGAATGGATTAGTTCCCAAGGTCGAGACAAAATTGAAAGTTATTTCATGTGATCACAGTAGGTGATTCGTAGTTGTTTTCTTTTTCTTATGTACCGGTACTTCATTTACTTGCAATTCTTTTTCAAACTCTGTAACCGTCATTAACCAGTAACTTAGATTAATTCATTATTAATTGTCAAGATTATTCGTTGTAAAACATTTAGCGTACTTTTATTTTAAATCTTATCTTCATTTAATTTTATATTATTTGTATACCATGTACCGTTATTGCATTTAATATTTAATATTACATTTAAAAGTGTGCATTTAATTTAGCTTTAGTATAACTATTAATATATAGAACGGTATGTTACCTATTAGTTTTCTAATATAAACCTGAACCGCCACGAACACTTGTTTATTGGTTCAGGTATTTTCCACTGTATAAAAAAAAAAAATATTTATGTAACACTCTTGTAAAAAAAAAAGGAAAAATAAAAAATAATAAAAAATAATAATAATAATAATAAACCTTCGCGGCCGTGTGCCCAACATTTCACGAAACTTTTATCGCAACCGGATTAATGGTGAAGGAACGCATACGTGGCAACCAAACAAACATTCATATATATATATATAGTACTAGGTTCTCGGGTTGCTGTCCACGTAACTTGCTCTCTAGACACTGGTTGCTTGCCCAGAAATGGGCCATTGTCATTGTCTCGACGTTTCGGCAAAATCGCATTTGCCATCTTCAGGATGATCCGTTGGTTTCAGAGGCTGAGAACCGAAAACCTTGCCCGAAAATACAAAACCTTGATCACTCGGGAGTAAGAAGACTACTAACTAACCATAACCTAACCTATGAACTTAACTAAAAAAAAAAAAAAAAAAAAAAAAACTAAAAAAAAAAGCTGGACCTATTGCTCCCCCTCCCCTCCCCCCCAAAATCAGTCAATAGGGCCAAATAGTTTAGTTCGTAGGTAAGGTTAGTTAGAAGCCTTCTCACTCCCGAGTGATCAAGGTCTTGTACCGAAACGTCTCGGAAAACTTGTGTTGTCCTTTATATGTTTTGTCTTTTATCCCTACACCACAACGGTCTACAATTCAGGTAAGCTGTTGGGGTCTATCCTTCTACCTATTAGAAATATATGTATATATATAAATTATTTGTTTGTTTTTGGGGTTTTTATCACACGAGTAAACAGAAGAAGTGTTCGACTCACCCAACACTGCCCGACGTTTCGGAGACGTATCATTCTCCGTCCAGTGTCATCGCAGATTCGAGAGAGGGAGGGCCTCTGAGGATGGGGAATGATACGTCTCCGAAACGTCAGGCAGGTGTTGGGTGAGTCGAACACTTCTGTTTAGTCGTGTGAACCCCCCCCCCCCCCCAAATATACGCGATAATATGTGAACTTAAATATTTAAACACTAAAGCTTTCGTGGCCAGGATTAATATATATATATATATTAATCTTGGTCTTCGATGGATATTCTTTTAGTTTGACTGTGTTATTCATTTTGATCTTGCACAACAATTTATGTATGCCACGGTGGCACGCATAAAGAATATTGCAACCAACAACCAAATAACTATATATGCTAAATTTGGATGCTCAATTTGTTGGTACATTTCTATATCGGGAAAAACTGGAATAAAATGTTTCCTTGTTGTTTTTACTCCCTTCTTAAAAACCAAATTTAGGTCACTGATCTACGTTTTAGTATAAAGTATTTATTTCTTAATCATTTCAATAATGCCGTATTATTGTTATTCATCGTAAAGACCGTTAAATTTTCGTGGTAGTATTCTTAGTCAAGAAAGTAAAACCAACAATATGTTAAATCCCAGTTTTACCCAATATTGTATCTCGACCATAATTTGAGTGTATGAGGTGAATTATGTAAAAAAAAAAAAAAAAAAAAAAAAAACTGCAAACATGTGTTTGTTTGCCTATACTTCATGATCCTAATGCTAAACTCACTACAAGTGTTTCGAAACTGGCCAAAAGAAATAATAATCATACTATCATATATATTCTGATCAAATAAATTATTGATAAAACTTATTTATAAATTGTGTCTTAAGTTAATAATTCTATGAATATAATTCAAAATTGTGGTAGGCCTAAGACTAAGATATATATTTTCTTTGTTTAGTCATTTGCAGATCATCCGGGGATGATGGTGTTGAGCCTACGGTAACGCGCATCGTCGGAGGGGTAAAGGTTGATATCAAAATGTACCCATTCATTGCAATCATGCAAAAGTTCGACCGACACAGCTGTGGCGCCTCGATCCTCAACTCAAGGTGGCTTCTGAGTGCTGCTCATTGCTGTGTGAAGAAGGATGATTACAAGTAGGTATACACACCAAATAGTGGCCTAAAAAAAGTGTCTGATGAAATCATTTGAAATGTACTAGGCGTCTATAGAGGCATATAATAGCTTATTTTATTATTTATTTATTTATTTATTTATTTATTTATTTATTTATTTATTTATTTATTTATTTATTTATTTATTTATTTATTTATTTATTTATTTATTTATTTATTTATTTATTTATTTATTTATTTATTTATTTATTTATTTATTTATTTATTTATTTATTTATTTATTTATTTATTTATTTATTTATTTATTTATTTATTTATTTATTTATTTATTTATTTATTTATTTATTTATTTATTTATTTATTTATTTATTTATTTATTTATTTATTTATTTATTTATTTATTTATTTATTTATTTATTTATTTATTTATTTATTTATTTATTTATTTATTTATTTATTTATTTATTTATTTATTTATTTATTTATTTATTTATTTATTTATTTATTTATTTATTTATTTATTTATTTATTTATTTATTTATTTATTTATTTATTTATTTATTTATTTATTTATTTATTTATTTATTTATTTATTTATTTATTTATTTATTTATTTATTTATTTATTTATTTATTTATTTATTTATTTATTTATTTATTTATTTATTTATTTATTTATTTATTTATTTATTTATTTATTTATTTATTTATTTATTTATTTATTTATTTATTTATTTATTTATTTATTTATTTATTTATTTATTTATTTATTTATTTATTTATTTATTTATTTATTTATTTATTTATTTATTTATTTATTTATTTATTTATTTATTTATTTATTTATTTATTTATTTATTTATTTATTTATTTATTTATTTATTTATTTATTTATTTATTTATTTATTTATTTATTTATTTATTTATTTATTTATTTATTTATTTATTTATTTATTTATTTATTTATTTATTTATTTATTTATTTATTTATTTATTTATTTATTTATTTATTTATTTATTTATTTATTTATTTATTTATTTATTTATTTATTTATTTATTTATTTATTTATTTATTTATTTATTTATTTATTTATTTATTTATTTATTTATTTATTTATTTATTTATTTATTTATTTATTTATTTATTTATTTATTTATTTATTTATTTATTTATTTATTTATTTATTTATTTATTTATTTATTTATTTATTTATTTATTTATTTATATATTTATTTATTTATTTTGGTTTTGCACCTAAAGCAAATGGGTCCCTATTGATCCTCGAATTGTGACCATCATCGTCGGTACAACACACACCCCCTACCATGACGCCGGCTCGCAAGCGCGGGAGGTGGAACAGATCGTGGTGCATCATCAATTCATCAGACAGAGCTTAGCGAACGACATTGCCTTAATCAAAGTAAGTCAACTACAATAGAATAGTATTTAAGTATCGATAGAAGGTAGTTGCATACCGACCCCAAATCCTTAAGTGGCTGAACTCTGGCGGACAAATCGAGAACCAATACAGCCAGGATAGTTTACGGAATGATGGTTGGTATTCGCTGTGCTATACAGATAGACGGCAATAGATAGATCGTATGAGTGAATTACATGATCAAGATTATTATGGAGCAGTAAACATGTTAAAATTTATAATCAATACCTTGTAGATCTATGCCACAATGTAGTAACCGGCGAGCGAAACAAATATTCTCTCAATACGAAGTGTTTAAAAATCCGAATGAGTTCGGCGCTTACGCAGTTGCGTAGGTGTCAAAATGCATGCTGGTATGGTATGCAGTCTAAACAAAATACACATTTTTTCTATTTAGTGCCAATAAATAAATCATTTTGTAAAATATATTTTCGTAGATGCTGTGTATGAAAAGAGCATAGGTAGTCCTAACATAAATTGACATTTAGGCCTGCTCACATATTGAAGGGATATTTTTTTAATTTATATATTTCATAAAAAAATACTAAATATGCGAACGGTAAATTATGTTGTCTTGATGGTTCAACAGATATATAACAATGTATTTGCTGGGGGATGATAATACAAATCGTTTTAAACTTCCAACACTGAAATTCAGCATTATACAGGATATATCACCTAAAGTGTAGATTGCGTGCGTGTGGATGTGTGTGTAAGGGGGTAGGAGGCAGCATACTGATACAAAATGATCATCTTAAAATCTATTTTTAGAATCCAACAATAAGCATGCCATCGGATATGCCTATCAGAATCAGCTGCATTGCATTTATCATTTAGCTTTAGCAAGTATAGGTCTATGTCGTAGAGAACACTCATTTCTGGTTTTGGGGGGCTTGGGAGGTACTAGGGAGGGGGGAGGTGTTTGGTGGGTGTTTAGGTAGAAAAGAGGGCTGGAATGAATGAAAAGAATTTTGAAGAAGGGATAAAAGAGGAATTGTGATTCAAAATATGAACACGAGCCCTCTTTGCCTTACTTACATATAAAAACTAGTCATGTTAACACTTCCTCGAACCTGCTTTATGAGCAAGTAGCGTTAACTTTGTTGTTTTCATCCTTGCAGTTAATAGTCACTTTTGTCAGATGTGGTTTTTGCACATAATCATGACGTCTGAAAGGATGCTATAGCCTATGTAGTATACCCGTTATTCCTGCAAAAATTAAACGATAACCATTTAAAATCATATTTGCTTCGACACATGGTCGCTGTATGTTACCTTCAAACGCGTTCATGTGATAAACGTTTATCAATCACACTTTTTTTTTTTTTTTCACTAAATACTTAATCTTTAACACGCCACACGCTTTCGCGCATATCGTGTCTTGGTCTCTTTACACATTACATTGTTACACTTGCTTAACATGTTCACATTTGCATTTTCCAATTTACATTTATACATTTCAAAGTAACATATATACCTTAAACAATCATATTTACAATTTACATTTATTTTTACATTTAATTTAGATAATATAAATATGTAAGTTAACCGATGTACTCGAGCTAGGATGCCCCAAGTTGGGCTATTTTCCTTTCTCCCAAAACCAGGTTTCTTTTATGTTTACGATCCTCATCCTCTTATATCCTCTTCTTAGTTTCTTCTTCATCTTTCATTCTTTCTTTCGTCATCAGCTCTCTTCTCTCAGCTGTGTTGCTTTCCTGACTACCTCCTCTCCCTATCGAGTTGAGGATATTGTTTCTTTCCTTACTGTTCTACCTCTTCTTTGAAGCCTTGCTCCTCAAAAAGTTTTCTTAGAGCTTAGGTTCTTCTTGTTCTTCTTGACAACTAGAAAGCCTCGCCCTCCATTGTCTTCCTTGGTACTTGAGTTCTTCTTGTTCTTCTTGACGACTAGAAAGCCTCGCTCTCCATTGTCATCCTTGGTACTTGAGTTCTTCTTCCTCTTCTTGACAACTAGAAAGCCTCGCTCTCCATTGTCTTCCTTGGTACTTGAGTTCTTCTTCCTCTTCTTGACGACTAGAAAGCCTCGCTCTCCATTGTCATCCTTGGTACTTGAGTTCTTCTTCCTCTTCTTGACAACTAGAAAGCCTCGCTCTCCATTGTCTTCCTTGGTACTTGAGTTCTTCTTCCTCTTCTTGACGACTAGAAAGCCACGCTCTCCATTGTCTTCCTTGGTACTTGAGTTCTTCTTCCTCTTCTTGACGACTAGAAAGCCTCGCTCTCCATTGTCTTCCTTGGTACTTGAGTTCTTCTTCCTCTTCTTGACGACTAGAAAGCCTCGCTCTCCATTGTCTTCCTTGGTACTTGAGTTCTTCTTCCTCTTCTTGACGACTAGAAAGCCACGCTCTCCATTGTCTTCCTTGGTACTTGAGTTCTTCTTTCTCTTCTTGACGACTAGAAAGCCTCGCTCTCCATTGTCTTCCTTGGTACTTGAGTTCTTCTTTCTCTTCTTGACGACTAGAAAGCCTCGCTCTCCATTGTCTTCCTTAGTACTTGAGTTCTTCTTCCTCTTCTTGACGACTAGAAAGCCTCGCTCTCCATTGTCTTCCTTGGTACTTGAGTTCTTCTTCCTCTTCTTGACGACTAGAAAGCCTCGCTCTCCATTGTCTTCCTTGGTACTTGAGTTCTTCTTCCTCTTCTTGACGACTAGAAAGCCTCGCTCTCCATTGTCTTCTTTGGTACTTGAGTTCTTCTTCCTCTTCTTGACGACTAGAAAGCCACGCTCTCCATTGTCTTCCTTGGTACTTGAGTTCTTCTTCCTCTTCTTGACGACTAGAAAGCCTCGCTCTCCATTGTCTTCCTTGGTACTTGAGTTCTTCTTCCTCTTCTTGACGACTAGAAAGCCTCGCTCTCCATTGTCTTCCTTGGTACTTGAGTTCTTCTTCCTCTTCTTGACGACTAGAAAGCCTCGCTCTCCATTGTCTTCTTTGGTACTTGAGTTCTTCTTCCTCTTCTTGACGACTAGAAAGCCTCGCTCTCCATTGTCTTCCTTGGTACTTGAGTTCTTCTTCCTCTTCTTGACGACTAGAAAGCCTCGCTCTCCATTGTCTTCTTTGGTACTTGAGTTCTTCTTCCTCTTCTTGACGACTAGAAAGCCTCGCTCTCCATTGTCTTCCTTGGTACTTGAGTTCTTCTTCCTCTTCTTGACGACTAGAAAGCCTCGCTCTCCATTGTCTTCCTTGGTACTTGAGTTCTTCTTCCTCTTCTTGACGACTAGAAAGCCTTGCTCTCCATTGTCTTCCTTGGTACTTGAGTTCTTCTTCCTCTTCTTGACGACTAGAAAGCCATGCTCTCCATTGTCTTGCTTGGTACTTGAGTTATTCTTCCTCTTCTTGACGACTAGAAAGCCATGCTCTACATTGTCTTCCTTGGTACTTGAGTTCTTCTTCCTCTTCTTGACAACTAGAAAGCCTCGCTCTCCATTGTCTTGCTTGGTACTTGAGTTCTTCTTCCTCTTCTTGACGACTAGAAAGCCTCGCTCTCCATTGTCTTCCTTGGTACTTGAGTTCTTCTTCCTCTTCTTGACAACTAGAAAGCCTCGCTCTCCATTGTCTTCTTTGGTACTTGAGTTCTTCTTCCTCTTCTTGACGACTAGAAAGCCTCGCTCTCCATTGTCTTGCTTGGTACTTGAGTTCTTCTTCCTCTTCTTGACGACTAGAAAGCCTCGCTCTACATTGTCTTCCTTGGTACTTGAGTTCTTCTTCCTCTTCTTGACAACTAGAAAGCCTCGCTCTCCATTGTCTTCTTTGGTACTTGAGTTCTTCTTCCTCTTCTTGACGACTAGAAAGCCTCGCTCTCCATTGTCTTGCTTGGTACTTGAGTTCTTCTTCCTCTTCTTGACGACTAGAAAGCCTCGCTCTACATTGTCTTCCTTGGTACTTGAGTTCTTCTTCCTCTTCTTGACGACTAGAAAGCCTCGCTCTCCATTGTCTTCTTTGGTACTTGAGTTCTTCTTCCTCTTCTTGACGACTAGAAAGCCTCGCTCTCCATTGTCTTGCTTGGTACTTGAGTTCTTCTTCCTCTTCTTGACAACTAGAAAGCCTCGCTCTCCATTGTCTTCTTTGGTACTTGAGTTCTTCTTCCTCTTCTTGACGACTAGAAAGCCTCGCTCTCCATTGTCTTGCTTGGTACTTGAGTTCTTCTTCCTCTTCTTGACGACTAGAAAGCCTCGCTCTCCATTGTCTTCTTTGGTACTTGAGTTCTTCTTCCTCTTCTTGACGACTAGAAAGCCTCGCTCTACATTGTCTTCCTTGGTACTTGAGTTCTTCTTCCTCTTCTTGACGACTAGAAAGCCTCGCTCTCCATTGTCTTCTTTGGTACTTGAGTTCTTCTTCCTCTTCTTGACGACTAGAAAGCCTCGCTCTCCATTGTCTTGCTTGGTACTTGAGTTCTTCTTCCTCTTCTTGACGACTAGAAAGCCTCGCTCTACATTGTCTTCCTTGGTACTTGAGTTCTTCTTCCTCTTCTTGACGACTAGAAAGCCTCACTCTCCATTGTCTTCCTTGGTACTTGAGTTCTTCTTCTTCTTCTTGACGACTAGAAAGCCTCGCTCTCCATTGTCTTCCTTGGTACTTGAGTTCTTCTTCCTCTTCTTGACGACTAGAAAGCCTCGCTCTCCATTGTCTTCCTTGGTACTTGAGTTCTTCTTCCTCTTCTTGACGACTAGAAAGCCTCGCTCTCCATTGTCTTCTTTGGTACTTGAGTTCTTCTTCCTCTTCTTGACGACTAGAAAGCCTCGCTCTCCATTGTCTTCCTTGGTACTTGAGTTCTTCTTCCTCTTCTTGACGACTAGAAAGCCTCGCTCTCCATTGTCTTCCTTGGTACTTGAGTTCTTCTTCCTCTTCTTGACGACTAGAAAGCCTCGCTCTCCATTGTCTTCCTTGGTACTTGAGTTGTTCTTCCTCTTCTTGACGACTAGAAAGCCTCGCTCTCCATTGTCTTCCTTGGTACTTGAGTTCTTCTTCCTCTTCTTGACGACTAGAAAGCCTCGCTCTCCATTGTCTTCTTTGGTACTTGAGTTCTTCTTCCTCTTCTTGACGACTAGAAAGCCTCGCTCTCCATTGTCTTCCTTGGTACTTGAGTTCTTCTTCCTCTTCTTGACGACTAGAAAGCCTCGCTCTCCATTGTCTTCCTTGGTACTTGAGTTCTTCTTCCTCTTCTTGACGACTAGAAAGCCTCGCTCTCCATTGTCTTCCTTGGTACTTGAGTTGTTCTTCCTCTTCTTGACGACTAGAAAGCCTCGCTCTCCATTGTCTTCCTTGGTACTTGAGTTCTTCTTCCTCTTCTTGACGACTAGAAAGCCTCGCTCTCCATTGTCTTCCTTGGTACTTGAGTTCTTCTTCCTCTTCTTGACGACTAGAAAGCCACGCTCTCCATTGTCTTCCTTGGTACTTGAGTTCTTCTTCCTCTTCTTGACGACTAGAAAGCCTCGCTCTCCATTGTCTTCCTTGGTACTTGAGTTCTTCTTCCTCTTCTTGACGACTAGAAAGCCATGCTCTACATTGTCTTCCTTGGTACTTGAGTTCTTCTTCCTCTTCCTGACAACTAGAAAGCCTCGCTCTCCATTGTCTTCCTTGGTACTTGAGTTCTTCTTCCTCTTCTTGACGACTAGAAAGCCATGCTCTACATTGTCTTCCTTGGTACTTGAGTTCTTCTTCCTCTTCTTGACGACTAGAAAGCCATGCTCTACATTGTCTTCCTTGGTACTTGAGTTCTTCTTCCTCTTCCTGACAACTAGAAAGCCTCGCTCTCCATTGTCTTCCTTGGTACTTGAGTTCTTCTTCCTCTTCCTGACAACTAGAAAGCCACGCTCTCCATTGTCTTCCTTGGTACTTGAGTTCTTCTTCCTCTTCTTGACGACTAGAAACCCTCGCTCTCCATTGTCTTCCTTGGTACTTGAGTTCTTCTTCCTCTTCCTGACAACTAGAAAGCCTCGCCCTCCATTGTCTTCCTTGGTACTTGAGTTCTTCTTCCTCTTCTTGACAACTAGAAAGCCTCGCTCTCCATTGTCTTCCTTGGTACTTGAGTTCTTCTTCCTCTTCCTGACAACTAGAAAGCCACGCTCTCCATTGTCTTCCTTGGTACTTGAGTTCTTCTTTCTCTTCTTGACGACTAGAAAGCCTCGCTCTCCATTGTCTTCCTTGGTACTTGAGTTCTTCTTCCTCTTCTTGACGACTAGAAAGCCTCGCTCTCCATTGTCTTCCTTGGTACTTGAGTTCTTCTTCCTCTTCCTGACAACTAGAAAGCCACGCTCTCCATTGTCTTCCTTGGTACTTGAGTTCTTCTTCCTCTTCTTGACAACTAGAAAGCCTCGCTCTCCATTGTCTTCCTTGGTACTTGAGTTCTTCTTCCTCTTCTTGACGACTAGAAACCCTCGCTCTCCATTGTCTTCCTTGGTACTTGAGTTCTTCTTCCTCTTCTTGACGACTAGAAAGCCTCGCTCTCCATTGTCTTCCTTGGTACTTGAGTTCTTCTTCCTCTTCTTGACGACTAGAAAGCCACGCTCTCCATTGTCTTCCTTGGTACTTGAGTTCTTCTTCCTCTTCCTGACAACTAGAAAGCCACGCTCTCCATTGTCTTCCTTGGTACTTGAGTTCTTCTTCCTCTTCCTGACAACTAGAAAGCCACGCTCTCCATTGTCTTCCTTGGTACTTGAGTTCTTCTTTCTCTTCTTGACGACTAGAAAGCCATGCTCTCCATTGTCTTGCTTGGTACTTGAGTTCTTCTTACTCTTCTTGACGACTAGAAAGCCACGCTCTCCATTGTCTTCCTTGGTACTTGAGTTCTTCTTACTCTTCTTGACGACTAGAAAGCCTCGCTCTCCATTGTCTTCCTTGGTACTTGAGTTCTTCTTCCTCTTCTTGACGACTAGAAAGCCTCGCTCTCCATTGTCTTCCTTGGTACTTGAGTTCTTCTTCCTCTTCCTGACAACTAGAAAGCCACGCTCTCCATTGTCTTCCTTGGTACTTGAGTTCTTCTTCCTCTTCTTGACAACTAGAAAGCCTCGCTCTCCATTGTCTTCCTTGGTACTTCAGTTCTTCTTCCTCTTCTTGACGACTAGAAACCCTCGCTCTCCATTGTCTTCCTTGGTACTTGAGTTCTTCTTCCTCTTCTTGACGACTAGAAAGCCTCGCTCTCCATTGTCTTCCTTGGTACTTGAGTTCTTCTTCCTCTTCTTGACGACTAGAAAGCCTCGCTCTCCATTGTCTTCCTTAGTACTTGAGTTCTTCTTCCTCTTGTTGACGACTAGAAAGCCTCGCTCTCCATTGTCTTCCTTGGTACTTGAGTTCTTCTTCCTCTTCCTGACAACTAGAAAGCCACGCTCTCCATTGTCTTCCTTGGTACTTGAGTTCTTCTTCCTCTTCCTGACAACTAGAAAGCCACGCTCTCCATTGTCTTCCTTGGTACTTGAGTTCTTCTTCCTCTTCTTGACGACTAGAAAGCCACGCTCTCCATTGTCTTCCTTGGTACTTGAGTTCTTCTTCCTCTTCTTGACGACTAGAAACCCTCGCTCTCCATTGTCTTCCTTGGTACTTGAGTTCTTCTTCCTCTTCTTGACGACTAGAAAGCCTCGCTCTCCATTGTCTTCCTTAGTACTTGAGTTCTTCTTCCTCTTGTTGACGACTAGAAAGCCTCGCTCTCCATTGTCTTCCTTGGTACTTGAGTTCTTCTTCCTCTTCTTGACGACTAGAAACCCTCGCTCTCCATTGTCTTCCTTGGTACTTGAGTTCTTCTTCCTCTTCCTGACAACTAGAAAGCCACGCTCTCCATTGTCTTCCTTGGTACTTGAGTTCTTCTTCCTCTTCTTGACGACTAGAAACCCTCGCTCTCCATTGTCTTCCTTGGTACTTGAGTTCTTCTTCCTCTTCTTGACGACTAGAAAGCCTCGCTCTCCATTGTCTTCCTTAGTACTTGAGTTCTTCTTCCTCTTGTTGACGACTAGAAAGCCTCGCTCTCCATTGTCTTCCTTGGTACTTGAGTTCTTCTTCCTCTTCTTGACGACTAGAAAGCCTCGCTCTCCATTGTCTTCCTTGGTACTTGAGTTCTACTTCCTCTTCTTGATGACTAGAAAGCCTCACTCTTCATTGTCTTCCTTGGTACTTGAGTTCTTCTTCCTCTTCTTGACGACTAGAAAGCCTCGCTCTCCATTGTCTTCCTTGGTACTTGAGTTCTTCTTCCTCTTCTTGACGACTAGAAAGCCTCGCCCTCCATTGTCTTCCTTAGTACTTGAGTTCTACTTCCTCTTCTTGACGACTAGAAAGCCTCGCTCTCCATTGTCTTCCTTGGTACTTGAGTTCTTCTTCCTCTTCTTGACGACTAGAAAGCCTCGCTCTCCATTGTCTTCCTTGGTACTTGAGTTCTTCTTCCTCTTCTTGACGACTAGAAAGCCTCACTCTCCATTGTCTTCCTTGGTACTTGAGTTATCCTTCCTCTTCTTGACGACTAGAAAGCCTCGCTCTCCATTGTCTTCCTTGGTACTTGAGTTCTACTTCCTCTTCTTGACGACTAGAAAGCCTCACTCTCCATTGTCTTCCTTGGTACTTGAGTTATCCTTCCTCTTCTTGATGACTAGAAAGCCTCGCTCTCCATTGTCTTCCTTGGTACTTGAGTTATCCTTCCTCTTCTTGACGACTAGAAAGCCTCGCTCTCCATTGTCTTCCTTGGTACTTGAGTTCTTCTTCCTCTTCTTGACAACTAGAAAGCCTCGCTCTCCATTGTCTTCCTTGGTACTTGAGTTATCCTTCCTCTTCTTGATGACTAGAAAGCCTCGCTCTCCATTGTCTTCCTTGGTACTTGAGTTCTACTTCCTCTTCTTGACGACTAGAAAGCCTCACTCTCCATTGTCTTCCTTGGTACTTGAGTTATCCTTCCTCTTCTTGATGACTAGAAAGCCTCGCTCTCCATTGTCTTCCTTGGTACTTGAGTTATCCTTCCTCTTCTTGACGACTAGAAAGCCTCGCTCTCCATTGTCTTCCTTGGTACTTGAGTTCTTCTTCCTCTTCTTGACGACTAGAAAGCCTCACTCTCCATTGTCTTCCTTGGTACTTGAGTTATCCTTCCTCTTCTTGATGACTAGAAAGCCTCGCTCTCCATTGTCTTCCTTGGTACTTGAGTTCTTCTTCCTCTTCTTGACGACTAGAAAGCCTCGCTCTCCATTGTCTTCCTTGGTACTTGAGTTCTTCTTCCTCTTCTTGACGACTAGAAAGCCTCGCTCTCCATTGTCTTCCTTGGTACTTGAGTTCTTCTTCCTCTTCTTGACGACTAGAAAGCCTCACTCTCCATTGTCTTCCTTGGTACTTGAGTTATCCTTCCTCTTCTTGACGACTAGAAAGCCTCGCTCTCCATTGTCTTCCTTGGTACTTGAGTTCTACTTCCTCTTCTTGACAACTAGAAAGCCTCGCTCTCCATTGTCTTCCTTGGTACTTGAGTTCTTCTTCCTCTTCTTGACGACTAGAAAGCCATGCTCTCCATTGTCTTCCTTGGTACTTGAGTTCTACTTCCTCTTCTTGACAACTAGAAAGCCTCACTCTCCATTGTCTTCCTTGGCACTTGAGTTCTACTTCCTCTTCTTGACAACTAGAAAGCCTCGCTCTCCATTGTCTTCCTTGGTACTTGAGTTCTTCTTCTTCTTCTTGACGACTAGAAAGCCTCGCTCTCCATTGTCTTCCTTGGTATTTGAGTTCTTCTTCCTCTTCTTGACGACTAGAAAGCCATGCTCTCCATTGTCTTCCTTGGTACTTGAGTTCTTCTTCCTCTTCTTGACGACTAGAAAGCCTCGCCCTCCATTGTCTTCCTTGGTACTTGAGTTCTTCTTCCTCTTCTTGACGACTAGAAAGCCACGCTCTCCATTGTCTTCCTTGGTACTTGAGTTCTTCTTCCTCTTCTTGACGACTAGAAAGCCTTGCTCTCCATTGTCTTCCTTGGTACTTGAGTTCTTCTTCCTCTTCTTGACGACTAGAAAGCCTCGCCCTCCATTGTCTTCCTTGGTACTTGAGTTCTTCTTCCTCTTCTTGACGACTAGAAAGCCACGCTCTCCATTGTCTTCCTTGGTACTTGAGTTCTTCTTCCTCTTCTTGACGACTAGAAAGCCTCGCTCTCCATTGTCTTCCTTGGTACTTGAGTTCTTCTTCCTCTTCTTGACGACTAGAAAGCCTCGCTCTCCATTGTCTTCCTTGGTACTTGAGTTCTTCTTCCTCTTCTTGACGACTAGAAAGCCTCGCTCTCCATTGTCTTCCTTGGTACTTGAGTTCTTCTTCCTCTTCTTGACGACTAGAAAGCCCCGCCCTCCATTGTCTTCCTTGGTACTTGAGTTCTTCTTCCTCTTCTTGACGACTAGAAAGCCACGCTCTCCATTGTCTTCCTTAGTACTTGAGTTCTTCTTCCTCTTCTTGACGACTAGAAAGCCATGCTCTCCATTGTCTTCCTTGGTACTTGAGTTCTTCTTCCTCTTCTTGACGACTAGAAAGCCTCGCCCTCCATTGTCTTCCTTGGTACTTAAGTTCTTCTTCCTCTTCTTGACGAGTAGAAAGCCTCGCTCTACATTGTCTTCCTTGGTACTTGAGTTCTTCTTCCTCTTCTTGACGACTAGAAAGCCTCGCTCTCCATTGTCTTCCTTGGTACTTGAGTTCTTCTTCCTCTTCTTGACGACTAGAAAACCTTGCTCTCCATTGTCTTCCTTGGTACTTGAGTTCTTCTTCCTCTTCTTGACGACTAGAAAGCCACGCTCTCCATTGTCTTCCTTGGTACTTGAGTTATCCTTCCTCTTCTTGACGACTAGAAAGCCATGCTCTCCATTGTCTTTTTTGGTACTTGAGTTCTTCTTCCTCTTCTTGACGACTAGAAAGCCTCGCTCTCCATTGTCTTCCTTGGTACTTGAGTTATCCTTCCTCTTCTTGACGACTAGAAAGCCATGCTCCTCATTGTCTTCCTTGGTACTTGAGTTCTTCTTCCTCTTCTTGACGACTAGAAAGCCTCGCTCTTCATTGTCTTCCTTGGTACTTGAGTTATCCTTCCTCTTCTTGACGACTAGAAAGCCACGCTCTCCATTGTCTTCCTTGGTACTTGAGTTATCCTTCCTCTTCTTGACAACTAGAAAGCCACACTCTCCATTGTCTTCCTTGGTACTTGAGTTCTTCTTCCTCTTCTTGACGACTAGAAAGCCACGCTCTCCATTGTCTTCCTTGGTACTTGAGTTATCCTTCCTCTTCTTGACGACTAGAAAGCCACGCTCTCCTTTGTCTTCCTTGGTACTTGAGTTCTTCTTCCTCTTCTTGACGACTAGAAAGCCTCGCTCTCCATTGTCTTCCTTGGTACTTGAGTTCTTCTTCCTCTTCTTGACGACTAGAAAGCCTCGCTCTCCATTGTCTTCCTTGGTACTTGAGTTCTTCTTCCTCTTCTTGACGACTAGAAAGCCATGCTCTACATTGTCTTCCTTGGTACTTGAGTTCTTCTTCCTCTTCTTGACGACTAGAAAGCCATGCTCTACATTGTCTTCCTTGGTACTTGAGTTCTTCTTCCTCTTCCTGACAACTAGAAAGCCTCGCTCTCCATTGTCTTCCTTGGTACTTGAGTTCTTCTTCCTCTTCCTGACAACTAGAAAGCCACGCTCTCCATTGTCTTCCTTGGTACTTGAGTTCTTCTTCCTCTTCTTGACGACTAGAAACCCTCGCTCTCCATTGTCTTCCTTGGTACTTGAGTTCTTCTTCCTCTTCCTGACAACTAGAAAGCCTCGCCCTCCATTGTCTTCCTTGGTACTTGAGTTCTTCTTCCTCTTCTTGACAACTAGAAAGCCTCGCTCTCCATTGTCTTCCTTGGTACTTGAGTTCTTCTTCCTCTTCCTGACAACTAGAAAGCCACGCTCTCCATTGTCTTCCTTGGTACTTGAGTTCTTCTTTCTCTTCTTGACGACTAGAAAGCCTCGCTCTCCATTGTCTTCCTTGGTACTTGAGTTCTTCTTCCTCTTCTTGACGACTAGAAAGCCTCGCTCTCCATTGTCTTCCTTGGTACTTGAGTTCTTCTTCCTCTTCCTGACAACTAGAAAGCCACGCTCTCCATTGTCTTCCTTGGTACTTGAGTTCTTCTTCCTCTTCTTGACAACTAGAAAGCCTCGCTCTCCATTGTCTTCCTTGGTACTTGAGTTCTTCTTCCTCTTCTTGACGACTAGACACCCTCGCTCTCCATTGTCTTCCTTGGTACTTGAGTTCTTCTTCCTCTTCTTGACGACTAGAAAGCCTCGCTCTCCATTGTCTTCCTTGGTACTTGAGTTCTTCTTCCTCTTCTTGACGACTAGAAAGCCACGCTCTCCATTGTCTTCCTTGGTACTTGAGTTCTTCTTCCTCTTCCTGACAACTAGAAAGCCACGCTCTCCATTGTCTTCCTTGGTACTTGAGTTCTTCTTCCTCTTCCTGACAACTAGAAAGCCACGCTCTCCATTGTCTTCCTTGGTACTTGAGTTCTTCTTTCTCTTCTTGACGACTAGAAAGCCTCGCTCTCCATTGTCTTCCTTGGTACTTGAGTTCTTCTTCCTCTTCTTGACGACTAGAAAGCCTCGCTCTCCATTGTCTTCCTTGGTACTTGAGTTCTTCTTCCTCTTCCTGACAACTAGAAAGCCACGCTCTCCATTGTCTTCCTTGGTACTTGAGTTCTTCTTCCTCTTCTTGACAACTAGAAAGCCTCGCTCTCCATTGTCTTCCTTGGTACTTGAGTTCTTCTTCCTCTTCTTGACGACTAGAAACCCTCGCTCTCCATTGTCTTCCTTGGTACTTGAGTTCTTCTTCCTCTTCTTGACGACTAGAAAGCCTCGCTCTCCATTGTCTTCCTTGGTACTTGAGTTCTTCTTCCTCTTCTTGACGACTAGAAAGCCTCGCTCTCCATTGTCTTCCTTAGTACTTGAGTTCTTCTTCCTCTTGTTGACGACTAGAAAGCCTCGCTCTCCATTGTCTTCCTTGGTACTTGAGTTCTTCTTCCTCTTCCTGACAACTAGAAAGCCACGCTCTCCATTGTCTTCCTTGGTACTTGAGTTCTTCTTCCTCTTCCTGACAACTAGAAAGCCACGCTCTCCATTGTCTTCCTTGGTACTTGAGTTCTTCTTCCTCTTCTTGACGACTAGAAAGCCACGCTCTCCATTGTCTTCCTTGGTACTTGAGTTCTTCTTCCTCTTCTTGACGACTAGAAACCCTCGCTCTCCATTGTCTTCCTTGGTACTTGAGTTCTTCTTCCTCTTCTTGACGACTAGAAAGCCTCGCTCTCCATTGTCTTCCTTAGTACTTGAGTTCTTCTTCCTCTTGTTGACGACTAGAAAGCCTCGCTCTCCATTGTCTTCCTTGGTACTTGAGTTCTTCTTCCTCTTCTTGACGACTAGAAACCCTCGCTCTCCATTGTCTTCCTTGGTACTTGAGTTCTTCTTCCTCTTCCTGACAACTAGAAAGCCACGCTCTCCATTGTCTTCCTTGGTACTTGAGTTCTTCTTCCTCTTCTTGACGACTAGAAACCCTCGCTCTCCATTGTCTTCCTTGGTACTTGAGTTCTTCTTCCTCTTCTTGACGACTAGAAAGCCTCGCTCTCCATTGTCTTCCTTAGTACTTGAGTTCTTCTTCCTCTTTTTGACGACTAGAAAGCCTCGCTCTCCATTGTCTTCCTTGGTACTTGAGTTCTTCTTCCTCTTCTTGACGACTAGAAAGCCTCGCTCTCCATTGTCTTCCTTGGTACTTGAGTTCTACTTCCTCTTCTTGATGACTAGAAAGCCTCACTCTTCATTGTCTTCCTTGGTACTTGAGTTCTTCTTCCTCTTCTTGACGACTAGAAAGCCTCGCTCTCCATTGTCTTCCTTGGTACTTGAGTTCTTCTTCCTCTTCTTGACGACTAGAAAGCCTCGCCCTCCATTGTCTTCCTTAGTACTTGAGTTCTACTTCCTCTTCTTGACGACTAGAAAGCCTCGCTCTCCATTGTCTTCCTTGGTACTTGAGTTCTTCTTCCTCTTCTTGACGACTAGAAAGCCTCGCTCTCCATTGTCTTCCTTGGTACTTGAGTTCTTCTTCCTCTTCTTGACGACTAGAAAGCCTCACTCTCCATTGTCTTCCTTGGTACTTGAGTTATCCTTCCTCTTCTTGACGACTAGAAAGCCTCGCTCTCCATTGTCTTCCTTGGTACTTGAGTTCTACTTCCTCTTCTTGACGACTAGAAAGCCTCACTCTCCATTGTCTTCCTTGGTACTTGAGTTATCCTTCCTCTTCTTGATGACTAGAAAGCCTCGCTCTCCATTGTCTTCCTTGGTACTTGAGTTATCCTTCCTCTTCTTGACGACTAGAAAGCCTCGCTCTCCATTGTCTTCCTTGGTACTTGAGTTCTTCTTCCTCTTCTTGACAACTAGAAAGCCTCGCTCTCCATTGTCTTCCTTGGTACTTGAGTTATCCTTCCTCTTCTTGATGACTAGAAAGCCTCGCTCTCCATTGTCTTCCTTGGTACTTGAGTTCTACTTCCTCTTCTTGACGACTAGAAAGCCTCACTCTCCATTGTCTTCCTTGGTACTTGAGTTATCCTTCCTCTTCTTGATGACTAGAAAGCCTCGCTCTCCATTGTCTTCCTTGGTACTTGAGTTATCCTTCCTCTTCTTGACGACTAGAAAGCCTCGCTCTCCATTGTCTTCCTTGGTACTTGAGTTCTTCTTCCTCTTCTTGACGACTAGAAAGCCTCACTCTCCATTGTCTTCCTTGGTACTTGAGTTATCCTTCCTCTTCTTGATGACTAGAAAGCCTCGCTCTCCATTGTCTTCCTTGGTACTTGAGTTCTTCTTCCTCTTCTTGACGACTAGAAAGCCTCGCTCTCCATTGTCTTCCTTGGTACTTGAGTTCTTCTTCCTCTTCTTGACGACTAGAAAGCCTCGCTCTCCATTGTCTTCCTTGGTACTTGAGTTCTTCTTCCTCTTCTTGACGACTAGAAAGCCTCACTCTCCATTGTCTTCCTTGGTACTTGAGTTATCCTTCCTCTTCTTGACGACTAGAAAGCCTCGCTCTCCATTGTCTTCCTTGGTACTTGAGTTCTACTTCCTCTTCTTGACAACTAGAAAGCCTCGCTCTCCATTGTCTTCCTTGGTACTTGAGTTCTTCTTCCTCTTCTTGACGACTAGAAAGCCATGCTCTCCATTGTCTTCCTTGGTACTTGAGTTCTACTTCCTCTTCTTGACAACTAGAAAGCCTCACTCTCCATTGTCTTCCTTGGCACTTGAGTTCTACTTCCTCTTCTTGACAACTAGAAAGCCTCGCTCTCCATTGTCTTCCTTGGTACTTGAGTTCTTCTTCTTCTTCTTGACGACTAGAAAGCCTCGCTCTCCATTGTCTTCCTTGGTATTTGAGTTCTTCTTCCTCTTCTTGACGACTAGAAAGCCATGCTCTCCATTGTCTTCCTTGGTACTTGAGTTCTTCTTCCTCTTCTTGACGACTAGAAAGCCTCGCCCTCCATTGTCTTCCTTGGTACTTGAGTTCTTCTTCCTCTTCTTGACGACTAGAAAGCCACGCTCTCCATTGTCTTCCTTGGTACTTGAGTTCTTCTTCCTCTTCTTGACGACTAGAAAGCCTTGCTCTCCATTGTCTTCCTTGGTACTTGAGTTCTTCTTCCTCTTCTTGACGACTAGAAAGCCTCGCCCTCCATTGTCTTCCTTGGTACTTGAGTTCTTCTTCCTCTTCTTGACGACTAGAAAGCCACGCTCTCCATTGTCTTCCTTGGTACTTGAGTTCTTCTTCCTCTTCTTGACGACTAGAAAGCCTCGCTCTCCATTGTCTTCCTTGGTACTTGAGTTCTTCTTCCTCTTCTTGACGACTAGAAAGCCTCGCTCTCCATTGTCTTCCTTGGTACTTGAGTTCTTCTTCCTCTTCTTGACGACTAGAAAGCCTCGCTCTCCATTGTCTTCCTTGGTACTTGAGTTCTTCTTCCTCTTCTTGACGACTAGAAAGCCTCGCTCTCCATTGTCTTCCTTAGTACTTGAGTTCTTCTTCCTCTTCTTGACGACTAGAAAGCCATGCTCTCCATTGTCTTCCTTGGTACTTGAGTTCTTCTTCCTCTTCTTGACGACTAGAAAGCCTCGCTCTCCATTGTCTTCCTTGGTACTTGAGTTCTTCTTCCTCTTCTTGACGACTAGAAAACCTTGCTCTCCATTGTCTTCCTTGGTACTTGAGTTCTTCTTCCTCTTCTTGACGACTAGAAAACCTTGCTCTCCATTGTCTTCCTTGGTACTTGAGTTCTTCTTCCTCTTCTTGACGACTAGAAAGCCACGCTCTCCATTGTCTTCCTTGGTACTTGAGTTATCCTTCCTCTTCTTGACGACTAGAAAGCCATGCTCTCCATTGTCTTTTTTGGTACTTGAGTTCTTCTTCCTCTTCTTGACGACTAGAAAGCCTCGCTCTCCATTGTCTTCCTTGGTACTTGAGTTATCCTTCCTCTTCTTGACGACTAGAAAGCCATGCTCCTCATTGTCTTCCTTTGGTACTTGAGTTCTTCTTCCTCTTCTTGACGACTAGAAAGCCTCGCTCTTCATTGTCTTCCTTGGTACTTGAGTTATCCTTCCTCTTCTTGACGACTAGAAAGCCACGCTCTCCATTGTCTTCCTTGGTACTTGAGTTATCCTTCCTCTTCTTGACAACTAGAAAGCCACACTCTCCATTGTCTTCCTTGGTACTTGAGTTCTTCTTCCTCTTCTTGACGACTAGAAAGCCACGCTCTCCATTGTCTTCCTTGGTACTTGAGTTATCCTTCCTCTTCTTGACGACTAGAAAGCCACGCTCTCCTTTGTCTTCCTTGGTACTTGAGTTCTTCTTCCTCTTCTTGACGACTAGAAAGCCTCGCTCTCCATTGTCTTCCTTGGTACTTGAGTTTTTCTTCCTCTTCTTGACGACTAGAAAGCCTCGCTCTCCATTGTCTTCCTTGGTACTTGAGTTCTTCTTCCTCTTCTTGACGACTAGAAAGCCTCGCTCTCCATTGTCTTCCTTGGTACTTGAGTTCTTCTTCCTCTTCTTGACAACTAGAAAGCCACGCTCTCCTTTGTCTTCCTTGGTACTTGAGTTCTTCTTCCTCTTCTTGACGACTAGAAAGCCTCGCTCTCCATTGTCTTCCTTGGTACTTGAGTTCTTCTTCCTCTTCTTGACAACTAGAAAGCCTCGCTCTCCATTGTCTTCCTTGGTACTTGAGTTCTTCTTCCTCTTCTTGACAACTAGAAAGCCTCGCTCTCCTTTGTCTTCCTTGGTACTTGAGTTCTTCTTCCTCTTCTTGACAACTAGAAAGCCACGCTCTCCTTTGTCTTCCTTGGTACTTGAGTTCTTCTTCCTCTTCTTGACGACTAGAAAGCCTCGCTCTCCATTGTCTTCCTTGGTACTTGAGTTCTTCTTCCTCTTCTTGACCACTAGAAAGCCTCGCTCTCCATTGTCTTCCTTGGCACTTGAGTTCTTCTTCCTCTTCTTGACGACTAGAAAGCCTCGCCCTCCATTGTCTTCCTTGGTACTTAAGTTCTTCTTCCTCTTCTTGACGACTAGAAAGCCTCGCTCTCCATTGTCTTCCTTGGTACTTGAGTTCTTCTTCCTCTTCTTGACGACTAGAAAGCCTCGCCCTCCATTGTCTTCCTTGGTACTTAAGTTCTTCTTCCTCTTCTTGACGACTAGAAAGCCTCGCCCTCCATTGTCTTCCTTGGTACTTAAGTTCTTCTTCCTCTTCTTGACGACTAGAAAGCCTCGCTCTCCATTGTCTTTTTTGGTACTTGAGTTCTTCTTCCTCTTCTTGACGACTAGAAAGCCTCGCTCTCCATTGTCTTCCTTGGTACTTGAGTTCTTCTTCCTCTTCTTGACGACTAGAAAGCCTCGCCCTCCATTGTCTTCCTTGGTACTTGAGTTCTTCTTCCTCTTCTTGACGACTAGAAAGCCTCGCTCTCCATTGTCTTCCTTGGTACTTGAGTTCTTCTTCCTCTTCTTGACAACTAGAAAGCCTTGCTCTCCATTGTCTTCCTTGGTACTTGAGTTCTTCTTCCTCTTCTTGACGACTAGAAAGCCTCGCTCTCCATTGTCTTCCTTGGTACTTGAGTTCTTCTTCCTCTTCTTGACAACTAGAAAGCCATGCTCTCCATTGTCTTCCTTGGTACTTGAGTTCTTCTTCCTCTTCCTGACAACTAGAAAGCCTCGCTCTCCATTGTCTTCCTTGGTACTTGAGTTCTTCTTCCTCTTCTTGACGACTAGAAAGCCTTGCTCTCCATTGTCTTCCTTGGTACTTGAGTTCTTCTTCCTCTTCTTGACGACTAGAAAGCCTTGCTCTCCATTGTCTTCCTTGGGACTTGAGTATTTCTTCCTCTTCTTGACGACTAGAAAGCCCCGCTCTCCATTGTCTTCCTTGGTACTTGAGTTCTTCTTCCTCTTCTTGACGACTAGAAAGCCACGCTCTCCATTGTCTTCCTTGGTACTTGAGTTCTTCTTCCTCTTCTTGACGACTAGAAAGCCTCGCTCTCCATTGTCTTCCTTGGTACTTGAGTTCTTCTTCCTCTTCTTGACAACTAGAAAGCCACGCTCTCCTTTGTCTTCCTTGGTACTTGAGTTCTTCTTCCTCTTCTTGACGACTAGAAAGCCTCGCTCTCCATTGTCTTCCTTGGTACTTGAGTTCTTCTTCCTCTTCTTGACGACTAGAAAGCCTCGCTCTCCATTGTCTTCCTTGGTACTTGAGTTCTTCTTCCTCTTCTTGACAACTAGAAAGCCACGCTCTCCATTGTCTTCCTTGGTACTTGAGTTCTTCTTCCTCTTCTTGACGACTAGAAAGCCTTGCTCTCCATTGTCTTCCTTGGTACTTGAGTTCTTCTTCCTCTTCATGACGACTAGAAAGCCTCGCTCTCCATTGTCTTCCTTGGTACTTGAGTTCTTCTTCCTCTTCTTGACGACTAGAAAGCCCCGCTCTCCATTGTCTTCCTTGGTACTTGAGTTCTTCTTCCTCTTCTTGACGACTAGAAAGCCACGCTCTCCATTGTCTTCCTTGGTACTTGAGTTCTTCTTCCTCTTCTTGACGACTAGAAAGCCTCGCTCTCCATTGTCTTCCTTGGTACTTGAGTTCTTCTTTCTCTTCTTGACGACTAGAAAGCCCGGCTCTCCATTGTCTTCCTTGTACCTTGAGTTCTTCTTCCTCTTCTTGACGACTAGAAAGCCACGCTCTCCATTGTCTTCCTTGGTACTTGAGTTCTTCTTCCTCTTCTTGACGACTAGAAAGCCACGCTCTCCATTGTCTTCCTTGGTACTTGAATTCTTCTTCCTCTTCTTGACGACTAGAAAGCCTCGCTCTTCATTGTCTTCCTTGGTACTTGAGTTCTTCTTCCTCTTCTTGACGACTAGAAAGCCTCGCTCTCCATTGTCTTCCTTGGTACTTGAGTTGTTCTTCCTCTTCTTGACGACTAGAAAGCCTCGCTCTCCTTTGTCTTCCTTGGTACTTGAGTTATCCTTCCTCTTCTTGACGACTAGAAAGCCACGCTCTCCATTGTCTTCCTTGGTACTTGAGTTATCCTTCCTCTTCTTGACGACTAGAAAGCCACGCTCTCCATTGTCTTCCCAGACATACTGTCAAACACAGTAAAAGGCATTCCTGGAGAGACTATGTGTCTTCGATCAACCATTGTACTTCTTCCACCACTGTGTGGAAGAAGATCAAGGCGATAGTGGGCCGTCAAGTGAATACCATCCCCGCCATTCGGGATAATGGCCAGCTTGTCACCACTCCATTGGATGTGGCATCGGTGCTAGGCACTCACTTTGCTTCTGTCAGTAGTAATTCCCGGTACGATGTGGATTTTCTCAATCGAAAGAAACGGTGTGAGTCGACGAAACTGAATTTTCGTTCGGAAAACACAGAACCGTATAATCGAGCCTTCACATTGTGGGAGCTCCGATCAGCCGTAAAGTGTCTCCGACCCACGTCTATGGGTGGGGACAGGCTGCACAACGACATGTTTGTTCACTTGACGGACTCGTCGCTAGAGGTTGTTTTATTGTTTTTTAATTTTTTATGGTTGTCTGACACTTTTCCTGATGAATGGCGTAGTGCCATTTTGATTCCGCTCCTTAAGCCTGGTAAAGACAAATCCATGCCGGTATCGTATCGACCCATCTCTTTAACTAGTTGCTTTTGTAAATTATTTGAGAAGATGATAAACAAACGTCTCATGTGGGTCCTTGAAACACGCGGATTGTTGGCGAACGTCCAGTGTGGCTTTCGTAAGCGTCGCAGTACCATCGACCACTTGGTGCGTTTGGAAACTTACATACAGGAAGGATTCGTGGCAAAACAACACGTCGTAGGTGTTCTCTTTGACATTGAAAAGGCTTACGACACCACTTGGCGTTATGCCATAATGCAACAACTTCACACGTGGGGCTTCCGAGGGCATATGCCCAAGTTCCTCGAGAATTTCTTAAAAGACAGGCATTTCAAAGTGCGGGTTAACAACGTGCTTTCCGCTCCCTTTGATTTGCAAACGGGTGTGCCGCAGGGTTCTGTCCTCTCGGTATCCTTGTTTGCAATAGGTATCAATAGCGTTATTACATGCATACCAAAAGCATTAATGTCGTGTTTATTTGTTGATGACCTTGGGGTTTTTTACAGATCTGTGAATCTCTCGATTGCAGAACGACAAGTGCAAAAAGGTTTAAATAATATCAGTGAATGGGCTCGAGCTCGGGGTACTAGATTCTCTCCCGAAAAGACCCAGTGCATTCGCTTTTGTCGCCTTCGAGGACTTCATAATGATCCAAAACTGACCTTCAACGATGTTGAGCTTCAGTTCAGGCCCCATGTCCGTCTTCTTGGTATGGAGCTTGACGTGAAGCTCAACTGGCATCATCATATTGTCCAATCGAGAAAACGTTGCATGTTAGCCCTCAACATTTTAAAAGTTCTGAGCAACACTAAATGGGGTGCAGATCGCACCTGTCTGCTACGCGTGTATGGAGCGTTGATTAAATCCAAAATGGATTACGGTTGTTTTGTATACTCTTCCGCTCGTGATACGACTCTTAAATTGCTCGATACCGTCCATCATAGTGGCCTTCGCCTTGCGCTAGGCGCATTTCGAACAAGCCCCGTCGTAAGCCTCTATGCTGAAGCAGGAGAGTCCTCTTTGGCAGAACGACGAAACTACTTGATGGGCGCGTACGTTATCAAGATCAGAGCTATACCAAATCATCCATCACATCAGATTCTTTTTAACGACAGATTTGTCAGACATTTTGATAGTAAACCATTGGCTACATTACCAACGGGCTTGCGTGTTTTACATTTATTTACATTTTTAGAATTTGATATGCAAAATCTTTTCAACTCGGTTTTTGGTACTAATCCACCTTGGATTATACCGGAACCGGTTATGAGATTTGATCTTTGTCGTTTTGATAAATTTTCTACTTCGGATTTAAAATTCAAAATTCACTTTCTGGAAATTTGCCATGAACACCGTGGGTTTACCTTGGTGTTCACAGATGGCTCCAAAATTGACAACAAGGTAGGATGTAGCTTTTATTGCTCCGCCTTAACTGAACAATTCAGGTTACACGACATGTGTTCAGTTTTCACCGCAGAGTTGGTCGCCATTCGCGAAGCTCTGAAATATATATCACGTTCTCCAAAGGGTAAGTTTTTAATTTGTTCGGATAGCATGAGTGGACTTCAAGCAATTTGTATCATGTATTCCGTCCATCACTTGGTCCAAGACATTCAGTTTTATCTGGAGAAACTCAATTCGAGGAATTATATTATCGAATTTTGCTGGGTACCTGGACACGTGGGAATCGATGGAAACGAATTGGCCGATCAGGCAGCAAAGGCAGCCTGTCAACATCGCCATGTTGACTTCGATATCGCCCCTGTTCCAGATGTCAAGAGTGCGTTCAAACAAGTCATTTTAGATAAACGACAAGCTGCTTGGGACCAAGTGCAACTGAACAAGTTGCACAGTGATGCCTAAATTAATCAATAAAGTGCGGCCTCCATCTTCCCGTCTTTCTCGCCGGGAAGAGGTTGTGTTGGCACGGGCTCGTATTGGCCACACTCGTTTGACTCATGGCTATCTCCTCACTAGAGAAAAGGTTGTCCCTAAATGTGACACTTGTGACGTCACTCTGACTGTACGTCACATATTGTCAGAATGTACCAAACATGATGTGTTGAAAACACAATTAAAGCTTTCCCCGTTGTATGAAGAACTTTTGTCATACGAGAATTGTGATAAACTTTTAAAATTTCTTGTCCGCACACAGTTTTTCCAACAATTTTAAAAAATACATTACAACCACTTAAAAATATAAAATAATATAAATTAAATTCATATAAAATTCAAACATACTTACTACTTTCCTAGTAACTTAATTACTTAGCTTGCAAAACACCATCTTGGTGGCGCAAAATGACCTAACTGGTTGAAGCGCCCTTAAACCCAATAAATTCAATTGACGACTAGAAAGCCTTGCTCTCCATTGTCTTCCTTGGTACTTGAGTTCTTCTTCCTCTTCGTGACGACTAGAAACCACGCTCTCCATTGTCTTCCTTGGTACTTGAGTTCTTCTTCCTCTTCTTGACGACTAGAAACCACGCTCGCCATTGTCTTCCTTGGTACTTGAGTTCTTCTTCCTCTTCTTGACGACTAGAAAGCCTCGCTCTCCATTGTCTTCCTTGGTACTTGAGTTCTTCTTCCTCTTCTTGACGACTAGAAAGCCTCGCTCTCCATTGTCTTCCTTGGTACTTGAGTTCTTCTTCCTCTTCTTGACGACTAGAAAGCCTCGCTCTCCATTGTCTTCCTTGGTACTTGAGTTCTTCTTCCTCTTCTTGACGACTAGAAACCACGCTCTCCATTGTCTTCCTTGGTACTTGAGTTCTTCTTCCTCTTCTTGACGACTAGAAAGCCTCGCTCTCCATTGTCTTCCTTGGTACTTGAGTTCTTCTTCCTCTTCTTGGCGACTAGAAACCACGCTCTCCATTGTCTTCCTTGGTACTTGAGTTCTTCTTCCTCTTCTTGACGACTAGAAAGCCTCGCTCTCCATTGTCTTCCTTGGTACTTGAGTTCTTCTTCCTCTTCTTGACGACTAGAAACCACGCTCTCCATTGTCTTCCTTGGTACTTGAGTTCTTCTTCCTCTTCTTGACGACGACTAGAAAGCCACGCTCTCCATTGTCTTCCTTGGTACTTGAGTTCTTCTTCCTCTTCTTGACGACTAGAAACCACGCTCTCCATTGTCTTCCTTGGTACTTGAGTTCTTCTTCCTCTTCTTGACAACTAGAAAGCCTCGCTCTCCATTGTCTTCCTTGGTACTTGAGTTCTTCTTCCTCTTCTTGACGACTAGAAAGCCTCGCTCTCCATTGTCTTCCTTGGTACTTGAGTTCTTCTTCCTCTTCTTGACGACTAGAAAGCCATGCTCTCCATTGTCTTCCTTGGTACTTGAGTTCTTCTTCCTCTTCTTGACGACTAGAAAGCCACGCTCTCCATTGTCTTCCTTGGTACTTGAGTTCTTCTTCCTCTTCTTGACGACTAGAAAGCCACGCTCTCCATTGTCTTCCTTGGTACTTGAGTTCTTCTTCCTCTTCTTGACGACTAGAAAGCCTCACTCTCCATTGTCTTCCTTGGTACTTGAGTTCTTCTTCCTCTTCTTGACGACTAGAAAGCCTCGCTCTCCATTGTCTTCCTTGGTACTTGAGTTCTTCTTCCTCTTCTTGACGACTAGAAAGCCTCGCTCTCCATTGTCTTCCTTGGTACTTGAGTTCTTCTTCCTCTTCTTGACGACTAGAAAGCCACGCTCTCCATTGTCTTCCTTGGTACTTGAGTTCTTCTTCCTCTTCTTGACGACTAGAAAGCCTCACTCTCCATTGTCTTCCTTGGTACTTGAGTTCTTCTTCCTCCTCTTGACGACTAGAAAGCCTCGCTCTCCATTGTCTTCCTTGGTACTTGAGTTCTTCTTCCTCTTCTTGACGACTAGAAAGCCTCGCTCTCCATTGTCTTCCTTGGTACTTGAGTTCTTCTTCCTCTTCTTGACGACTAGAAACCACGCTCTCCATTGTCTTCCTTGGTACTTGAGTTCTTCTTCCTCTTCTTGACGACTAGAAAGCCTCGCTCTCCATTGTCTTCCTTGGTACTTGAGTTCTTCTTCCTCTTCTTGACCACTAGAAAGCCTTGCTCTCCATTGTCTTCCTTGGTACTTGAGTTTTTTCTTCCTTTTCTTGACGACTAGAAAGCCACGCTCTCCATTGTCTTCCTTGGTACTTGAGTTCTTCTTCCTCTTCTTGACGACTAGAAAGCCTCGCTCTCCATTGTCTTCCTTGGTACTTGAGTTCTTCTTCCTCTTCTTGACCACTAGAAAGCCTTGCTCTCCATTGTCTTCCTTGGTACTTGAGTTTTTTCTTCCTTTTCTTGACGACTAGAAAGCCACGCTCTCCATTGTCTTCCTTGGTACTTGAGTTCTTCTTCCTCTTCCTGACGACTAGAAAGCCACGCTCTCCATTGTCTTCCTTGGTACTTGAGTTCTTCTTCCTCTTCCTGACGACTAGAAAGCCACGCTCTCCATTGTCTTCCTTGGTACTTGAGTTCTTCTTCCTCTTCTTGACGACTAGAAAGCCTCGCCCTCCATTGTCTTCCTTGGTACTTGAGTTCTTCTTCCTCTTCTTGACGACGACTAGAAAGCCACGCTCTCCATTGTCTTCCTTGGTACTTGAGTTCTTCTTCCTCTTCTTGACGACTAGAAAGCCTCGCCCTCCATTGTCTTCCTTGGTACTTGAGTTCTTCTTCCTCTTCTTGACGACTAGAAAGCCTCGCCCTCCATTGTCTTCCTTGGTACTTGAGTTCTTCTTCCTCTTCTTGACGTCTAGAAAGCCTCGCTCTCCATTGTCTTCCTTGGTACTTGAGTTCTTCTTCCTCTTCTTGACGACTAGAAAGCCTCGCTCTCCTTTGTCTTCCTTGGTACTTGAGTTCTTCTTCCTCTTCTTGACGACTAGAAAGCCTCGCTCTCCATTGTCTTCCTTGGTACTTGAGTTCTTCTTCCTCTTCTTGACAACTAGAAAGCCATGCTCTCCATTGTCTTCCTTGGTACTTGAGTTCTTCTTCCTCTTCTTGACGACTAGAAAGCCTCGCTCTTCATTGTCTTCCTTGGTACTTGAGTTCTTCTTCCTCTTGTTGACAACTAGAAAGCCATGCTCTCCATTGTCTTCCTTGGTACTTGAGTTCTTCTTCCTCTTCTTGACGACTAGAAAGCCTCGCTCTCCATTGTCTTCCTTGGTACTTGAGTTCTTCTTCCTCTTCTTGACGACTAGAAAGCCTCGCTCTCCATTGTCTTCCTTGGTACTTGAGTTCTTCTTCCTCTTCTTGACGACTAGAAAGCCTTGCTCTCCATTGTCTTCCTTGGTACTTGAGTTCTTCTTCCTCTTCTTGACGACTAGAAAGCCTCGCTCTCCATTGTCTTCCTTGGTACTTGAGTTCTTCTTCCTCTTCTTGACGACTAGAAAGCCTCGCTCTCCTTTGTCTTCCTTGGTACTTGAGTTATCCTTCCTCTTCTTGACGACTAGAAAGCCTCGCTCTCTATTGTCTTCCTTGGTACTTGAGTTCTTCTTCCTCTTCTTGACAACTAGAAAGCCACGCTCTCCATTGTCTTCCTTGGTACTTGAGTTCTTCTTCCTCTTCTTGACGACTAGAAAGCCTTGCTCTCCATTGTCTTCCTTGGTACTTGAGTTCTTCTTCCTTTTCTTGACGACTAGAAAGCCTCGCTCTCCATTGTCTTCCTTGGAACTTGAGTTCTTCTTCCTCTTCTTGACGACTAGAAAGCCTCGCTCTCCATTGTCTTCCTTGGTACTTGAGTTCTTCTTCCTCTTCTTGACGACTAGAAAACCCCGCTCTCCATTGTCTTCCTTGGTACTTGAGTTCTTCTTCCTCTTCTTGACGACTAGAAAGCCACGCTCTCCATTGTCTTCCTTGGTACTTGAGTTCTTCTTCCTCTTCTTGACGACTAGAAAGCCACGCTCTCCATTGTCTTCCTTGGTACTTGAGTTATCCTTCCTCTTCTTGACGACTAGAAAGCCTCGCTCTCCTTTGTCTTCCTTGGTACTTGAGTTATCCTTCCTCTTCTTGACGACTAGAAAGCCACGCTCTCCATTGTCTTCCTTGGTACTTGAGTTATCCTTCCTCTTCTTGACGACTAGAAAGCCACGCTCTCCATTCTCTTCCTTGGTACTTTAGTCATCCTTCCTCTTCTTGACGACTAGAAAGCCTTGCTCTCCATTGTCTTCCTTGGTACTTGAGTTCTTCTTCCTTTTCTTGACGACTAGAAAGCCACGCTCTCCATTGTCTTCCTTGGTACTTGAGTTCTTCTTCCTCTTCTTGAGGACTAGAAAACACGCTCTCCATTGTCTTCCTTGGTACTTGAGTTCTTCTTCCTCTTCTTGACGACTAGAAAGCCACGCTCTCCATTGTCTTCCTTGGTACTTGAGTTCTTCTTCCTCTTCTTGACGACTAGAAAGCCTTGCTCTCCATTGTCTTCCTTGGTACTTGAGTTCTTCTTCCTCTTCTTGACGACTAGAAACCACGCTCTCCATTGTCTTCCTTGGTACTTGAGTTCTTCTTCGTCTTCTTGACGACTAGAAAGCCTCGCTCTCCATTGTCTTCTTTGGTACTTGAGTTCTTCTTCCTCTTCTTGACGACTAGAAAGCCACGCTCTCCATTGTCTTCCTTGGTACTTGAGTTCTTCTTCGTCTTCTTGACGACTAGAAAGCCACGCTCTCCATTGTCTTCCTTGGTACTTGAGTTCTTCTTCGTCTTCTTGACGACTAGAAAGCCTCGCTCTCCATTGTCTTCCTTGGTACTTGAGTTCTTCTTCGTCTTCTTGACGACTAGAAAGCCACGCTCTCCATTGTCTTCCTTGGTACTTGAGTTCTTCTTCCTCTTCTTGACGACTAGAAAGCCACGCTCTCCATTGTCTTCCTTGGTACTTGAGTTCTTCTTCCTCTTCTTGACGACTAGAAAGCCACGCTCTCCTTTGTCTTCCTTGGTACTTGAGTTCTTCTTTCTCTTCTTGACGACTAGAAACCACGCTCTCCATTGTCTTCCTTGGTACTTGAGTTCTTCTTCGTCTTCTTGACGACTAGAAAGCCTCGCTCTCCATTGTCTTCCTTGGTACTTGAGTTCTTCTTCCTCTTCTTGACGACTAGAAAGCCTTGCTCTCCATTGTCTTCCTTGGTACTTGAGTTCTTCTTCCTCTTCTTGATGACTAGAAAGCCTCGCTCTCCTTTGTCTTCCTTGGTACTTGAGTTCTTCTTCCTCTTCTTGACGACTAGAAAGCCTTGCTCTCCATTGTCTTCCTTGGTACTTGAGTTCTTCTTCCTCTTCTTGACGACTAGAAACCACGCTCTCCATTGTCTTCCTTGGTACTTTATTTCTTCTTCCTCTTCTTGACGACTAGAAAGCCTCGCTCTCCATTGTCTTCCTTAGTACTTGAGTTCTTCTTCCTCTTCTTGACGACTAGAAAGCCTCGCTCTCCATTGTCTTCCTTGGTACTTGAGTTCTTCTTCCTCTTCTTGACGACTAGAAAGCCTCGCTCTCCATTGTCTTCCTTGGTACTTGAGTTCTTCTTCCTCTTCTTGACGACTAGAAAGCCTCGCTCTCCTTTGTCTTCCTTGGTACTTGAGTTTTCCTTCCTCTTCTTGACGACTAGAAAGCCTCGCTCTCCATTGTCTTCCTTGGTACTTGAGTTCTTCTTCCTCTTCTTGACGACTAGAAAGCCACGCTCTCCATTGTCTTCCTTGGTACTTGAGTTCTTCTTCCTCTTCTTGACGACTAGAAAGCCACGCTCTCCATTGTCTTCCTTGGTACTTGAGTTCTTCTTCCTCTTCTTGACGACTAGAAAGCCACGCTCTCCATTGTCTTCCTTGGTACTTGAGTTCTTCTTCCTCTTCTTGACGACTAGAAAGCCACGCTCTCCATTGTCTTCCTTGGTACTTGAGTTCTTCTTCCTCTTCTTGACGACTAGAAAGCCTCGCTCTCCATTGTCTTCCTTGGTACTTGAGTTCTTCTTCCTCTTCTTGACAACTAGAAAGCCTCACTCTCCATTGTCTTCCTTGGTACTTGAGTTCTTCTTCCTCTTCTTGACGACTAGAAAGCCACGCTCTCCATTGTCTTCCTTGGTACTTGAGTTCTTCTTCCTCTTCTTGACGACTAGAAAGCCTCGCTCTCCATTGTCTTCCTTGGTACTTGAGTTCTTCTTCCTCTTCTTGACGACTAGAAAGCCATGCTCTACATTGTCTTCCTTGGTACTTGAGTTCTTCTTCCTCTTCTTGACGACTAGAAAGCCTTGCTCTCCATTGTCTTCCTTGGTACTTGAGTTCTTCTTCCTCTTCTTGACGACTAGAAAGCCTTGCTCTCCATTGTCTTCCTTGGTACTTGAGTTCTTCTTCCTCTTCTTGACGACTAGAAAGCCTCACTCTCCATTGTCTTCCTTGGTACTTGAGTTCTTCTTCCTCTTCTTGACGACTAGAAAGTCTCGCTCTCCATTGTCTTCCTTGGTACTTGAGTTCTTTTTCTTCTTCTTGACGACTAGAAAGCCTCACTCTCCATTGTCTTCCTTGGTACTTGAGTTCTTCTTCCTGTTCTTGACGACTAGAAAGCCACGCTCTCCATTGTCTTCCTTGGTACTTGAGTTCTTCTTTCTCTTCTTGACAACTAGAAAGCCTCACTCTCCATTGTCTTCCTTGGTACTTGAGTTCTTCTTCCTCTTCTTGACGACTAGAAAGCCACGCTCTCCATTGTCTTCCTTGGTACTTGAGTTCTTCTTTCTCTTCTTGACAACTAGAAAGCCTCACTCTCCATTGTCTTCCTTGGTACTTGAGTTCTTCTTCCTCTTCTTGACGACTAGAAAGCCTCACTCTCCATTGTCTTCCTTGGTACTTGAGTTATCCTTCCTCTTCTTGACGACTAGAAAGCCTCACTCTCCATTGTCTTCCTTGGTACTTGAGTTCTACTTCCTCTTCTTGACGACTAGAAAGCCTCGCTCTCCATTGTCTTCCTTGGTACTTGAGTTCTACTTCCTCTTCCAGACAACTAGAAAGCCTCACTCTCCATTGTCTTCCTTGGTACTTGAGTTCTTCTTCCTCTTCTTGACGACTAGAAAGCCTTGCTCTCCATTGTCTTCCTTGGTACTTGAGTTCTTCTTCCTCTTCTTGACGACTAGAAAGCCTCACTCTCCATTGTCTTCCTTGGTACTTGAGTTATCCTTCCTCTTCTTGACGACTAGAAAGCCTCGCTCTCCATTGTCTTCCTTGGTACTTGAGTTCTACTTCCTCTTCTTGACAACTAGAAAGCCTCGCTCTCCATTGTCTTCCTTGGTACTTGAGTTCTTCTTCCTCTTCTTGACGACTAGAAAGCCATGCTCTCCATTGTCTTCCTTGGTACTTGAGTTCTACTTCCTCTTCTTGACAACTAGAAAGCCTCGCTCTCCATTGTCTTCCTTGGTACTTGAGTTCTTCTTCTTCTTCTTGACGACTAGAAAGCCTCGCTCTCCATTGTCTTCCTTGGTACTTGAGTTCTTCTTCCTCTTCTTGACGACTAGAAAGCCATGCTCTCCATTGTCTTCCTTGGTACTTGAGTTCTTCTTCCTCTTCTTGACGACTAGAAAGCCTCGCCCTCCATTGTCTTCCTTGGTACTTGAGTTCTTCTTCCTCTTCTTGACGACTAGAAAGCCACGCTCTCCATTGTCTTCCTTGGTACTTGAGTTCTTCTTCCTCTTCTTGACGACTAGAAAGCCTCGCTCTCCATTGTCTTCCTTGGTACTTGAGTTCTTCTTCCTCTTCTTGACGACTAGAAAGCCATGCTCTCCATTGTCTTCCTTGGTACTTGAGTTCTTCTTCCTCTTCTTGACGACTAGAAAGCCATGCTCTCCATTGTCTTCCTTGGTACTTGAGTTCTACTTCCTCTTCTTGACAACTAGAAAGCCTCGCTCTCCATTGTCTTCCTTGGTACTTGAGTTCTTCTTCCTCTTCTTGACGACTAGAAAGCCATGCTCTCCATTGTCTTCCTTGGTACTTGAGTTCTTCTTCCTCTTCTTGACGACTAGAAAGCCTCGCTCTCCATTGTCTTCCTTGGTACTTGAGTTCTTCTTCCTCTTCTTGACGACTAGAAAGCCATGCTCTCCATTGTCTTCCTTGGTACTTGAGTTCTTCTTCCTCTTCTTGACGACTAGAAAGCCTCGCTCTCCATTGTCTTCCTTGGTACTTGAGTTCTTCTTCCTCTTCTTGACGACTAGAAAGCCTCGCCCTCCATTGTCTTCCTTGGTACTTGAGTTCTTCTTCCTCTTCTTGACGACTAGAAAGCCTCGCCCTCCATTGTCTTCCTTGGTACTTGAGTTCTTCTTCCTCTTCTTGACGACTAGAAAGCCTCGCTCTCCATTGTCTTTCTTGGTACTTGAGTTCTTCTTCCTCTTCTTGACAACTAGAAAGCCTCGCTCTCCATTGTCTTCCTTGGTACTTGAGTTCTTCTTCCTCTTCTTGACGACTAGAAAGCCTCGCTCTACATTGTCTTCCTTGGTACTTGAGTTCTTCTTCCTATTCTTGACGACTAGAAAGCCTCGCTCTCCATTGTCTTCCTTGGTACTTGAGTTCTTCTTCCTCTTCTTGACGACTAGAAAGCCTCGCCCTCCATTGTCTTCCTTGGTACTTGAGTTCTTCTTCCTCTTCTTGACGACTAGAAAGCCTTGCTCTCCATTGTCTTCCTTGGTACTTGAGTTCTTCTTCCTCTTCTTGACGACTAGAAAGCCTCACTCTCCATTGTCTTCCTTGGTACTTGAGTTCTTCTTCCTCTTCTTGACGACTAGAAAGTCTCGCTCTCCATTGTCTTCCTTGGTACTTGAGTTCTTTTTCTTCTTCTTGACGACTAGAAAGCCTCACTCTCCATTGTCTTCCTTGGTACTTGAGTTCTTCTTCCTGTTCTTGACGACTAGAAAGCCACGCTCTCCATTGTCTTCCTTGGTACTTGAGTTCTTCTTTCTCTTCTTGACAACTAGAAAGCCTCACTCTCCATTGTCTTCCTTGGTACTTGAGTTCTTCTTCCTCTTCTTGACGACTAGAAAGCCACGCTCTCCATTGTCTTCCTTGGTACTTGAGTTCTTCTTTCTCTTCTTGACAACTAGAAAGCCTCACTCTCCATTGTCTTCCTTGGTACTTGAGTTCTTCTTCCTCTTCTTGACGACTAGAAAGCCTCACTCTCCATTGTCTTCCTTGGTACTTGAGTTATCCTTCCTCTTCTTGACGACTAGAAAGCCTCACTCTCCATTGTCTTCCTTGGTACTTGAGTTCTACTTCCTCTTCTTGACGACTAGAAAGCCTCGCTCTCCATTGTCTTCCTTGGTACTTGAGTTCTACTTCCTCTTCCAGACAACTAGAAAGCCTCACTCTCCATTGTCTTCCTTGGTACTTGAGTTCTTCTTCCTCTTCTTGACGACTAGAAAGCCTTGCTCTCCATTGTCTTCCTTGGTACTTGAGTTCTTCTTCCTCTTCTTGACGACTAGAAAGCCTCACTCTCCATTGTCTTCCTTGGTACTTGAGTTATCCTTCCTCTTCTTGACGACTAGAAAGCCTCGCTCTCCATTGTCTTCCTTGGTACTTGAGTTCTACTTCCTCTTCTTGACAACTAGAAAGCCTCGCTCTCCATTGTCTTCCTTGGTACTTGAGTTCTTCTTCCTCTTCTTGACGACTAGAAAGCCATGCTCTCCATTGTCTTCCTTGGTACTTGAGTTCTACTTCCTCTTCTTGACAACTAGAAAGCCTCGCTCTCCATTGTCTTCCTTGGTACTTGAGTTCTTCTTCTTCTTCTTGACGACTAGAAAGCCTCGCTCTCCATTGTCTTCCTTGGTACTTGAGTTCTTCTTCCTCTTCTTGACGACTAGAAAGCCATGCTCTCCATTGTCTTCCTTGGTACTTGAGTTCTTCTTCCTCTTCTTGACGACTAGAAAGCCTCGCCCTCCATTGTCTTCCTTGGTACTTGAGTTCTTCTTCCTCTTCTTGACGACTAGAAAGCCACGCTCTCCATTGTCTTCCTTGGTACTTGAGTTCTTCTTCCTCTTCTTGACGACTAGAAAGCCTCGCTCTCCATTGTCTTCCTTGGTACTTGAGTTCTTCTTCCTCTTCTTGACGACTAGAAAGCCATGCTCTCCATTGTCTTCCTTGGTACTTGAGTTCTTCTTCCTCTTCTTGACGACTAGAAAGCCATGCTCTCCATTGTCTTCCTTGGTACTTGAGTTCTACTTCCTCTTCTTGACAACTAGAAAGCCTCGCTCTCCATTGTCTTCCTTGGTACTTGAGTTCTTCTTCCTCTTCTTGACGACTAGAAAGCCATGCTCTCCATTGTCTTCCTTGGTACTTGAGTTCTTCTTCCTCTTCTTGACGACTAGAAAGCCTCGCTCTCCATTGTCTTCCTTGGTACTTGAGTTCTTCTTCCTCTTCTTGACGACTAGAAAGCCATGCTCTCCATTGTCTTCCTTGGTACTTGAGTTCTTCTTCCTCTTCTTGACGACTAGAAAGCCTCGCTCTCCATTGTCTTCCTTGGTACTTGAGTTCTTCTTCCTCTTCTTGACGACTAGAAAGCCTCGCCCTCCATTGTCTTCCTTGGTACTTGAGTTCTTCTTCCTCTTCTTGACGACTAGAAAGCCTCGCCCTCCATTGTCTTCCTTGGTACTTGAGTTCTTCTTCCTCTTCTTGACGACTAGAAAGCCTCGCTCTCCATTGTCTTTCTTGGTACTTGAGTTCTTCTTCCTCTTCTTGACGACTGGAAAGCCTCGCTCTACATTGTCTTCCTTGGTACTTGAGTTCTTCTTCCTCTTCTTGACGACTAGAAAGCCTCGCTCTCCATTGTCTTCCTTGGTACTTGAGTTCTTCTTCCTCTTCTTGACGACTAGAAAGCCTCGCTCTCCATTGTCTTTCTTGGTACTTGAGTTCTTCTTCCTCTTCTTGACAACTAGAAAGCCTCGCTCTCCATTGTCTTCCTTGGTACTTGAGTTCTTCTTCCTCTTCTTGACGACTAGAAAGCCTCGCTCTACATTGTCTTCCTTGGTACTTGAGTTCTTCTTCCTATTCTTGACGACTAGAAAGCCTCGCTCTCCATTGTCTTCCTTGGTACTTGAGTTCTTCTTCCTCTTCTTGACGACTAGAAAGCCTCGCCCTCCATTGTCTTCCTTGGTACTTGAGTTCTTCTTCCTCTTGTTGACGACTAGAAAGCCATGCTCTCCATTGTCTTCCTTGGTACTTGAGTTCTTCTTCCTCCTTTTGACGACTAGAAAGCCTCGCTCTACATTGTCTTCCTTGGTACTTGAGTTCTACTTCCTCTTCTTGATGACTAGAAAGCCACGCTCTCCATTGTCTTCCTTGGTACTTGAGTTCTTCTTCCTCTTCTTGACGACTAGAAAGCCACGCTCTCCATTGTCTTCCTTGGTACTTGAGTTCTTCTTCCTCTTCTTGACGACTATAAAGCCTCGCTCTCCATTGTCTTCCTTGGTACTTGAGTTCTTCTTCCTCTTCTTGACAACTAGAAAGCCTCGCCCTCCATTGTCTCTCTTGGTACTTGAGTTCTTCTTCCTCTTCTTGACAACTAGAAAGCCACGCTCTCTATTGTCTTCCTTGGTACTTGAGTTCTTCTTCCTCTTCTTGACGACTAGAAAGCCTCGCTCTCCATTGTCTTCCTTGGTACTTGATTTCTTCTTCCCCTTCTTGACAACTAGAAAGCCTCGCTCTCCATTGTCTTCCTTAGTACTTGAGTTTTTCTTCCCCTTCTTGACAACTAGAAAGCCTCGCCCTCCATTGTCTTGCTTGGTACTTGAGTTGTTCTTCCTCTTCTTGACGACTAGAAAGCCATGCTCTCCATTGTCTTCCTTGGTACTTGAGTTCTTCTTCCTCTTCTTGACAACTAGAAAGCCACGCTCTCCATTGTCTTGCTTGGTACTTGAGTTCTTCTTCCTCTTCTTGACAACTAGAAAGCCACGCTCTCCATTGTCTTGCTTGGTACTTGAGTTCTTCTTCCTCTTCTTGACGACTAGAAAGCCTCGCTCTCCATTGTCTTCCTTGGTACTTGAGTTCTTCTTTACTCTTCTTGACGACTAGAAAGCCTCGCTCTCCATTGTCTTCCTTGGTACTTGAGTTCTTCTTCCTCTTCTTGACGACTAGAAAGCCTCGCTCTCCATTGTCTTCCTTGGTACTTGAGTTCTTCTTCCTCTTCTTGACGACTAGAAAGCCTCGCTCTCCATTGTCTTCCTTGGTACTTGAGTTCTTCTTCCTCTTCTTGACGACTAGAAAGCCATGCTCTCCATTGTCTTCCTTGGTACTTGAGTTCTTCTTCCTCTTCTTGACGACTAGAAAGCCTCGCTCTCCATTGTCTTCCTTGGTACTTGAGTTCTTCTTCCTCTTCTTGACGACTAGAAAGCCATGCTCTCCATTGTCTTCCTTGGTACTTGAGTTCTTCTTCCTCTTCTTGACGACTAGAAAGCCATGCTCTCCATTGTCTTCCTTGGTACTTGAGTTCTTCTTCCTCTTCTTGACGACTAGAAAGCCTCGCTCTCCATTGTCTTCCTTGGTACTTGAGTTCTTCTTCCTCTTCTTGACGACTAGAAAGCCCCGCTCTCCATTGTCTTCCTTGGTACTTGAGTTCTTCTTCCTCTTCTTGACGACTAGAAAGCCTCGCTCTCCATTGTCTTCCTTAGTACTTGAGTTCTTCTTCCTCTTCTTGACGACTAGAAAGCCTCGCTCTCCATTGTCTTCCTTAGTACTTGAGTTTTTCTTCCCCTTCTTGACAACTAGAAAGCCTCGCCCTCCATTGTCTTCCTTGGTACTTGAGTTCTTCTTCCTCTTCTTGACGACTAGAAAGCCATGCTCTCCATTGTCTTCCTTGGTACTTGAGTTCTTCTTCCTCTTCTTGACAACTAGAAAGCCACGCTCTCCATTGTCTTGCTTGGTACTTGAGTTCTTCTTCCTCTTCTTGACAACTAGAAAGCCACGCTCTCCATTGTCTTGCTTGGTACTTGAGTTCTTCTTCCTCTTCTTGACAACTAGAAAGCCACGCTCTCCATTGTCTTGCTTGGTACTTGAGTTCTTCTTCCTCTTCTTGACGACTAGAAAGCCACGCTCTCCATTGTCTTGCTTGGTACTTGAGTTCTTCTTCCTCTTCTTGACGACTAGAAAGCCTCGCTCTCCATTGTCTTCCTTGGTACTTGAGTTCTTCTTCCTCTTCTTGACGACTAGAAAGCCTCGCTCTCCATTGTCTTCTTTAGTACTTGAGTTCTTCTTCCTCTTCTTGACAACTAGAAAGCCACGCTCTCCATTGTCTTCCTTGGTACTTGAGTTCTTCTTCCTCTTCTTGACAACTAGAAAGCCACGCTCTCCATTGTCTTCCTTGGTACTTGAGTTCTTCTTCCTCTTCTTGACAACTAGAAAGCCACGCTCTCCATTGTCTTGCTTGGTACTTGAGTTCTTCTTCCTCTTCTTGACAACTAGAAAGCCACGCTCTCCATTGTCTTGCTTGGTACTTGAGTTCTTCTTCCTCTTCTTGACAACTAGAAAGCCACGCTCTCCATTGTCTTGCTTGGTACTTGAGTTCTTCTTCCTCTTCTTGACAACTAGAAAGCCACGCTCTCCATTGTCTTGCTTGGTACTTGAGTTCTTCTTCCTCTTCTTGACAACTAGAAAGCCACGCTCTCCATTGTCTTGCTTGGTACTTGAGTTCTTCTTCCTCTTCTTGACGACTAGAAAGCCACGCTCTCCATTGTCTTCCTTGGTACTTGAGTTCTTCTTCCTCTTCTTGACAACTAGAAAGCCACGCTCTCCATTGTCTTGCTTGGTACTTGAGTTCTTCTTCCTCTTCTTGACAACTAGAAAGCCACGCTCTCCATTGTCTTGCTTGGTACTTGAGTTCTTCTTCCTCTTCTTGACGACTAGAAAGCCTCGCTCTCCATTGTCTTCCTTGGTACTTGAGTTCTTCTTCCTCTTCTTGACGACTAGAAAGCCTCGCTCTCCATTGTCTTCCTTGGTACTTGAGTTCTTCTTCCTCTTCTTGACGACTAGAAAGCCTCGCTCTCCATTGTCTTCCTTGGTACTTGAGTTCTTCTTCCTCTTCTTGACGACTAGAAAGCCTCGCTCTCCATTGTCTTCCTTGGTACTTGAGTTCTTCTTCCTCTTCTTGACGACTAGAAAGCCTCGCTCTCCATTGTCTTCCTTGGTACTTGAGTTCTTCTTCCTCTTCTTGACGACTAGAAAGCCTCGCTCTCCATTGTCTTCCTTGGTACTTGAGTTCTTCTTCCTCTTCTTGACAACTAGAAAGCCTCGCTCTCCATTGTCTTCCTTGGTACTTGAGTTCTTCTTCCTCTTCTTGACGACTAGAAAGCCTCGCTCTCCATTGTCTTCCTTGGTACTTGAGTTCTTCTTCCTCTTCTTGACGACTAGAAACCCTCGCTCTCCATTGTCTTCCTTGGTACTTGAGTTCTTCTTCCTCTTCGTGACGACTAGAAAGCCACGCCCTCCATTGTCTTCCTTGGTACTTGAGTTCTTCTTCCTCTTCTTGACGACTAGAAAGCCTCGCTCTCCATTGTCTTCCTTAGTACTTGAGTTCTTCTTCCTCTTCTTGACGACTAGAAAGCCTCGCCCTCCATTGTCTTCCTTGGTACTTGAGTTCTTCTTCCTCTTCTTGACGACTAGAAAGCCTCGCTCTCCATTGTCTTCCTTGGTACTTGAGTTCTTCTTCCTCTTCTTGACGACTAGAAAGCCTCGCCCTCCATTGTCTTGCTTGGTACTTAAGTTCTACTACTTCTTCAGGACAACGACGACGACGACTGGAAAGCCTTAACCTCGTAGGTTTCTTCAGTGCACGAATTCTTCTTCTTCTTCTTTTTGACGACTGGAAGGCCTTGCTCCTTGTTGGTTTTCCTTGGTTCTTGAGTTCTTGAGTTCTTTTTCTTCTTCTTGACGACTAGAAGACCTTGCTCCTTGTAGGTTTTTCTTGGTACTT
>OX246741.1:46605431-46610431 GCA_945910005.1 Isoperla grammatica
GAGTGACTTTTATTCGGGAGGTCGCCGGTTCGATTCCGGCCACCGGCAATTGTGACTGAAGTTTTTTTTTTCCAATGTTTCCACCGGTCGCAAAGGTGAATGGTGGGACTGAGTCCACTATCAATCTTCGGACATTCCTTTTCAACTATCCAAACACCCTAACAAGCCTAGTTAGTCACCTGAAGAGGGGCACTTTAGGTAAAGCTGGTGTGCACCCTGTAACCTGTGCTGTAACAGAGATTCCAAGGAATTATTCTTATTGTTATTCTTAGTTTTATTATTTTATGATTATTATTGTTATTATTATTATTATTAATATTATTGTTTATATTATTCTCTATAGGAAATAGAATGTGTCAATAGTCATGTCGTCGTGTATCATGGGTTTTATTGTTGATAGAAATTTCAACTGGAAGCCTCACATTGATTTAGTTTGTAAAAAGCTTAGAAGCTGTTCCTATCAATTATTTTAATT
Source organism: Isoperla grammatica (assembly GCA_945910005.1). Classification (NCBI taxonomy): domain Eukaryota; kingdom Metazoa; phylum Arthropoda; class Insecta; order Plecoptera; family Perlodidae; genus Isoperla; species Isoperla grammatica. The sequence continues at coordinate 46,605,907 of OX246741.1, forward strand.
CAAATATATATTACCCTTTACTACTTCGCGCGCGGTGTACGTTTCCCTACAAAAAATGCAAAGTCCAATCAAGCAATTATCTCCATTAAACGCGAGCAAAGGAGAATTCAGATGACTGAATACACTCATCACATTCAACAAAGGCGATGAGGTCTGAGCGTTCTAGTAAACAAGAAATCCCAGGGTAGCTTATCTTTCAACGTATCTATGGGTGTCCAAAACGGGGGGAAAATGGTGTGGCCATGGTGTAAACTCCCGCGGAACTCTACTGTAGCAGAATCAGTTATTTCGTATGGGTTGTTAGCTTGGAGAAATGCCAGGGCTACTCACTTGCATCAAATTAAAGTATTGCAAAATAAAATGTTACGTCACATAATTTCCGATAATAGCCAACACGCAGTCTTGAATACACAGGATTTATTTACATATTTTTATGTTCTACCTGTCTCATATTTATTTCAATTGCGGCTCTTGATAAAATATGATTTTAATGACTTACATAAGATAGCACGTACGTATATGGTTAACACACGGCTACAATTAAAACATTTATTAAAAGTACCTACATACAACAATAAATAGGGAAAGCGAGCATTAGAGTATTCAATCCCTCACCTATGTGATCAATTACCAGTACATTTAAGAAGGCTTCATTCGTACAATTCTGTTAAAATTAAACTTAATAATATTACATGAAAAAAATATAGTATTTTTTAAACACGCTTATATTTAAATGCACTAAAAAGTAAAAAATAAATTTTCGCCCAACAAATTTTTGCCTCACTCAGAAAGTAAAAGCGTTGGGCGCTTTCGGTATTGACATAGATTGCAGTATTCTGCTGTTTATGCAGGGAAAGCGCCCAACGCTTTTATTTTCCGAGTGAGGCAAAAATTTGTTGAGCGAAAATTTATTTTTTAGTTTTTAGTGCATTTAAATATAAGCGTTGTTTAAAAAAAAATATATTTCTTTCATGTAATATTATTTTATACTTTTTAGTCTTAAAGAATATTGCAATAGAATATATATCGAATATCGATTATTTAATTACGATGGATGGTTTAATTGATTATTTAGTAAATATGACAATTGATTCATGTATTGTCATTAAGGATACGTCTGTGTGCAAATTTTCAGCTCAATTCGACGTTCGAAAGTGAGTGTTTTATCGATCCCCATATAAAACATCAATTAATTAATTATGATGGCTTAATTGATTATTTAGTAAATATGACAATTGACTCATATATTGTCATTAGGAATACGTCTGTGTGAAATCTTTCAACTCGATTCGACGTTGGGAAGTGGGTGAAACATCGATTCCTACATAAAACATTAATTAATTATGATGAATTAATTGACTATTTTAAGTAAATATGACAATTGATACGTGTATTGTCATAAAGAATACGTCTGTGTGAAAACTTTCATCTCAATTCGACGTTCGGAAGTGGGTTAAACATCGATTCCCATATAAAACATTAATTAATTATGAAGAATTAATTGAATATTTAGTAAATGACAATGACAATGACAATTGATTCGTGTATTGTCATTAAAAATACGTCTGTGTGAAAACTTTTAACTCGATTTGACGCTGGGAAGTGGGTTAAACATCGATTCCCATATAAAACATCAATTAATTAATTATGATAAATTAATTGATTATATAGTTATTATGACAATTGATCCGTGTATTGTCGTTAAGAATACGTTTGTGTGAAAACTTTCAACTCGATTTGACGTTGGAAAGTGGGTTAAACATCGATTTTCATATAAAACATTAATTAATTAATATTGATGAATTAATTGTTAATTCAGTAAATTTGACAGTTGATTCATGAATTGTCATTAAAAATTCGTTTGTGTAAACACTTTCAGCTTGATCGGACATATAAAAGTAGGTAGAATATCGATTCAAAGATTCATCGATTTCCATGTAAAACATTAATTAATTAATTATGATAAATTTATTAACAATTTAGTGAATATGACAATTGAATCATGTAATAGTATCAGGACTACGTCTGTGTATAAAATTTCAGCTTGATCAAACATCTAAAAGTAGGTGGAATATCGATTCAAAGATTCATCGATTTCCATGTAAAACATTAATTAATTAATTTTGATAAATTAATTGACAATTAAGGAAATATGACAGTTGATTCATGTATTGTCATCAGTAATACGTCTGTGTATAAAATTTCAGCTTGATTGAACATCTAGAAGTAGGTGGAATATCGATTCAAAGATTCCGTCCAGACAAACAAGGCAAGTTAATATAAGCGTTGTAATAAAAACTACTAACTTTGTTCCTTATAATACGCAAGTTGTTCCTAAAATGTATATGTATTATGTATTCGCTGTTTTTTGGTTTTTGTTTCTATGTTATTGGTTTGCTTGAAATGAGCTGTTATTTTTTTTTCTAATGTCAACCTTATAAATCTTATAGAAATAGAATATATCTATAGTACAATAATATAATTTAAGAGTTTTTTACTAATGCTAGAATATTTTTCTTTTTCGGGTTTATTTTGTTTGTACAGTAGCTACCAGTGTTTCAAACGTTAGATATGTCCATCCGATCCATAATTTTCTTTTTGTGTACTATCCACAGACAAGCCACTTGTATGGCTTTGTAGTCAACGAATTAATTTTGTTTCGTTGAAAGATGTAAACCTGTAATTATGCAATAAAAAAATATAAAAAAAACAAAACAAATTATTATTCTTATTATAATTCTTCTTCTTCTTCTTATTATTATTATTATAATTATTATTATAATTATTATTGTTATTATTATTATTATTATTATTATTATTATTATTATTTTTATTGTTATTGTTATTTTTATTATTATTATAATTATAATTATTATTATTATTTTTATTTTTATTTTTATTATTATTTTATTGTTGCAATACATACAAACTCGGTCAAAACCGGCATAAACATGTTGTACAGACATAAATGTAAAGTATTTCCATGTGTTTACCTTATAAAAATCTACTTATAACTAATTCAATTTATCATTGTCCATATTATTTTTCCAAACCAAACTGGATGCTTTGTATGGTCGTGGCCGATTTGTACTCATCTCAGCATTCACTCTTCGTACGGTGCAAAACCACGAAAACCACCATCAGGATGGAGAACTTCTTGAAGTCTTCATTCTTCTTAGTTCAAAAATTGTTGCACTATCCTACATGTGTTCAAAATTATTGCTTTTTGCATCTCGATGCCTATGATTGGTTGGAGACCAATTAGTTTAATATTGTCATGTAGTTTACGAGGAACAATGCCATTTGCTGATATAATTAACGGTACAACAGTTACATTATTCTGCTTCCACAACCTTTTTATTTCAATAGATAATTTCTTATATCTGTTTATCTTTTCCCGCCAAGTTGTCTCTACATTGTAGCATAAAGGGATGGCAACATCACCTAAAATCGTTTCTTGTTTCTTCTTGTCAATAAATATAATATCCGGTCTATTGTGATGTATGGTTTGGTCTTTTATAACTGCCCGGTCGTAATATTGTTAGATAGCGACAACCTACCGTGTCTCCAACCCAATTCCGTCGGCTCGGCCTCGAACCCACGGACTCCGAAGTCGACGGTCCCGTAGATGTACTGGGGCGTAACTCTAGGGATGGTTCTCACTACTCAGGGATCTGGACGTACTAGTTCAAACAGCTTAGGAATGATAAGTCTTTGATTCAAACAATAAAGGAACCGTGATTTATTTAGTAAAACATTTATCCTAACCGTGGCTGAGTAGTGGCGAATCTATCTACGGGTTTCCCTGTACAGCTAGATTTAGAAGTGCGGTCGGAGTGCCTCTACCTTGGTTTCCCGGTGTCCGATCCCAGTCTCCGTGTCCGTCCTGGCCGCGTGGGTGTTGTCTCCTTGGCGGCCTTCGTGTCCACTTGGTCTTGTTCCCTCTTTCTCATTGTTGGATCTTCTCCCGGTCTACCTTGGTGTTGGGCCCCCGATCGTTCCGGTCCCCAGTCGAATGCCCCGAATTACCCACGTGAACCCCCGCACCTAGACTTTCCTACGTCATACCCCAGTCACCCCCTCCCTGCCTAACACTGGCTGTCCCCAGTCATAAATTACCAATCAAACTACTCGGTTCGACCCCCTCCCGTGACAATCACGAAAGAGTGGGACCAGGGCTCACTGACGAAGTCAACGAACCAGCCCCCTCCTGAACCGAGCAGTCAGCAAAGTTGCTGCACAAACAGGAAATTATAATCGAACAAGACTGGCGAAATAGCCGAGCACAGCGCATACCTTACGGTGACGACAGCTGTGAGCGAACACAAGTGTCACCGTAAAGTATCCATAAATCACGCAATTAAATAAAACAAAGTAAAAATGAAATAAAGAACAAGTACTAATTTTTATCTCACAGATCTTATCACAGATCTTTTTATCTCAGATCTATCTTTATATAATATGTAGTCTTTACTATCTAATACCTTTTCAGGCTTATTTGTAATACGCAGTGGTTGTGTTTATA
>OX246741.1:46615431-46672931 GCA_945910005.1 Isoperla grammatica
GCGCGTCCTGGAGCTATAGCACTGCTACCTACTAGACAGCCTAGCTGTAGCCGCGCGTCCTGGAGCTATAGCACTGCTACCTACTAGACAGCCTAGCTGTAGCCGCGCGTCCTGGAGCTATAGCACTGCTACCTACTAGACAGCCTAGCTGTAGCCGCGCGTCCTGGAGCTATAGCACTGCTACCTACTAGACAGCCTAGCTGTAGCCGCGCGTCCTGGAGCTATAGCACTGCTACCTACGTGGCAGCCTTGCTCTAGCCGCGCGTCCTGGAGCTATAGCACTGCTACCTACTAGACATCCTAGCTGTAGCCGCGCGTCCTGGAGCTATAGCACTGCTACCTACTAGACAGCCTAGCTCTAGCCGCGCGTCCTGGAGCTATAGCACTGCTACCTACTAGACAGCCTAGCTGTAGCCGCGCGTCCTGGAGCTATAGCACTGCTACCTACTAGACAGCCTAGCTGTAGCCGCGCGTCCTGGAGCTATAGCACTGCTACCTACTAGACAGCCTAGCTGTAGCCGCGCGTCCTGGAGCTATAGCACTGCTACCTACTAGACGGCCTAGCTGTAGCCGCGCGTCCTGGAGCTATAGCACTGCTACCTACGAGGCAGCCTAGCTGTAGCCGCGCGTCCTGGAGCTATAGCACTGCTACCTACTAGACAGCCTAGCTGTAGCCGCGCGTCCTGGAGCTATAGCACTGCTACCTACTAGACAGCCTTGCTCTAGCCGCGCGTCCTGGAGCTATAGCACTGCTACCTACTAGACAGCCTAGCTCTAGCCGCGCGTCCTGGAGCTATAGCACTGCTTCCTACTAGACAGCCTAGCTGTAGCCGCGCGTCCTGGAGCTATAGCACTGCTACCTACTAGACAGCCTAGCTGTAGCCGCGCGTCCTGGAGCTATAGCACTGCTACCTACTAGACAGCCTTGCTGTAGCCGCGCGTCCTGGAGCTATAGCACTGCTACCTACTAGACAGCCTAGCTGTAGCCGCGCGTCCTGGAGCTATAGCACTGCTACCTACTAGACAGCCTAGCTGTAGCCGCGCGTCCTGGAGCTATAGCACTGCTACCTACTAGACAGCCTAGCTGTAGCCGCGCGTCCTGGAGCTATAGCACTGCTACCTACTAGACAGCCTAGCTCTAGCCGCGCGTCCTGGAGCTATAGCACTGCTACCTACTAGACAGCCTAGCTGTAGCCGCGCGTCCTGGAGCTATAGCACTGCTACCTACTAGACAGCCTAGCTGTAGCCGCGCGTCCTGGAGCTATAGCACTGCTACCTACTAGACAGCCTAGCTGTAGCCGCGCGTCCTGGAGCTATAGCACTGCTACCTACTAGACAGCCTAGCTGTAGCCGCGCGTCCTGGAGCTATAGCACTGCTACCTACTAGACAGCCTAGCTCTAGCCGCGCGTCCTGGAGCTATAGCACTGCTACCTACTAGACAGCCTAGCTGTAGCCGCGCGTCCTGGAGCTATAGCACTGCTACCTACTAGACAGCCTAGCTCTAGCCTTGCGTCCTGGAGCTATAGCACTGCTACCTACTAGACAGCCTAGCTGTAGCCTCGCGTCCTGGAGCTATAGCACTGCTACCTACTAGGCAGCCTAGCTGTAGCCGCGCGTCCTGGAGCTATAGCACTGCTACCTACTAGACAGCCTAGCTCTAGCCGCGCGTCCTGGAGCTATAGCACTGCTACCTACTAGACAGCCTAGCTGTAGCCGCGCGTCCTGGAGCTTTAGCACTGCTACCTACTAGACAGCCTAGCTCTAGCCGCGCGTCCTGGAGCTATAGCACTGCTACCTACTAGACAGCCTAGCTGTAGCCGCGCGTCCTGGAGCTATAGTACTGCTACCTACGCGGCAGCCTAGCTGTAGCCGCGCGTCCTGGAGCTATAGCACTGCTACCTACTAGACAGCCTAGCTGTAGCCGCGCGTCCTGGAGCTATAGCACTGCTACCTACTAGACAGCCTAGCTGTAGCCGCGCGTCCTGGAGCTATAGCACTGCTACCTACTAGACAGCCTAGCTGTAGCCGCGCGTCCTGGAGCTATAGCACTGCTACCTACTAGACAGCCTAGCTGTAGCCGCGCGTCCTGGAGCTATAGCACTGCTACCTACTAGACAGCCTAGCTCTAGCCGCGCGTCCTGGAGCTATAGCACTGCTACCTACTAGACAGCCTAGCTCTAGCCGCGCGTCCTGGAGCTATAGCACTGCTACCTACTAGACAGCCTAGCTGTAGCCGCGCGTCCTGGAGCTATAGCACTGCTACCTACTAGACAGCCTAGCTGTAGCCGCGCGTCCTGGAGCTATAGCACTGCTACCTACTAGACAGCCTAGCTGTAGCCGCGCGTCCTGGAGCTATAGCACTGCTACCTACTAGACAGCCTAGCTGTAGCCGCGCGTCCTGGAGCTATAGCACTGCTACCTACTAGACAGCCTAGCTCTAGCCGCGCGTCCTGGAGCTATAGCACTGCTACCTACGGGGCAGCCTAGCTCTAGCCGCGCGTCCTGGAGCTATAGCACTGCTACCTACTAGACAGCCTAGCTGTAGCCGCGCGTCCTGGAGCTATAGCACTGCTACCTACGGGGCAGCCTAGCTGTAGCCGCGCGTCCTGGAGCTATAGCACTGCTACCTACTAGACAGCCTAGCTCTAGCCGCGCGTCCTGGAGCTATAGCACTGCTACCTACTAGACAGCCTAGCTGTAGCCGCGCGTCCTGGAGCTATAGCACTGCTACCTACTAGACAGCCTAGCTGTAGCCGCGCGTCCTGGAGCTATAGCACTGCTACCTACGGGGCAGCCTAGCTGTAGCCGCGCGTCCTGGAGCTATAGCACTGCTACCTACTAGACAGCCTAGCTGTAGCCGCGCGTCCTGGAGCTATAGCACTGCTACCTACTAGACAGCCTAGCTCTAGCCGCGCGTCCTGGAGCTATAGCACTGCTACCTACTAGACAGCCTAGCTGTAGCCGCGCGTCCTGGAGCTATAGCACTGCTACCTACTAGACAGCCTAGCTCTAGCCGCGCGTCCTGGAGCTATAGCACTGCTACCTACTAGACAGCCTAGCTTTAGCCGCGCGTCCTGGAGCTATAGCACTGCTACCTACTAGACAGCCTAGCTCTAGCCGCGCGTCCTGGAGCTATAGCACTGCTACCTACTAGACAGCCTAGCTGTAGCCGCGCGTCCTGGAGCTATAGCACTGCTACCTACTAGACAGCCTAGCTGTAGCCGCGCGTCCTGGAGCTATAGCACTGCTACCTACGGGGCAGCCTAGCTGTAGCCGCGCGTCCTGGAGCTATAGCACTGCTACCTACTAGACAGCCTAGCTGTAGCCGCGCGTCCTGGAGCTATAGCACTGCTACCTACTAGACAGCGTAGCTGTAGCCGCGCGTCCTGGAGCTATAGCACTGCTACCTACTAGACAGCCTAGCTGTAGCCGCGCGTCCTGGAGCTATAGCACTGCTACCTACTAGACGGCCTAGCTGTAGCCGCGCGTCCTGGAGCTATAGCACTGCTACCTACTAGACAGCCTAGCTGTAGCCGCGCGTCCTGGAGCTATAGCACTGCTACCTACTAGACAGCCTAGCTCTAGCCGCGCGTCCTGGAGCTATAGCACTGCTACCTACTAGACTGCCTAGCTGTAGCCGCGCGTCCTGGAGCTATAGCACTGCTACCTACTAGACAGCCTAGCTCTAGCCGCGCGTCCTGGAGCTATAGTACTGCTACCTACTAGACAGCCTAGCTCTAGCCGCGCGTCCTGGAGCTATAGCACTGCTACCTACTAGACAGCCTAGCTCTAGCCGCGCGTCCTGGAGCTATAGCACTGCTACCTACTAGACAGCCTAGCTGTAGCCGCGCGTCCTGGAGCTATAGCACTGCTACCTACTAGACAGCCTAGCTCTAGCCGTTCGTCCTGGAGCTATAGCACTGCTACCTACTAGACAGCCTAGCTGTAGCCGCGCGTCCTGGAGCTATAGCACTGCTACCTACTAGACAGCCTAGCTGTAGCCGCGCGTCCTGGAGCTATAGCACTGCTACCTACTAGACGGCCTAGCTGTAGCCGCGCGTCCTGGAGCTATAGCACTGCTACCTACTAGACAGCCTAGCTGTAGCCGCGCGTCCTGGAGCTATAGCACTGCTACCTACTAGACAGCCTAGCTGTAGCCGCGCGTCCTGGAGCTATAGCACTGCTACCTACTAGACAGCCTAGCTGTAGCCGCGCGTCCTGGAGCTATAGCACTGCTACCTACTAGACAGCCTAGCTGTAGCCGCGCGTCCTGGAGCTATAGCACTGCTACCTACTAGACAGCCTAGCTCTAGCCGCGCGTCCTGGAGCTATAGCACTGCTACCTACTAGACAGCCTAGCTGTAGCCGCGCGTCCTGGAGCTATAGCACTGCTACCTACGAGGCAGCCTAGCTGTAGCCGCGCGTCCTGGAGCTATAGCACTGCTACCTACTAGACAGCCTAGCTGTAGCCGCGCGTCCTGGAGCTATAGCACTGCTACCTACTAGACAGCCTAGCTCTAGCCGCGCGTCCTGGAGCTATAGCACTGCTACCTACTAGACAGCCTAGCTGTAGCCGCGCGTCCTGGAGCTATAGCACTGCTACCTACTAGACAGCCTAGCTGTAGCCGCGCGTCCTGGAGCTATAGCACTGCTACCTACTAGACAGCCTAGCTGTAGCCGCGCGTCCTGGAGCTATAGCACTGCTACCTACTAGACAGCCTAGCTGTAGCCGCGCGTCCTGGAGCTATAGCACTGCTACCTACGGGGCAGCCTAGCTGTAGCCGCGCGTCCTGGAGCTATAGCACTGCTACCTACTAGACAGCCTAGCTCTAGCCGCGCGTCCTGGAGCTATAGTACTGCTACCTACTAGACAGCCTAGCTCTAGCCGCGCGTCCTGGAGCTATAGCACTGCTACCTACTAGACAGCCTAGCTCTAGCCGCGCGTCCTGGAGCTATAGCACTGCTACCTACTAGACAGCCTAGCTGTAGCCGCGCGTCCTGGAGCTATAGCACTGCTACCTACTAGACAGCCTAGCTCTAGCCGTTCGTCCTGGAGCTATAGCACTGCTACCTACTAGACAGCCTAGCTGTAGCCGCGCGTCCTGGAGCTATAGCACTGCTACCTACTAGACAGCCTAGCTGTAGCCGCGCGTCCTGGAGCTATAGCACTGCTACCTACTAGACGGCCTAGCTGTAGCCGCGCGTCCTGGAGCTATAGCACTGCTACCTACTAGACAGCCTAGCTGTAGCCGCGCGTCCTGGAGCTATAGCACTGCTACCTACTAGACAGCCTAGCTGTAGCCGCGCGTCCTGGAGCTATAGCACTGCTACCTACTAGACAGCCTAGCTGTAGCCGCGCGTCCTGGAGCTATAGCACTGCTACCTACTAGACAGCCTAGCTGTAGCCGCGCGTCCTGGAGCTATAGCACTGCTACCTACTAGACAGCCTAGCTCTAGCCGCGCGTCCTGGAGCTATAGCACTGCTACCTACTAGACAGCCTAGCTGTAGCCGCGCGTCCTGGAGCTATAGCACTGCTACCTACGAGGCAGCCTAGCTGTAGCCGCGCGTCCTGGAGCTATAGCACTGCTACCTACTAGACAGCCTAGCTGTAGCCGCGCGTCCTGGAGCTATAGCACTGCTACCTACTAAACAGCCTAGCTCTAGCCGCGCGTCCTGGAGCTATAGCACTGCTACCTACTAGACAGCCTAGCTGTAGCCGCGCGTCCTGGAGCTATAGCACTGCTACCTACTAGACAGCCTAGCTGTAGCCGCGCGTCCTGGAGCTATAGCACTGCTACCTACGGGGCAGCCTAGCTCTAGCCGCGCGTCCTGGAGCTATAGCACTGCTACCTACTAGACAGCCTTGCTGTAGCCGCGCGTCCTGGAGCTATAGCACTGCTACCTACTAGACAGCCTAGCTGTAGCCGCGCGTCCTGGAGCTATAGCACTGCTACCTACTAGACAGCCTAGCTGTAGCCGCGCGTCCTGGAGCTATAGCACTGCTACCTACTAGACAGCCTAGCTGTAGCCGCGCGTCCTGGAGCTATAGCACTGCTACCTACTAGACAGCCTAGCTGTAGCCGCGCGTCCTGGAGCTATAGCACTGCTACCTACTAGACAGCCTAGCTCTAGCCGCGCGTCCTGGAGCTATAGCACTGCTACCTACTAGACGGCCTAGCTGTAGCCGCGCGTCCTGGAGCTATAGCACTGCTACCTACTAGACAGCCTAGCTCTAGCCGCGCGTCCTGGAGCTATAGCACTGCTACCTACTAGACAGCCTAGCTGTAGCCGCGCGTCCTGGAGCTATAGCACTGCTACCTACTAGACAGCCTAGCTCTAGCCGCGCGTCCTGGAGCTATAGCACTGCTACCTACTAGACAGCCTAGCTGTAGCCGCGCGTCCTGGAGCTATAGCACTGCTACCTACTAGACGGCCTAGCTGTAGCCGCGCGTCCTGGAGCTATAGCACTGCTACCTACTAGACAGCCTAGCTGTAGCCGCGCGTCCTGGAGCTATAGCACTGCTACCTACTAGACAGCCTAGCTCTAGCCGCGCGTCCTGGAGCTATAGCACTGCTACCTACTAGACAGCCTAGCTGTAGCCGCGCGTCCTGGAGCTATAGCACTGCTACCTACGGGGCAGCCTAGCTGTAGCCGCGCGTCCTGGAGCTATTGCACTGCTACCTACTAGACAGCCTAGCTCTAGCCGCGCGTCCTGGAGCTATAGCACTGCTACCTACTAGACAGCCTAGCTGTAGCCGCGCGTCCTGGAGCTATAGCACTGCTACCTACTAGACAGCCTAGCTGTAGCCGCGCGTCCTGGAGCTATAGCACTGCTACCTACTAGACAGCCTAGCTGTAGCCGCGCGTCCTTTAGCTATAGCACTGCTACCTACTAGACAGCCTAGCTGTAGCCGCGCGTCCTTTAGCTATAGCACTGCTACCTACTAGACAGCCTAGCTGTAGCCGCGCGTCCTGGAGCTATAGCACTGCTACCTACTAGACAGCCTAGCTGTAGCCGCGCGTCCTTTAGCTATAGCACTGCTACCTACTAGACAGCCTAGCTCTAGCCGCGCGTCCTGGAGCTATAGCACTGCTACCTACTAGACAGCCTTGCTGTAGCCGCGCGTCCTGGAGCTATAGCACTGCTACCTACTAGACAGCCTAGCTGTAGCCGCGCGTCCTGGAGCTATAGCACTGCTACCTACTAGACAGCCTAGCTGTAGCCGCGCGTCCTGGAGCTATAGCACTGCTACCTACTAGACAGCCTTGCTGTAGCCGCGCGTCCTGGAGCTATAGCACTGCTACCTACTAGACAGCCTAGCTGTAGCCGCGCGTCCTGGAGCTATAGCACTGCTACCTACTAGACAGCCTAGTTCTAGCCGCGCGTCCTGGAGCTATAGCACTGCTACCTACTAGACAGCCTAGCTGTAGCCGCGCGTCCTGGAGCTATAGCACTGCTACCTACTAGACAGCCTAGCTGTAGCCGCGCGTCCTGGAGCTATAGCACTGCTACCTACTAGACAGCCTAGCTGTAGCCGCGCGTCCTGGAGCTATAGCACTGCTACCTACTAGACAGCCTAGCTGTAGCCGCGCGTCCTGGAGCTATAGCACTGCTACCTACTAGACAGCCTAGCTCTAGCCGCGCGTCCTGGAGCTATAGCACTGCTACCTACTAGACGGCCTAGCTGTACCGCGCGTCCTGGAGCTATAGCACTGCTACCTACTAGACAGCCTAGCTCTAGCCGCGCGTCCTGGAGCTATAGCACTGCTACCTACTAGACAGCCTAGCTGTAGCCGCGCGTCCTGGAGCTATAGCACTGCTACCTACTAGACAGCCTAGCTCTAGCCGCGCGTCCTGGAGCTATAGCACTGCTACCTACTAGACAGCCTAGCTGTAGCCGCGCGTCCTGGAGCTATAGCACTGCTACCTACTAGACAGCCTAGCTGTAGCCGCGCGTCCTGGAGCTATAGCACTGCTACCTACTAGACAGCCTAGCTGTAGCCGCGCGTCCTGGAGCTATAGCACTGCTACCTACTAGACGGCCTAGCTGTAGCCGCGCGTCCTGGAGCTATAGCACTGCTACCTACTAGACAGCCTAGCTGTAGCCGCGCGTCCTGGAGCTATAGCACTGCTACCTACTAGACAGCCTAGCTCTAGCCGCGCGTCCTGGAGCTATAGCACTGCTACCTACTAGACAGCCTAGCTGTAGCTGCGCGTCCTGGAGCTATAGCACTGCTACCTACGGGGCAGCCTAGCTGTAGCCGCGCGTCCTGGAGCTATAGCACTGCTACCTACTAGACAGCCTAGCTCTAGCCGCGCGTCCTGGAGCTATAGCACTGCTACCTACTAGACAGCCTAGCTGTAGCCGCGCGTCCTGGAGCTATAGCACTGCTACCTACTAGACAGCCTAGCTGTAGCCGCGCGTCCTGGAGCTATAGCACTGCTACCTACTAGACAGCCTAGCTGTAGCCGCGCGTCCTTTAGCTATAGCACTGCTACCTACTAGACAGCCTAGCTGTAGCCGCGCGTCCTTTAGCTATAGCACTGCTACCTACTAGACAGCCTAGCTGTAGCCGCGCGTCCTGGAGCTATAGCACTGCTACCTACTAGACAGCCTAGCTGTAGCCGCGCGTCCTTTAGCTATAGCACTGCTACCTACTAGACAGCCTAGCTGTAGCCGCGCGTCCTGGAGCTATAGCACTGCTACCTACTAGACAGCCTAGCTGTAGCCGCGCGTCCTGGAGCTATAGCACTGCTACCTACTAGACAGCCTAGCTCTAGCCGCGCGTCCTGGAGCTATAGCACTGCTACCTACTAGACGGCCTAGCTGTAGCCGCGCGTCCTGGAGCTATAGCACTGCTACCTACTAGACAGCCTAGCTCTAGCCGCGCGTCCTGGAGCTATAGCACTGCTACCTACTAGACGGCCTAGCTGTAGCCGCGCGTCCTGGAGCTATAGCACTGCTACCTACTAGACGGCCTAGCTCTAGCCGCGCGTCCTGGAGCTATAGCACTGCTACCTACTAGACAGCCTAGCTGTAGCCGCGCGTCCTGGAGCTATAGCACTGCTACCTACGAGGCAGCCTAGCTCTAGCCGCGCGTCCTGGAGCTATAGCACTGCTACCTACTAGACAGCCTAGCTGTAGCCGCGCGTCCTGGAGCTATAGCACTGCTACCTACTAGGCAGCCTAGCTGTAGCCGCGCGTCCTGGAGCTATAGCACTGCTACCTACTAGGCAGCCTAGCTGTAGCCGCGCGTCCTGGAGCTATAGCACTGCTACCTACTAGGCAGCCTAGCTGTAGCCGCGCGTCCTGGAGCTATAGCACTGCTACCTACGCGGCGGCCTTGCTCTAGCCGCGCGTCCTGGAGCTATAGCACTGCTACCTACTAGACAGCCTAGCTGTAGCCGCGCGTCCTGGAGCTATAGCACTGCTACCTACTAGGCAGCCTAGCTGTAGCCGCGCGTCCTGGAGCTATAGCACTGCTACCTACGCGGCGGCCTTGCTCTAGCCGCGCGTCCTGGAGCTATAGCACTGCTACCTACTAGACAGCCTAGCTGTAGCCGCGCGTCCTGGAGCTATAGCACTGCTACCTACTAGACGGCCTAGCTGTAGCCGCGCGTCCTGGAGCTATAGCACTGCTACCTACTAGACAGCCTAGCTCTAGCCGCGCGTCCTGGAGCTATAGCACTGCTACCTACTAGACAGCCTAGCTCTAGCCGCGCGTCCTGGAGCTATAGCACTGCTACCTACTAGACAGCCTAGCTGTAGCCGCGCGTCCTGGAGCTATAGCACTGCTACCTACTAGACAGCCTAGCTGTAGCCGCGCGTCCTGGAGCTATAGCACTGCTACCTACTAGACAGCCTAGCTGTAGCCGCGCGTCCTGGAGCTATAGCACTGCTACCTACTAGACAGCCTAGCTCTAGCCGCGCGTCCTGGAGCTATAGCACTGCTACCTACTAGACAGCCTAGCTGTAGCCGCGCGTCCTGGAGCTATAGCACTGCTACCTACTAGACAGCCTAGCTCTAGCCGCGCGTCCTGGAGCTATAGCACTGCTACCTACTAGACAGCCTAGCTGTGGCCGCGCGTCCTGGAGCTATAGCACTGCTACCTACTAGACAGCCTAGCTCTAGCCGCGCGTCCTGGAGCTATAGCACTGCTACCTACTAGACAGCCTAGCTGTAGCCGCGCGTCCTGGAGCTATAGCACTGCTACCTACTAGACAGCCTAGCTGTAGCCGCGCGTCCTGGAGCTATAGCACTGCTACCTACTAGACAGCCTAGCTCTAGCCGCGCGTCCTGGAGCTATAGCACTGCTACCTACTAGACAGCCTAGCTATAGCCGCGCGTCCTGGAGCTATAGCACTGCTACCTACTAGACAGCCTAGCTGTAGCCGCGCGTCCTGGAGCTATAGCACTGCTACCTACTAGACAGCCTAGCTGTAGCCGCGCGTCCTGGAGCTATAGCACTGCTACCTACTAGACAGCCTAGCTCTAGCCGCGCGTCCTGGAGCTATAGCACTGCTACCTACTAGACAGCCTAGCTGTAGCCGCGCGTCCTGGAGCTATAGCACTGCTACCTACTAGACAGCCTAGCTGTAGCCGCGCGTCCTGGAGCTATAGCACTGCTACCTACTAGACAGCCTAGCTGAAGCCGCGCGTCCTGGAGCTATAGCACTGCTACCTACTAGACAGCCTAGCTCTAGCCGCGCGTCCTGGAGCTATAGCACTGCTACCTACTAGACAGCCTAGCTCTAGCCGCGCGTCCTGGAGCTATAGCACTGCTACCTACTAGACAGCCTAGCTGTAGCCGCGCGTCCTGGAGCTATAGCACTGCTACCTACTAGACAGCCTAGCTGTAGCCGCGCGTCCTGGAGCTATAGCACTGCTACCTACTAGACAGCCTAGCTGTAGCCGCGCGTCCTGGAGCTATAGCACTGCTACCTACTAGACAGCCTAGCTCTAGCCGCGCGTCCTGGAGCTATAGCACTGCTACCTACTAGACAGCCTAGCTGTAGCCGCGCGTCCTGGAGCTATAGCACTGCTACCTACTAGACAGCCTAGCTGTAGCCGCGCGTCCTGGAGCTATAGCACTGCTACCTACTAGACAGCCTAGCTGTAGCCGCGCGTCCTGGAGCTATAGCACTGCTACCTACTAGACAGCCTAGCTGTAGCCGCGCGTCCTGGAGCTATAGCACTGCTACCTACTAGACAGCCTAGCTCTAGCCGCGCGTCCTGGAGCTATAGCACTGCTACCTACTAGACAGCCTAGCTGTAGCCGCGCGTCCTGGAGCTATAGCACTGCTACCTACTAGACAGCCTAGCTGTAGCCGCGCGTCCTGGAGCTATAGCACTGCTACCTACTAGACAGCCTAGCTCTAGCCGCGCGTCCTGGAGCTATAGCACTGCTACCTACTAGACAGCCTAGCTCTAGCCGCGCGTCCTGGAGCTATAGCACTGCTACCTACTAGACAGCCTAGCTGTAGCCGCGCGTCCTGGAGCTATAGCACTGCTACCTACTAGACAGCCTAGCTGTAGCCGCGCGTCCTGGAGCTATAGCACTGCTACCTACTAGACGGCCTAGCTGTAGCCGCGCGTCCTGGAGCTATAGCACTGCTACCTACTAGACAGCCTAGCTGTAGCCGCGCGTCCTGGAGCTATAGCACTGCTACCTACTAGACAGCCTAGCTGTAGCCGCGCGTCCTGGAGCTATAGCACTGCTACCTACTAGACAGCCTAGCTGTAGCCGCGCGTCCTGGAGCTATAGCACTGCTACCTACTAGACAGCCTAGCTGTAGCCGCGCGTCCTGGAGCTATAGCACTGCTACCTACTAGACAGCCTAGCTGTAGCCGCGCGTCCTGGAGCTATAGCACTGCTACCTACTAGACAGCCTAGCTCTAGCCGCGCGTCCTGGAGCTATAGCACTGCTACCTACTAGACAGCCTAGCTGTAGCCGCGCGTCCTGGAGCTATAGCACTGCTACCTACTAGACAGCCTAGCTGTAGCCGCGCGTCCTGGAGCTATAGCACTGCTACCTACTAGACGGCCTAGCTGTAGCCGCGCGTCCTGGAGCTATAGCACTGCTACCTACTAGACAGCCTAGCTGTAGCCGCGCGTCCTGGAGCTATAGCACTGCTACCTACTAGACAGCCTAGCTGTAGCCGCGCGTCCTGGAGCTATAGCACTGCTACCTACTAGACAGCCTAGCTGTAGCCGCGCGTCCTGGAGCTATAGCACTGCTACCTACTAGACAGCCTAGCTGTAGCCGCGCGTCCTGGAGCTATAGCACTGCTACCTACTAGACAGCCTAGCTGTAGCCGCGCGTCCTGGAGCTATAGCACTGCTACCTACTAGACAGCCTAGCTGTAGCCGCGCGTCCTGGAGCTATAGCACTGCTACCTACTAGACAGCCTAGCTGTAGCCGCGCGTCCTGGAGCTATAGCACTGCTACCTACTAGACAGCCTAGCTGTAGCCGCGCGTCCTGGAGCTATAGCACTGCTACCTACTAGACAGCCTAGCTGTAGCCGCGCGTCCTGGAGCTATAGCACTGCTACCTACTAGACAGCCTAGCTGTAGCCGCGCGTCCTGGAGCTATAGCACTGCTACCTACTAGACAGCCTAGCTGTAGCCGCGCGTCCTGGAGCTATAGCACTGCTACCTACTAGACAGCCTAGCTCTAGCCGCGCGTCCTGGAGCTATAGCACTGCTACCTACTAGACAGCCTAGCTGTAGCCGCGCGTCCTGGAGCTATAGCACTGCTACCTACTAGACAGCCTAGCTGTAGCCGCGCGTCCTGGAGCTATAGCACTGCTACCTACTAGACAGCCTAGGTGTAGCCGCGCGTCCTGGAGCTATAGCAGTGCTACCTACTAGACAGCCTAGCTGTAGCCGCGCGTCCTGGAGCTATAGCACTGCTACCTACTAGACAGCCTAGCTGTAGCCGCGCGTCCTTTAGCTATAGCACTGCTACCTACTAGACAGCCTAGCTGTAGCCGCGCGTCCTGGAGCTATAGCACTGCTACCTACTAGACAGCCTAGCTGTAGCCGCGCGTCCTGGAGCTATAGCACTGCTACCTACTAGACAGCCTAGCTGTAGCCGCGCGTCCTGGAGCTATAGCACTGCTACCTACTAGACAGCCTAGCTGTAGCCGCGCGTCCTGGAGCTATAGCACTGCTACCTACTAGACATTCTAGCTGTAGCCGCGCGTCCTGGAGCTATAGCACTGCTACCTACTAGACAGCCTAGCTGTAGCCGCGCGTCCTGGAGCTATAGCACTGCTACCTACTAGACAGCCTAGCTGTAGCCGCGCGTCCTGGAGCTATAGCACTGCTACCTACTAGACAGCCTAGCTGAAGCCCCGCGTCCTGGAGCTATAGCACTGCTACCTACTAGACAGCCTAGCTGTAGCCGCGCGTCCTGGAGCTATAGCACTGCTACCTACTAGACAGCCTAGCTGTAGCCGCGCGTCCTGGAGCTATAGCACTGCTACCTACTAGACAGCCTAGCTGTAGCCGCGCGTCCTGGAGCTATAGCACTGCTACCTACTAGACAGCCTAGCTGTAGCCGCGCGTCCTGGAGCTATAGCACTGCTACCTACTAGACAGCCTAGCTGTAGCCGCGCGTCCTGGAGCTATAGCACTGCTACCTACTAGACAGCCTAGCTGTAGCCGCGCGTCCTGGAGCTATAGCACTGCTACCTACTAGACAGCCTAGCTGTAGCCGCGCGTCCTGGAGCTATAGCACTGCTACCTACTAGACAGCCTAGCTGTAGCCGCGCGTCCTGGAGCTATAGCACTGCTACCTACTAGACAGCCTAGCTGTAGCCGCGCGTCCTGGAGCTATAGCACTGCTACCTACTAGACAGCCTAGCTGTAGCCGCGCGTCCTGGAGCTATAGCACTGCTACCTACGGGGCAGCCTAGCTGTAGCCGCGCGTCCTGGAGCTATAGCACTGCTACCTACTAGACAGCCTAGCTGTAGCCGCGCGTCCTGGAGCTATAGCACTGCTACCTACTAGACAGCCTAGCTGTAGCCGCGCGTCCTGGAGCTATAGCACTGCTACCTACTAGACAGCCTAGCTGTAGCCGCGCGTCCTGGAGCTATAGCACTGCTACCTACTAGACAGCCTAGCTGTAGCCGCGCGTCCTGGAGCTATAGCACTGCTACCTACTAGACAGCCTAGCTGTAGCCGCGCGTCCTGGAGCTATAGCACTGCTACCTACTAGACAGCCTAGCTGTAGCCGCGCGTCCTGGAGCTATAGCACTGCTACCTACTAGACATTCTAGCTGTAGCCGCGCGTCCTGGAGCTATAGCACTGCTACCTACTAGACAGCCTAGCTGTAGCCGCGCGTCCTGGAGCTATAGCACTGCTACCTACTAGACAGCCTAGCTGTAGCCGCGCGTCCTGGAGCTATAGCACTGCTACCTACTAGACAGCCTAGCTGAAGCCCCGCGTCCTGGAGCTATAGCACTGCTACCTACTAGACAGCCTAGCTGTAGCCGCGCGTCCTGGAGCTATAGCACTGCTACCTACTAGACAGCCTAGCTGTAGCCGCGCGTCCTGGAGCTATAGCACTGCTACCTACTAGACAGCCTAGCTGTAGCCGCGCGTCCTGGAGCTATAGCACTGCTACCTACTAGACAGCCTAGCTGTAGCCGCGCGTCCTGGAGCTATAGCACTGCTACCTACTAGACAGCCTAGCTGTAGCCGCGCGTCCTGGAGCTATAGCACTGCTACCTACTAGACAGCCTAGCTGTAGCCGCGCGTCCTGGAGCTATAGCACTGCTACCTACTAGACAGCCTAGCTGTAGCCGCGCGTCCTGGAGCTATAGCACTGCTACCTACTAGACAGCCTAGCTGTAGCCGCGCGTCCTGGAGCTATAGCACTGCTACCTACTAGACAGCCTAGCTGTAGCCGCGCGTCCTGGAGCTATAGCACTGCTACCTACTAGACAGCCTAGCTGTAGCCGCGCGTCCTGGAGCTATAGCACTGCTACCTACGGGGCAGCCTAGCTGTAGCCGCGCGTCCTGGAGCTATAGCACTGCTACCTACTAGACAGCCTAGCTGTAGCCGCGCGTCCTGGAGCTATAGCACTGCTACCTACTAGACAGCCTAGCTGTAGCCGCGCGTCCTGGAGCTATAGCACTGCTACCTACTAGACAGCCTAGCTGTAGCCGCGCGTCCTGGAGCTATAGCACTGCTACCTACTAGACAGCCTAGCTGTAGCCGCGCGTCCTGGAGCTATAGCACTGCTACCTACTAGACAGCCTAGCTGTAGCCGCGCGTACTGGAGCTATAGCACTGCTACCTACTAGACAGCCTAGCTGTAGCCGCGCGTCCAGGAGCTATAGCACTGCTACCTACTAGACAGCCTAGCTGTAGCCGCGCGTCCTGGAGCTATAGCACTGCTACCTACTAGACAGCCTAGCTGTAGCCGCGCGTCCTGGAGCTATAGCACTGCTACCTACTAGACAGCCTAGCTGTAGCCGCGCGTCCTGGAGCTATAGCAGTGCTACCTACTAGACAGCCTAGCTGTAGCCGCGCGTCCTGGAGCTATAGCACTGCTACCTACTAGACAGCCTAGCTGTAGCCGCGCGTCCTGGAGCTATAGCACTGCTACCTACGGGGCAGCCTAGCTGTAGCCGCGCGTCCTGGAGCTATAGCACTGCTACCTACTAGACAGCCTAGCTGTAGCCGCGCGTCCTGGAGCTATAGCACTGCTACCTACTAGACAGCCTAGCTCTAGCCGCGCGTCCTGGAGCTATAGCACTGCTACCTACTAGACAGCCTAGCTCTAGCCGCGCGTCCTGGAGCTATAGCACTGCTACCTACTAGACAGCCTAGCTGTAGCCGCGCGTCCTGGAGCTATAGCACTGCTACCTACGGGACAGCCTAGCTGTAGCCGCGCGTCCT
The DNA here is from genome assembly GCA_945910005.1 of Isoperla grammatica. Taxonomy (NCBI): domain Eukaryota; kingdom Metazoa; phylum Arthropoda; class Insecta; order Plecoptera; family Perlodidae; genus Isoperla; species Isoperla grammatica. The sequence continues at coordinate 46,631,352 of OX246741.1, forward strand.
GGAGCTATAGCACTGCTACCTACGGGACAGCCTAGCTGTAGCCGCGCGTCCTGGAGCTATAGCACTGCTACCTACTAGGCAGCCTAGCTGTAGCCGCGCGTCCTGGAGCTATAGCACTGCTACCTACTAGACAGCCTAGCTGTAGCCGCGCGTCCTGGAGCTATAGCACTGCTACCTACTAGACAGCCTAGCTGTAGCCGCGCGTCCTGGAGCTATAGCACTGCTACCTACTAGACAGCCTAGCTGTAGCCGCGCGTCCTGGAGCTATAGCACTGCTACCTACTAGACAGCCTAGCTGTAGCCGCGCGTCCAGGAGCTATAGCACTGCTACCTACTAGACAGCCTAGCTGTAGCCGCGCGTCCTGGAGCTATAGCACTGCTACCTACTAGACAGCCTAGCTCTAGCCGCGCGTCCTGGAGCTATAGCACTGCTATCTACTAGACAGCCTAGCTGTAGCCGCGCGTCCTGGAGCTATAGCACTGCTACCTACGGGGCAGCCTAGCTGTAGCCGCGCGTCCTGGAGCTATAGCACTGCTACCTACTAGACAGCCTAGCTGTAGCCGCGCGTCCTGGAGCTATAGCACTGCTACCTACGGGGCAGCCTAGCTGTAGCCGCGCGTCCTGGAGCTATAGCACTGCTACCTACTAGACAGCCTAGCTGTAGCCGCGCGTCCTGGAGCTATAGCACTGCTATCTACTAGACAGCCTAGCTGTAGCCGCGCGTCCTGGAGCTATAGCACTGCTACCTACTAGACAGCCTAGCTGTAGCCGCGCGTCCTGGAGCTATAGCACTGCTACCTACTAGACAGCCTAGCTGTAGCCGCGCGTCCTGGAGCTATAGCACTGCTACCTACTAGACAGGCTAGCTGTAGCCGCGCGTCCTGGAGCTATAGCAGTGCTACCTACTAGACAGCCTAGCTGTAGCCGCGCGTCCTGGAGCTATAGCACTGCTACCTACTAGACAGCCTAGCTGTAGCCGCGCGTCCTTTAGCTATAGCACTGCTACCTACTAGACAGCCTAGCTGTAGCCGCGCGTCCTGGAGCTATAGCACTGCTACCTACTAGACAGCCTAGCTGTAGCCGCGCGTCCTGGAGCTATAGCACTGCTACCTACTAGACAGCCTAGCTGTAGCCGCGCGTCCTGGAGCTATAGCACTGCTACCTACTAGACAGCCTAGCTGTAGCCGCGCGTCCTGGAGCTATAGCACTGCTACCTACTAGACATTCTAGCTGTAGCCGCGCGTCCTGGAGCTATAGCACTGCTACCTACTAGACAGCCTAGCTGTAGCCGCGCGTCCTGGAGCTATAGCACTGCTACCTACTAGACAGCCTAGCTGTAGCCGCGCGTCCTGGAGCTATAGCACTGCTACCTACTAGACAGCCTAGCTGTAGCCGCGCGTCCTGGAGCTATAGCACTGCTACCTACTAGACAGCCTAGCTGTAGCCGCGCGTCCTGGAGCTATAGCACTGCTACCTACGGGGCAGCCTAGCTGTAGCCGCGCGTCCTGGAGCTATAGCACTGCTACCTACTAGACAGCCTAGCTCTAGCCGCGCGTCCTGGAGCTATAGCACTGCTACCTACTAGACAGCCTAGCTGTAGCCGCGCGTCCTGGAGCTATAGCACTGCTACCTACTAGACAGCCTAGCTGTAGCCTCGCGTCCTGGAGCTATAGCACTGCTACCTACTAGACAGCCTAGCTGTAGCCGCGCGTCCTGGAGCTATAGCACTGCTACCTACTAGACAGCCTAGCTCTAGCCGCGCGTCCTGGAGCTATAGCACTGCTACCTACTAGACAGCCTAGCTGTAGCCGCGCGTCCTGGAGCTATAGCACTGCTACCTACTAGACAGCCTAGCTGTAGCCGCGCGTCCTGGAGCTATAGCACTGCTACCTACTAGACATTCTAGCTGTAGCCGCGCGTCCTGGAGCTATAGCACTGCTACCTACTAGACGGCCTAGCTGTAGCCGCGCGTCCTGGAGCTATAGCACTGCTACCTACGGGGCAGCCTAGCTGTAGCCGCGCGTCCTGGAGCTATAGCACTGCTACCTACTAGACAGCCTAGCTGTAGCCGCGCGTCCTGGAGCTATAGCACTGCTACCTACTAGACATTCTAGCTGTAGCCGCGCGTCCTGGAGCTATAGCACTGCTACCTACTAGACAGCCTAGCTGTAGCCGCGCGTCCTGGAGCTATAGCACTGCTACCTACTAGACAGCCTAGCTGTAGCCGCGCGTCCTGGAGCTATAGCACTGCTACCTACGGGGCAGCCTAGCTGTAGCCGCGCGTCCTGGAGCTATAGCACTGCTACCTACTAGACAGCCTAGCTGTAGCCGCGCGTCCTGGAGCTATAGCACTGCTACCTACTAGACGGCCTAGCTCTAGCCGCGCGTCCTGGAGCTATAGCACTGCTACCTACTAGGCAGCCTAGCTGTAGCCGCGCGTCCTGGAGCTATAGCACTGCTACCTACTAGACAGCCTAGCTGTAGCCGCGCGTCCTGGAGCTATAGCACTGCTACCTACTAGACAGCCTAGCTGTAGCCGCGCGTCCTGGAGCTATAGCACTGCTACCTACTAGACAGCCTAGCTCTAGCCGCGCGTCCTTTAGCTATAGCACTGCTACCTACGTGACGCGAGTCATTGCCTATTGGTAAAAAATAGAATTGGGGGGAAAACAATACTAAGTATGCCAATCAGAACTTCGCCGAACGTTATGCGACGTCTCGCTTCATGTCTCATTCTCATTGCTTCTTCCATCGCTCTCTGTGCTTCTATGGTTCTATTCTCTGCCTCATTCATGTCTTGCCTCGCTTTCTGTAACATCATCTCAGTTTTCAACATTTTTGTTTTGAACATTTCGTCCTGTCGTTCACCTCTGCTTTCTGCTACTTGACGTTTTCTTTCGGCTTCCTCTAACTCATTCTTTGCTTTCTTTAAATTCTTCTCTGCATCAATTCTTGATTTCTCTGCGTCTAGTTGCATACTTTCTGCTGACTTTATCGCAATGTTTGCTTCTTCTAACTTTCTTACTGCTTCCTTTTCACGTAGCTTTACCTGATTTACTTCCATCAGTACAGCAATGATGGTGTCAGTGTCCTGAAAACAGATTTGGGGCGCAAAATTAATGCTTCTTTGTCATTGATTTCTTAAGAACGCCTTAAGATATTGGAAAGTGATACCCCGAATTTGGGTTTGTGTCAGCTAGATAATTAATTTTGAAAAAAAAATTATGTTATCGGTACGATTGTAATTTTACTTATTAATTATAAACTATTTTCTTGGTAACTGTAATTACAATCGTAACGATGACTAATATTTGAACATTTTAAAATACATCGTTTAGCTAAAACAAAACAAAATCTCAGGTAGGAATTAGTATCTCAATATCTTGACTCGTCCCCAAGATAGAATTAAATACCGTTCATTTTGCGTGGTTCAATATTTCAAGCTGGCCGTTGCCGTCAAGTTAAAAATGCAAGTTGGTTTTTGCAGGGAATGTAAAGTCTATACACATGCAAGGGATTAAATACACGTTAAAGACTATATATCGATATGGACGGTTTGCATTCCGGTGTCAACTAAATAAACTTAATGGCTCATGTTGATGTTCTGTTTGATTGATTGAAATATAACTTTATGTTGGCAACAGTGGTTATTTATCATGATGACGAATGTTGGTACACACAACCGAGAAAACCATTTGTTTGAAACCTATTTGTCAAAGACCTTAGCCTTACCTCCTGGAGCTTGGTGAGGTAATGTCAAAGACCTTTGCCTTACCTCCTGGAGCTTGGTGAAGTTATGTGAAATACCTTAGCCTTACCTCCCGGAGCTTGGTGAGGTAATGTCAAAGACCTTTGCCTTACCTCCTGGAGCTTGGTGAAGTTATGTCAAATACCTTAGCCTTACCTCCCGGAGCTTGGTGAAGTAATGTCAAATACCTTAGCCTTGCCTCCCGGAGCTTGGTGAGGTAATTTCAAAGACCTTAGCCTTACCTCCCGGAGCTTGGTGAAGTAATGTCAAATACCTTAGCCTTACCTCCCGGAGCTTGGTGAAGTAATGTCAAATACCTTAGCCTTACCTCCCGGAGCTTGGTGAGGTAATGTCAAAGACCTTAGCCTTACCTCCTGGAGCTTGGTGAGGTAATGTCAAAGACCTTAGCCTTACCTCCCGGAGCTTGGTGAGGTAATGTCAAAGACCTTAGCCTTACCTCCCGGAGCTTGGTGAGGTAATGTCGAAGACCTTAGCCTTACCTCCCGGAGCTTGGTGAGGTAATGTAAAAGACCTTAGCCTTACCTCCCGGAGCTTGGTGAGGTAATGTCAAAGACCTTAGCCTTACATCCCGGAGCTTGGTGAGGTTATGTCAAAGACCTTAGCCTTACCTCCCGGAGCTTGGTGAGGTAATGTCAAAGACCTTTGCCTTACCTCCCGGAGCTTGGTGAGGTTATGTCAAAGACCTTTGCCTTACCTCCCGGAGCTTGGTGAGGTAATGTCAAAGACCTTAGCCTTACCTCCCGGAGCTTGTTGGGGTAATGTCAAAGACCTTAGCCTTACCTCCCGGAGCTTGGTGAGGTAATGTCAAAGACCTTAGCCTTACCTCCCGGAGCTTGGAGAGGTAATGTCAAAGACCTTAGCCTTACCTCCCGGAGCTTGTTGGGGCAATGTCAAAGACCTTAGCCTTACCTCCCGGAGCTTGTTGGGGTGATGTCAAAGACCTTAGCCTTACCTCCCGGAGCTTGGTGAGGTAATGTCAAATACCTCAGCCTTACCTCCCGGAGCTTGTTGGGGCAATGTCAAAGACCTTAGCCTTACCTCCCGGAGCTTGTTGGGGTAATGTCAAAGACCTTAGCCTTACCTCCCGGAGCTTGGTGAGGTAATGTCAAAGACCTTAGCCTTACCTCCCGGAGCTTGGTGAGGTAATTTCAAAGACCTTAGCCTTACCTCCCGGAGCTTGGTGAGGTAATGTCAAAGACCTTAGCCTTACCTCCCGGAGCTTGGTGAGGTAATGTCAAAGACCTTAGCCTTACCTCCCGGAGCTTGTTGGGGTAATGTCAAAGACCTTAGCCTTACCTCCCGGAGCTTGGTGAGGTAATGTCAAAGACCTTAGCCTTACCTCCTGGAGCTTGGTGAAGTAATGTAAAATACCTTAGCCTTACCTCCCGGAGCTTGTTGGGGCAATGTCAAAGACCTTAGCCTTACCTCCCGGAGCTTGTTGGGGTAATGTCAAAGACCTTAGCCTTACCTCCCGGAGCTTGGTGAGGTAATGTCAAAGACCTTAGCCTTACCTCCCGGAGGTTGGTGAGGTAATGTCAAAGACCTTAGCCTTACCTCCCGGAGCTTGGTGAGGTAATTTCAAAGACCTTAGCCTTACCTCCCGGAGCTTGGTGAGGTAATGTCAAAGACCTTAGCCTTACCTCCCGGAGCTTGGTGAGGTAATGTCAAAGACCTTAGCCTTACCTCCCGGAGCTTGGTGAGGTAATGTCAAAGACCTTAGCCTTACCTCCCGGAGCATGGTGAGGTAATGTTCATGCATGGCCTCATTGGCTCCCAGCTTAGCCCGGCCACGAAACTCCTCGATTGCCAGAGTCTGGCACTCAAGCAAGGACTGTTGCAAGGTTTCAGTGTCCTGCGCCGGCGAATGTTTATCGAATTTATCCCCACATATCACTTGTGTCGTCTCTTCGAAATGTTGCTTTCCAATCTCGTACGCTTTAGCTAGGACTATCTGCACGTTTGCCTGTAACAAGAAGCACTCGTTATTAGGAAATGTTATTTTTTACTAATTGATTGCAAGCTAGAAAAGGGTTTATTGTTACTAATACTAACTTCAAACGCAGATTGAGGTGAAGGTAGCTCGTCCCCGCGGAAAATATCAACAAACACTTTAAAATACGTCAAAATGTCTTTTGTCTAAATAGTTGCACCCTCCACGTCCTTAATTATCGCTTCCAGGTTGTCCCAAGCAAGGATGTTGGAAAAGTAGTCTTCAAGATAAAGCTTGAATTCCTCACTAAAACCTGAAATTTAAATAAGATCACGTACAAAAAGAAATAGAGAATTAAACAATTGGCTTTGTCCATCCTTAGCCCTCGGAACTGCCGATTACGATCATTTAAAATTACTTTAAGTGTGGTAAAGATTGTAAAAAAATATGTAATTCTGTAGAGTCAGCGACGGATATATTTATTGGAATAAAAAAACATTCCCCAGAAAGAGTATTCAATTATCCAGGGTGGCATATCTTGATTTTGTTTGACAGTTTAAAACCGTTTTTATGCTCTTTTAATAAACAGAAGACGGGAGTTCCGCAAGGTGGGTGAACAAACAGTCTTAGCTGAAATGTCATTCTGAAAATATGTAACAATATTTGAAATTAAGTTAAGATTACCAGATAATAAAGTATGGTTAATTGCCATCTTCGCCTCAAGGCTACGTTCAATTTCGGAATGGTGATTATCCTAACTATACAGATTTGATTCAATGCATAAATAAATCTATGTATTTACTGTCACTCTTAGAACGAATAGAGTATTTTATGCACTCTAAAATCTACCCATACCCAAATTAATATGATAATATGGATAACGTGGTATGCTGCTTCTGTCACTAACACTGCCACTGGCAATGGGGGTCTTGGCATCAATGCCCGTTTGGGACACATATCTGTTCTAGTATTAAGTATGTAAACATTCCCATTAAATTCGTTATTTTTCTAGCTACGATCCGCAAAACTAAATAATTATAAAATACAATATTACAAATGTCAGGAATCGATAGTTTGTATTTTCCCTCCAAAATTGATTTGAAAATCTTGAAAATCTTGAAAGTCTTGAGAAAGCCACCCATGTCGGTGGCCTCTCAAGACTGATCTAGACATGACTACAAGACTAGTCTTGAGAAAGCCACCCATGTCGGTGGCCTCTCAAGACTGATCTAGACATGACTACAAGACTAGTCTTGAGAAAGCCACCCATGTCGGTGGCCTCTCAAGACTGATCTAGACATGACTACAAGACTAGTCTTGAGAAAGCCACCCATGTCGGTGGCCTCTCAAGACTGATCTAGACATGACTACAAGACTAGTCTTGAGAAAGCCACCCATGTCGGTGGCCTCTCAAGACTGATCTAGACATGACTACAAGACTAGTCTTGAGAAAGCCACCCATGTCGGTGGCCTCTCAAGACTGATCTAGACATGACTACAAGACTAAGTCTTGAGAAAGCCACCCATGTCGGTGGCCTCTCAAGACTGATCTAGACATGACTACAAGACTAGTCTTGAGAAAGCCACCCATGTCGGTGGCCTCTCAAGACTGATCTAGACATGTCTAGAAGATTAGTCTTGAGAAAGCCACCCATGTCGGTGGCCTCTCAAGACTGATCTAGACATGACTACAAGACTAGTCTTGAGAAAGCCACCCATGTCGGTGGCCTCTCAACACAGTATAAAGAGGATACAGTAGCGAAACTTGGGAGAGATTCCATCGGCAAACTCCTGCGCGCGCAGCTACGGTCGCCCTGGCGGCGAGTTATCCGAGTTAGCTCATATTGTAGGCGTGAAGAGCGGCGAGGGGTGGCGAGGAGGTATCCCTCTCCCCCTCCCCCCAGGTCTCGTCCATGGTATCGTTGAGTTTGGTCTAACCCACCTCTACGAACGCCACCCGCTTCCGTGCCGCAAGTCGTCTGCTGTGCCAGGCATAGCGCCTTCGCAACTGTATTCTCCTTATACTGTGCCCTCAAGACTGGTCTAGACATGACCAGAAGACTAGTCTTGAGAAAGCATTGAGCATTCAGACACGATAATAAAAGCAATGGCGTTATACCTAGACGACGTCCATTAACATGGTCCCATGGATACGGCAACAAGAAACATGAGACCTGTTCAAAACATGACTGAATAGCTGTGAAATGCGTAAGTTTTTGGTCAATCAGCTTCTCTCCGCCTCTCTCTCCCAAGTCGCAACTCTCCGGCCACCGCCAATCTCTGACCAGGAACTGGAGGCTCTTGAACGGTTTGTTGGTGAACCCTTTGCCCTGCGCCATCTTGCCGTACTCGACGAACAACTGCAGCGCGTCAAGGTCATCCCGTTTGATGTCGCTCATCACGTTGTAGACCTGCAGTGAGCTGAGCATTGTGCTCAGAGCAAACACGGTGGAGCATTCCTTCATGGTGGTGTTGGTGTCAAACGTTCCCTGAGTGTCCATCAGTATCACGGCCACCTGAAACACAGACACTTGTCAAGAGATGGCGCTAGTGTCGCCCCCACACGGTAGAGCATTCCTTTATGGTGGTGTTGGTGTCAGTATCACGGCCACCTGTAACACAGACACTTGTCCAGAGATGGCGCTAGTGTCGCCCCCACACGGTGGAGCATTCCTTCATGGTGGTGTTGGTGTCAGTATCACGGCCACCTGTAACACAGACACTTGTCAATGGACGGCGCTAGTGTCGACCCCACACGGTAGAGCATTCCTTCATGGTGGTGTTGGTGTCAATATCACGGCCACCTGTAACACAGACACTTGTCCAGAGATGGCGCTAGTGTCGCCCCCACACGGTGGAGCATTCCTTCATGGTGGTGTTGGTGTCAGTATCACGGCCACCTGTAACACAGACACTTGTCCAGAGATGGCGCTAGTGTCGCCCCCACACGGTGGAGCATTCCTTCATGGTGGTGTTGGTGTCAGTATCACGGCCACCTGTAACACAGACACTTGTCCAGAGATGGCGCTAGTGTCGCCCCCACACGGTGAAGCATTCCTTCATGGTGGTGTTGGTGTCAGTATCACGGCCACCTGTAACACAGACACTTGTCAAGAGATGGCGCTAGTGTCGCCCCCACACGGTGGAGCATTCCTTCATGGTGGTGTTGGTGTCAGTATCACGGCCACCTGTAACACAGACACTTGTCCAGAGATGGCGCTAGTGTCGCCCCCACACGGTGGAGCATTCCTTCATGGTGGTGTTGGTGTCAGTATCACGGCCACCTGTAACACAGACACTTGTCAAGAGATGGCGCTAGTGTCGCCCCCACACGGAGGAGCATTCCTTCATGGTGGTGTTGGTGTCAGTATCACGGCCACCTGTAACACAGACACTTGTCAAGAGATGGCGCTACTGTCGCCCCCACACGGTGGAGCATTCCTTCATGGTGGTGTTGGTGTCAGTACCACGGCCACCTGTAACACAGACACTTGTCAAGAGATGGCGCTAGTGTCGCCCCCCCCACACGGTGGAGCATTCCTTCATGGTGGTGTTGGTGTCAGTACCACGGCCACCTGTAACACAGACACTTGTCAAGAGATGGCGCTAGTGTCGCCCCCCACACGGTGGAGCATTCCTTCATGGTGATGTTGGTGTCAGTATCACGGCCACCTGTAACACAGACACTTGTCAAGAGATGGCGCTAGTGTCGCCCCCACACGGTGGAGCATTCCTTCATGTTGGTGTTGGTGTCAGTATCACGGCCACCTGTAACACAGACACTTGTCCAGAGATGGCGCTAGTGTCGCCCCCACACGGTGGAGCATTCCTTCATGGTGGTAGTGGTGTCAGTACCACGGCCACCTGTAACACAGACACTTGTCCAGAGATGGCGCTAGTGTCGCCCCCACACGGTAGAGCATTCCTTCATGGTGGTGTTGGTATCAGTATCACGGCCACCTGTAACACAGACACTTGTCAAGAGATGGTGCTAGTGTCGCCCTCACACGGTGGAGCATTCCTTCATGGTAGTGTTGGTGTCAGTATCACGGCCACCTGTAACACAGACACTTGTCAAGAGATGGCGCTAGTATCGCCCCCACACGGTGGAGCATTCCTTCATGGTGGTGTTGGTGTCAGTATCACGGCCACCTGTAACACAGACACTTGTCAAGAGATGGCGCTAGTGTCGCCCCCACACGGTGGAGCATTCCTTCATGGTGGTGTTGGTGTCAGTATCACGGCCACCTGTAACACAGACACTAGTCAAGAGATGGCGCTAGTGTCGCCCCCACACGGTGGAGCATTCCTTCATGGTGGTGTTGGTGTCAGTATCACGGCCACCTGTAACACAGACACTTGTCAAGAGATGGCGCTAGTGTCGCCCCCACACGGTGGAGCATTCCTTCATGGTGGTGTTGGTGTCAGTATCACGGCCACCTGTAACACAGACACTTGTCAAGAGATGACGCTAGTATCGCCCCCACACGGTGGAGCATTCCTTCATGGTGGTGTTGGTGTCAGTATCACGGCCACCTGTAACAGACACTTGTCAAGAGATGGCGCTAGTGTCGCCCCCACACGGTGGAGCATTCCTTCATGGTGGTGTTGGTGTCAGTATCACGGCCACCTGTAACACAGACACTTGTCAAGAGATGGCGCTAGTGTCGCCCCCACACGGTGGAGCATTCCTTCATGGTGGTGTTGGTGTCAGTATCACGGCCACCTGTAACACAGACACTTGTCCAGAGATGGCGCTAGTGTCGCCCCCACACGGTGCAGCATTCCTTCATGGTGGTGTTGGTGTCAGTATCACGGCCACCTGTAACGCAGACACTTGTCCAGAGGTGGCGCTAGTGTCGCCCCCACACGGTGGAGCATTCCTTCATGGTGGTGTTGGTGTCAGTATCACGGCCACCTGTAACACAGACACTTGTCAAGAGATGGCGCTAGTGTCGCCCCCACACGGTGGAGCATTCCTTCATGGTGGTGTTGGTGTCAGTATCACGGCCACCTGTAACACAGACACTTGTCCAGAGATGGCGCTAGTGTCGCCCCCACACGGTGGAGCATTCCTTCATGGTGGTGTTGGTGTCAGTATCACGGCCACCTGTAACACAGACACTTGTCCAGAGATGGCGCTAGTGTCGCCCCCACACGGTGCAGCATTCCTTCATGGTGGTGTTGGTGTCAGTATCACGGCCACCTGTAACACAGACACTTGTCCAGAGATGGCGCTAGTGTCGCCCCCACACGGTGGAGCATTCCTTCATGGTGGTGTTGGTGTCAGTATCACGGCCACCTGTAACACAGACACTTGTCCAGAGATGGCGCTAGTGTCGCCCCCACACGGTGCAGCATTCCCTCATGGTGGTGTTGGTGTCAGTATCACGGCCACCTGTAACACAGACACTTGTCCAGAGATGGCGCTAGTGTCGCCCCCACACGGTGGAGCATTTCTTCATGGTGGTGTTGGTGTCAGTATCACGGCCACCTGTAACACAGACACTTGTCAAGAGATGGCGCTAGTGTCGCCCCCACACGGTGGAGCATTCCTTCATGGTGGTGTTGGTGTCAGTACCACGGCCACCTGTAACACAGACACTTGTCCAGAGATGGCGCTAGTGTCGCCCCCACACGGTGGAGCATTCCTTCATGGTGGTGTTGGTGTCAGTATCACGGCCACCTGTAACACAGACACTTGTCAAGAGATGGCGCTAGTGTCGCCCCCACACGGTGGAGCATTCCTTCATGGTGGTGTTGGTGTCAGTATCACGGCCACCTGTAACACAGACACTTGTCAAGAGATGGCGCTAGTGTCGCCCCCACACGGTGCAGCATTCCTTCATGGTGGTGTTGGTGTCAGTATCACGGCCACCTGTAACACAGACACTTGTCAAGAGATGGCGCTAGTGTCGCCCCCACACGGTGGAGCATTCCTTCATGGTGGTGTTGGTGTCAGTATCACGGCCACCTGTAACACAGACACTTGTCAAGAGATGGCGCTAGTGTCGCCCCCACACGGTGCAGCATTCCTTCATGGTGGTGTTGGTGTCAGTATCACGGCCACCTGTAACACAGACACTTGTCAAGAGATGGCGCTAGTATCGCCCCCACACGGTGGAGCATTCCTTCATGGTGGTGTTGGTGTCAGTATCACGGCCACCTGTAACACAGACACTTGTCAAGAGATGGCGCTAGTGTCGCCCCCACACGGTGGAGCATTCCTTCATGTTTGTGTTGGTGTCAGTATCACGGCCACCTGTAACACAGACACTTGTCCAGAGATGGCGCTAGTGTCGCCCCCACACGGTGGAGCATTCCTTCATGGTGGTGTTGGTGTCAGGATCACGGCCACCTGTAACACAGACACTTGTCCAGAGATGGCGCTAGTGTCGCCCCCACACGGTGGAGCATTCCTTCATGGTGGTGTTGGTGTCAGTATGACGGCCACCTGTAACACAGACACTTGTCAAGAGATGGCGCTAGTGTCGCCCCCACACGGTGGAGCATTCCTTCATGGTGGTGTTGGTGTCAGTATCACGGCCACCTGTAACACAGACACTTGTCAAGAGATGGCGCTAGTGTCGCCCCCACACGGTGGAGCATTCCTTCATGGTGGTGTTGGTGTCAGTATCACGGCCACCTGTAACACAGACACTTGTCAAGAGATGGCGCTAGTGTCGCCCCCACACGGTGGAGCATTCCTTCATGGTGGTGTTGGTGTTAGTATCACGGCCACCTGTAACACAGACACTTGTCCAGAGATGGCGCTAGTGTCGCCCCCACACGGTGGAGCATTCCTTCATGGTGGTGTTGGTGTCAGTATCACGGCCACCTGTAACACAGATACTTGTCAAGAGATGGCGCTAGTGTCGCCCCCACACGGTGGAGCATTCCTTCATGGTGGTGTTGGTGTCAGTATCACGGCCACCTGTAACACAGACACTTGTCCAGAGATGGCGCTAGTGTCGCCCCCACACGGTGGAGCATTCCTTCATGGTGGTGTTGGTGTCAGTATCACGGCCACCTGTAACACAGACACTTGTCAAGAGATGGCGCTAGTGTCGCCCCCACACGGTGGAGCATTCCTTCATGGTGGTGTTGGTGTCAGTATCACTGCCACCTGTAACACAGACACTTGTCAAGAGATGGCGCTAGTGTCGCCCCCACACGGTGTAGCATTCCTTCATGGTGGTGTTGGTGTTAGTATCACGGCCACCTGTAACACAGACACTTGTCCAGAGATGGCGCTAGTGTCGCCCCCACACGGTGGAGCATTCCTTCATGGTGGTGTTGGTGTCAGTATCACGGCCACCTGTAACACAGACACTTGTCAAGAGATGGCGCTAGTGTCGCCCCCACACGGTGGAGCATTCCTTCATGGTGGTGTTGGTGTCAGTATCACGGCCACCTGTAACACAGACACTTGTCCAGAGATGGCGCTAGTGTCGCCCCCACACGGTGCAGCATTCCTTGTGAGGTGTGAGGTGTGAGGTGTGAGGTGTAAGGGTGTGAGGTGTGAGGTGCGTGGTGTGAGGTGTGAGGTGTGAGGTGTGAGGTGTGAGGTGTGAGGTGTGAGGTGTGAGGTGTGAGGTGTGAGGTGTGAGGTGTGAGGTGTGAGGTGTGAGGTGTGAGGTGTGAGGTGTGAGGTGTGAGGTGTGAGGTGTGAGGTGTGAGGTGTGAGGGTTGAGGTGTGAGGTGTGAGGTGTGAGGTGTGAGGTGTGAGGTGTGAGGTGTGAGGTGTGAGGTGTGAGGTGTGAGGTGTGAGGTGTGAGGTGTGAGGTGTGAGGTGTGAGGTGTGAGGTGTGAGGTGTGAGGTGTGAGGTGTGAGGTGTGAGGTGTGAGGTGTGAGGTGTGAGGTGTGAGGTGTGAGGTGTGAGGTGTGAGGTGTGAGGTGTGAGGTGTGAGGTGTGAGGTGTGAGGTGTGAGGTGTGAGGTGTGAGGTGTGAGGTGTGAGGTGTGAGGCGTGAGGCGTGAGGCGTGAGGCGTGCGTGTGCGTGGTCGCCAACTCACCTGCTTCCCTCTGGGCCCCTGGACAACGAACACCTCCGACCACACAAGGATGCCCATAGTACATCCCTCTGGGCCGTCCCGCCACCGGAACCCCTCGGGCTGGCTGTCCAGCCCCTCCATCCAGGCCCCCTTCCCCTGGAATAACAAAACGCCTCGTTCTACTAACCTGGCTATCTCCGACAACCCGCTTTGACCCGCACAACTTGGATATAATAGGACAATAAAAAGCAATACTGTATTTATAATCAGACGGTGTTGAAGACGGACTTATATTACGTTATCAAAATAATATGGAGAATAAAATCCTTGATAATGTCCTGAATCAAAACTTGTCCGAACACATCCCTTCAGTTGTTACTTGTACTATTTACAAAAACATTATTACGTACACTCACGGAGTTAGTTAAGTTATGATTTGATCCTGACGCTTAATATTTATTTCTGATAACGCCACCTTTTAGAAAGTGTAAGTAAATTAAGTTACGTGTATCTTTGTTTTGTGTATCATACAAAATATTTTCCTGCGAACTTGGCGTTTCAAACTCTTTTTATTTAAAATATATTTTATTTCAAAACAAATGCTTTTATGGAAATGTCTTCGTTTATGATACAAGTTAGTTATCTTATCTTGTGAGCAATACCTGCTATTAGTCTTGGGGTCTTACCTTATGTTGAAGGTACTGTATCAGACAGTTGAGCAGGAAGGACTTCCCCTGGCGCATTCTACCGGCCACAGATATAACCACCACGGGCAAGTCCTTCACAGAGTCCTGAGTCAGGACCTCCTCCAAGGCCTTCTCGTCCAGTACGAAGGACGGCATGTCATCCTCATCAGTGACTATCCTGACTACCTGAACAGGTCGGCTCATTGCGTTGCCTGAAACACGTTCATGAGTGCACGGAGCAGTTCCCAGCCTGTCTGTCTGTCTGTCTGTCTGTCCGTCTGTCTGTCTGTCTGTCTGTCTGTCTGTCTGTCTGTCTGTCTGTCTGTCTGTCTGTCTGTCTGTCTGTCTGTCTGTCTGTCTGTCTGTCTGTCTGTCTGTCTGTCTGTCTGTCTGTCTGTCTGTCTGTCTGTCTGTCTGTCTGTCTGTCTGTCTGTCTGTCTGTCTGTCTGTCTGTCTGTCTGTCTGTCTGTCCGTCTGTCTGTCTGTCTGTCTGTCTGTCTGTCTGTCTGTCTGTCTGTCTGTCTGTCTGTCTGTCTGTCTGTCTGTCTGTCTGTCTGTGTCTCACTGTGGTTATCACTTTCACTGAATTAATTTAAATTTAATAGACTGTACACAGTTTATTTTTAATTAAAACAATTACAAAATTTTAAACAATATTTTAACAACTAAACAGTCTCTGCGACACGCTCAAAGATAACTGATAATTGATAGCAGTCAAAATATTTGTAGCCAATAATTATGAGCGTGTGCAGGGGGTCAATCCCCCCCCCCCCCACACACATTAGGATGGGTGTGCTTTTTTAGGTATAGGTCCAAGATAAAGCCTGTTGTAAGGGGCGACAAAAATGCTGACGTATGACATGATATCTGAAGTCCTAGATTGGATTGACGTTGGAATCAGCTGACCAGCGGCAAGTTCACCTGTTGCCTTACAGCCAAGATTTTGGCTTTGTGACAAACCACTTCCATCACTTTGTAACAATGATGTCAATGATATCCACGAAGAATTTTGTAAAATTACCGCACCAGGGGCGGACTGGGATAAAGCGGCCCGGGATGCTGGGTTTCGGGGGGGAGGGGGGGTCGCGAGAGGTGGCGTGGCGCAGCTGGGGTCTGGGACAAAGCCCCAGCCGCCGGAGGCGAATACGCCAAAGGCGTAAACATTATTTTCGGGTTGCATTGCAACGCACAGTTGTAGCTGGTCGGCACATTCCGTCTCACTCGAGTGGTTGCGCATGTACACTTAGACCGTAGGCTATAAGAGATGGTCCAAGCATGCACACTTAGACCATATAAGAGATGGTCCAAGGATGCACATTGCACTCACCGTCAACGCAAGACAGGGCTTGTTCCCAGCTTTCCATAGTATAGATAGACTGTATGACGTCAGATTAAATGGCGGACGAGCTATCGGACTTCAAACAACTCTGAAACGTAGTTATTATTTAAAGTAGTAATTGTATCATTACGATACTTGACTTATCAATTTAATCAACTTCTTTTTCATTGTTTCGTGTTAAGAAAAACGAAATATCTGAATGGATAACCATCATTACAATGTTTGCAAAAACAAAACTCTCTTGTAACTGTCAACTGTCATGATTGTTTGGAGTCACAAATACGGTTCGTCATTGGTTGACAGGGGAAGCGTGACGTCACACTAATATACTCCATTTCAAAATAATACTTATAGAGTGGGGTTAAGATTGTTTTTAGCAATATACAGAGAAGTATTTACATCATAGGAATTTTCTGGTGGCAGCCCGGGGGCCCGGACTGCCAAAGGGCCCGGATTTCGGCATCCTTAGACAGTCCGCGCCTCTAGCCAGTCCGCGCCTGAGTCCAGGACTCCTTCTAGAACGCTTAAAAACACATTACAAACGCATGTTCTTTTTAAATCGGCTGCGGCTCTATTTGCGGTGGCGTCCCCACCACACCCCCAATGGGCGCCGCCGGGAAGTACTTTGGCCGGGAATTTATCTTATTGTGCCCCCCATTGATCAACTTCAGCGCACGCCTATGCCAATAATATCCGGTCTTATGACTCTCACCTAAATATTTAGGTCTCCACTAACTTGTTAGTTGTTTGGACCCACCCACGTAACCACTAATCAGAGAATTCGAAACCAAGTCAGATGACACCCAACATATTTAGCTGCAACTTATAAGACACGTTAAGAGAAATACCAACAAACACACCATTCATAAAAACAATTAACATAATTAAACAAAAAATCGTACCTGATCGATAATCTTCAGTTGAAAGGAATTGTTAAAACAAATCTTCTCAATCAGTAGAAACACAATACTAGATGCACAGTAAGAAGTCGTAGCCTCGCCTGGTGCTAGCGCTCACTACGACCACTAAACGGCAACTGCGGGCTGCAACAACTGAACTGATCTCAGCCAATCACAAGGTAGCTTTTAAATACTGTTGGTTGATAGGTTCAAAATTTTTTTATCAAAGTAGAGAAGGAAAATGTAAGATTTTAGTTCTCGTGCGCCATTCGTGAAAGAGTATTGCGGTAATCAGTATTCTGTTACAACATACTATACGAGTATTTTGCACCTACAAGGCACTTTAAGCACGCTTTAGAGGGCGCCAGGAGCGTCATGACGTCATATACACGTTTAAATTAATATCTTTTGAACAGTTCATGTCACAGAAAATAATAATTTCGGATATAAACGTAAATAAGCAGCCTGGCTACGACGGACTAAGAGCTATTGATATCAAGAACATAAGAATTGAATTGAGTCCTGTTATTGCGCATTAAAATAACTTATCTATAAGAGATGGTTGTGTACCGGAAAAAATGAAAATATCAGTTGTAAAACCCGGTATATAAAAAAAGGTGAGAACATAAATTTTTCAAATTATCGTCCTATTGCATTGCTGTCTGTTGTAGAGAAGATAATGGAGCGTTACATATCTGATTGTCTGACTCAACTATTTAAAAAATTTTACATTAACAACGCTACCCCTGCCCTGACATAAGCTAGGCTACCCTGCCACGACATTAGCTAGGCTACCCTGCCACGACATTAGCTTGGCTACCCTGCCACGACATTAGCTAGGCTACCCTGCCACGACATTAGCTAGGCTACCCCTGCCACGACATAAGCTAGGCTACCCTGCCACGACATTAGCTAGGCTACCCTGCCACGACATTAGCTAGGCTACCCTGCCACGACATTAGCTAAGCTACCCTGCCACGACATTAGCTAGGCTACCCTGCCACGACATTAGCTAGGCTACCCCTGCCACGACAGTAGCTAGGCTAGCCTGCCACGAAAGTAGCTAGGCTACCCTGCCACGACATAAGCTAGGCTACCCTGCCACGACATTAGCTAGACTACCCTGCCACGACATTAGCTAGGCTAACCCTGCCACGACATAAGCTAAGCTCCCCCTGCCACGACATAAGCTAGGCTACCCTGCCACGACATTAGCTAGGCTACCCTGCCACGACATTTGCTAGGCTACCCCTGCCACGACATAAGCTAGGCTACCCTGCCACGACATAAGCTAGGCTACCCTGCCACGACATTAGCTAGGCTACCCTGCCACGACATTAGCTAGGCTACCCTGCCACGACATAAGCTAGACTACCCTGCCACGACATTAGCTAGGCTACCCTGCCACGACATAAGCTAGGCTACCCTGCCACGACATTAGCTAGGCTACCCCTGCCACGACATTAGCTAGGCTACCCCTGCCACGACATTAGCTAGGCTACCCTGCCACGACATTAGCTAGACTACCCTGCCACGACATTAGCTAGGCTACCCTGCCACGACATTAGCTAGGCTACCCTGCCACGACATTTGCTAGGCTACCCTGCCACGACATTAGCTAGGCTACCCTGCCACAACATAAGCTAGGCTTCCCCTGCCACGACATCAT
This sequence comes from Isoperla grammatica, assembly GCA_945910005.1. Lineage (NCBI taxonomy): Eukaryota > Metazoa > Arthropoda > Insecta > Plecoptera > Perlodidae > Isoperla > Isoperla grammatica. The sequence continues at coordinate 46,649,640 of OX246741.1, forward strand.
CTAGGCTACCCTGCCACAACATAAGCTAGGCTACCCCTGCCACGAACTCAGCTAGGCTACCCCTGCCACGACATAAGCTAAGCTACCCTGCCACGACATTAGCTAGGCTACCCCTGCCACGACATTAGCTAGGCTACCCCTGCCACGACATGAGCTGGGCTACCCCTGCCACGTTCTTAGCTAGGCTTCCCTGCCACGACATTAGCTAGGCTACCCTGCCACGACATTAGCTAGGCTACCCCTGCCACGACATCAGCTAGGCTACCCTGCCATGACATAAGCTAGGCTACCCTGCCACGACATTAGCTAGGCTACCCTGCCACGAATTAAGCTAGTAACCCTGCCACGACATAAGCTAGGCTACCCCTGCCACGACATAAGCTAGGCTACCCCTGCCACGACATTAGCTAGGCTACCCTGCCACGACATTAGCTAGGCCACCCTGCCACGACATTAGTTAGGCTTTCCTGCCACGACATAAGCTAGGCTACCCTGCCACGACATAAGCTAGGCTACCCTGCCACGACATAAGGTAGGCTACCCTGCCACGACATAAGATAGGCTACCCTGCGACGACATTAGCTAGGCTACCCTGCCACGACATTAGCTAGGCTACCCTGCCTTGACATAAGGTTGGCTACCCTGCCACGACATAAGCTAGGCTACCCTGCCACGACATTAGCTAGGCTACTCTGCCACGACATTAGCTAGGCCACCCTGCCACGACATTAGTTAGGCTACCCTGACACGACATTCGCTAGTCTACACTGCCACGACATAAGCTAGGCTACCCTGCCACGACATTAGCTAGGCTACCCTGCCACGACATTTGCTAGGCTAAACTGCCATGACATAAGCTAGGCTACCCTGCCACGACATTAGCTAGGCTAGCCTGCCATGACATTAGCTAGGCTACCCTGCCACGACAAAAGCTAGGCTACCCTGCCACGACATAAGCTAGGATACCCAGCCACGACATAAGCTAGGCTACCCTGCCACGACATTAGCTGGGCTACCCCTGCCACGACATTAGCTAGGCTATCCCTGCCACGACATGAGCTAGGCTACCCCTGCCACGACATTAGCTAGGCTACCCTGCCACGACATTAGCTAGGCTACCCTGCCACGACATTAGCTAGGCTACCCCTTCCACGACATCAGCTAGGCTACCCAGCCACGACATAAGCTAGGCTGCCCTGCCACGACATTAGCTAGGCTACCCTGCCACGAATTAAGCTAGGCTACCCTGCCACGACATCAGCTAGGCTACCTTGCCAAGACATTAGCTGTGCTACCCCTGCCACGACATTAGCTAGGCTATCCCTGCCACGACATGAGCTAGGCTACCCCTGCCACGACATTAGCTAGGCTACCCTGCCACGACATTAGCTAGGCTACCCTGCCACGACATTAGCTACGCTACCCCTTCCACGACATCAGCTAGGCTACCCAGCCACGACATAAGCTAGGCTGCCCTGCCACGACATTAGCTAGGCTACCCTGCCACGAATTAAGCTAGGCTACCCTGCCACGACATTAGCTAGGCTACCCCTTCCACGACATAAGCTAGGCTACCCCTGCCACGACATTCGCTAGGCTACCCTGCCACGATATTAGCTAGGCTACCCTGCCACGACATTAGCTAGACTACCCTGCCACGACATTAGCTAGACTACCCTGCCACGACATTAGCTAGGCTACCCTGCCACGACATTAGCTACACTACCCTGCCACGACATTAGCTAGGCTACCCTGCCACGACATTAGCTAGGCTACCCTGCCACGACATTTGCTAGGCTACCCTGCCACGACATTTGCTAGGCTACCCTGCCACAACATAAGCTAGGCTACCCCTGCCACGACATCAGCTAGGCTACCCTGCCACAACATAAGCTAGGCTACCCCTGCCACGACATCATCTAGGCTACCCTGCCACGACATAAGCTAGGCTACCCTGCCACAACATAAGCTAGGCTTTCCTTGCCACGACATCAGCTAGGCTACCCTGCCACAACATAAGCTAGGCTACCCCTGCCACGACATCAGCTAGGCTACCCTGCCACGACATTAGCTAGGCTACCCTGCCACGACATTAGCTAGGCTATTCTGCCACGACATTAGCTAGGCTACCTTGCCACGACATTAGCTAGGCTACCCTGCCACGACATAAGCTAGGCTACCCTGCCACGACATTAGCTAGGCTACCCTGCCACGACATTAGCTTGGCTACCCTGCCACGACATTAGCTAGGCTACCCTGCCACGACATAAGCTAGGCTACCCTGCCACGATATTAGCTAGGCTACCCTGCCACGACATTAGCTAGGCCACCCTGCCACGACATTAGCTAGGCTACCCTGCCACGACATTAGCTAGGCTACCCTGCCACGACATTAGCTAGGCTACCCTGCCACGACATTAGCTAGGCCACCCTGCCACGACATTAGCTAGGCTACCCCTGCCACGACAATAGCTAGGCTACCTCTGCCACGACATTAGCTAGGCTACCTTTGCCACTACATTAGCTAGGCTACCCCTGCCACGACATTAGCTAGGCTACCCTGCCACGACATTAGCTAGGCCACCCCTGCCACGACATTAGCTAGGCTACCTCTGCCACGACATTATCTAGGCTACCCTTCCACGACATTTACCGAGTGAGGCAAAAATTTGTTGGGCGAAAATTTATTTTCTACTTTTTAGTGCATTTAAATATAAGCGTTGTTTAAAAAAAAAAAAAAATGTTTTCATGTAATATTACTTTATACTTTTTAGTCTTAAAGAATCTTGCAATCGAATATATATCGAATATCGATGAACTAGTTATGATAGTTTAATTGATTATTTAGTAAATATGACAATTGATTCATGTATTGTCATTAAGAATACGTCTGTGTGAAAACTTTCAGATCAATTCGACGTTCGAAAGTGGGTGTTTTATCGATTCCCATATAAAACATCAATTAATTAATTATGATGGCTTATTGATTATTTAGTAAATATGACAATTGATTCATGTATTGTCATGAAAAATACGTCTGTGTGAAAACTTTCAGCTCAATACAACGTTAAAAAGTGGGTGAAATATCGATTCCCATATAAAACATTAATAAATTAATTATGATGAATCAATTTATTATTTAGTACATATTACAATTGATCTGTGTATTGTTATTAAGAATACGTCTGTGTAAAAAAACTTTTAACTCGATTTGACGTTGGAAAGTGGGTGAAACATTGATTTCCATATAAAACATTAATTAATTAAATTTGATGAATTTATTGGAAATTTAGTAAATATGACAGTTGATTCATGTATTGTCATTAGGTATACGTCTGTGTAAAAAATTTCAGCTTGATCGGACATTTAGAAGTAGGTGGAATATAAACATCGATTTCCATTTAAACATTAATTAATTAATTATGATGAATTAATTGACAATTTAGTAAATATGACAGTTGATTCATGTATTGTCATTAAAAATACGTCTGTGTAAAAAATTTCAGCTTGATCGGACATTTATAAGTAGGTAGAATATCGATTAAAAGATTCCGTCCAGACAAACAAGGCAAGCTAATATAAGCGTTGTAAAATCACATGTTATTCAAATGTGTTAAAATAGGAGAATCATTCAGAAAGACAATTGATCTGTCGAAACCAATTTCGTCTCAAACCCACATTACATCTAATTGAAATAATTCAATTACAATTTTAGTCCATCTACATTTTTAAGTGAAGTATTCTGAAATCAAATTTTGCATCATAAATTATAAACCAGTTTTTGTAGTGGACACGAGATTGGCGATTTTCGTGCCCATGAGAAGACCTTACTTTGAGGTTTGCCGAACCTCCGCCAGGGGATCGATGGACCTTGTTACATAACAACTAAGGAACACTCCAGGAAGAAATATTTAAAAATTAGTTTTTCCTTGTATTATTTCCTGTTTGTCGGTCCTTATCGTGTGTATAAACGTGAAATGCTCTACACGGAACCGCTAGAGATTATGCACCCACATTACAACCTACACAGTAGTTACAGCTGCACTTTTCGCTGACTTTCATTTCTTTTCTCAGTCACTGACCCAAACAACCACGCTAACAATCACGTTCGCAGTTCCAACTCCGCCATATTAGCGGCCAATTCACACGTACACTCTTGCGCGCACGCTTGCGTGTCGCGTTCTTGCGCGAAGGAAAGACCGCGCGCAAAACCGTGGGTGAGAGCGCCGCGCAAGAGTGTGATGCAAAAGCCTAGCGCACAATTGGCATAGCGCAAGCATAAACATAACGCAAGCGCAACGTAAGGCCGATGCCAACGCACAATTCACGTAACACAACCACAGCGCAACGCAAGTTTTGACTGTCTAGTCGTCTGCACTCGCCATGGTTTGAGGTTAGGGTTAGGGACAGACTACAAATTCAATATTGCCACTTGTTATCATCGGTCTAGGGTTGGCCTGCATACACAGGCATGAAACAAGACGTATACAGTTATAATTAACGGCTTGCCTATATTGTATCCATTTTATTCTAGGCCTAGGCCTATCTCGCATTCAACAACTTCCATCAGCGATAGTCAAAGTCTTGTAAAACAGTTTCATTATATATAATGTTGACACAGTGCACACTTGAGAATGAGGAGGTAACATATGTTGATAATTTATTTTATTTATTAAAATTGAAGGCTAGTGACGGTACAGGGCTCTAGTCTGATACAAACGAAAGTCACGTAATAATAAACTAAAAACAATTACTAACTTGACTGAGCGAGTATGACGAGGCCACAGCTGTCTAGTTGGAACAAGATTCCTATTGGTCGATCGTTATGTCACGCACAAGCACAACGCAAAAATATAAAATATAACCAACTCTTGCGCTCCGTTATGCTGCGCCATGTGCTCTTGTGTCAGTTGGAGACGAGGCCATGTAAATAACATTGGTTCATATTTCTTGCGCTACGCCAATTGCTCCGCAGGGAAACGAAAGTGCGCGTTCAAGAGTGTGCGTGTAAATGTCAATCCCTTCGTCTTTACCACACTTTTGAATGGCGCGTGGAGTGTTCGGACTTCGGAGTGTTCAGATGATTCACGACGTTCTTTCCCTTGCAAGCTTGCTTTTACACGGACAGTTTTACCTGCACTCTAACGCGCGCGCAACCCTCAGATGATTCGCGACGTTCTTTCCCTTGCAAGGCATTTGCTTTTACACGGACAGTTTTACCTGCACTCTAACGCGCGCGCAGCCCTCAGATGTTTCGCAACGTTCTTTCCCTTGCAAGCTTGCTTTTACACGGACAGTTTTACCTGCACTCTAACGCGCGCGCAACCCTCAGATGGTTCCCGACGTTCTTTCCCTTGCAAGCTTGCTTTTACACGGACAGTTTTACCTGCACTCTTGCGCGCGCGCAACCCTCAGATGATTCGCGACGTTCTTTCCCTTGCAAGGCATTTGCTTTTACACGGACAGTTTTACCTGCACACTTGCGCGCGCGCAACCCTCAGATGATTCGCGACGTTCTTTCCCTTGCAAGCTTGCTTTTACACGGACAGTTTTACCTGCACTCTTGCGCGCGCGCAACCCTCAGATGATTCGCAACGTTCTTTCCCTTGCAAGCTTGCTTTTACACGGACAGTTTTACCTGCACTCTTGCGCGCGCGCAACCCTCAGATGATTCGCGACGTTCTTTCCCTTGTAAGGCATTTGCTTTTACACGGACAGTTTTACCTGCAGGAAAGAACGCGCGACAACGAATCCCGCGCGCAAGAGTGTTCGTGTAACGGCCGCTATTGAGGTAGAACCACCGCAATCAAATCAAATGAATTATTAGCATACACATACACACACACTCACTCGCCCTGAGAACAACTGAAATAACCTACACATCACCATAACAATAATACGTTCTTTTAATTGAAAGATGTATATTTTTAATCTGAAATATGCATGCTAGCTGGAAAACTAGATTGGTTGCATTAGACTGTGTTGATTGTTTTAAGTAAATTTAATTTAAAATTATTCTTCAAAGTAGCTTAACTTTCATTGAAAGAAGTAATAAGTAAGAAGTTAATATTGTAAGCCGAAGATAATATGTCGAAATCAAATAAAAATCATAAAATTGGAATGCTAGAGAACTTGAATTTCCTCTTCTTCTGCGACACTCCTTTTTTATTATATGTGTGATATAATTTTTTCTCATCATTTTTCTGAGACAACCTAATATTTTATGTGCGGTATAGTTACAATTTCAATCCGGGTGATGAACAACACACTTGTCATCATCGTTATTGTAATCGGGATCGCAATCGTAAATCTTCTCAAGCTAAATCATTACGACATTACGATTGTATTGTGAACAGCGCTATAATGTTAGTTAACTTTTACACGATTTCCGGACTGTGATAACGATTCCTACATACACAATTTATATCTCGTAGGATTACTTATCTGTGACATCCGCATCGTAGGGACACGCACACGCACACGCACACGCACACGCACACGCACACGCACACGCACACGCACACGCACACGCACACGCACACGCACACGCACACGCACACGCACACGCACACGCACACGCACACGCACACGCACACGCACATGCACTGCGACAGAACGGTAGAAACAGAACGAGCTGATCCAAACGCAATCTTGATGAAAAATTCGATTTATTCAATGTAATAATATACGACTTAGCAAACTGTGAGTTAACAGAAGAAGAAAAATGAAAACCGCAATTTATATTATTACTCTCTGGAGCGAAACCTTTTACATATAAGACTTGACTAGAGATTGAACCTGGCATTGACTTAGAGCTGGCTCTGCCTTGATAACATTCAGCAGAAACCAATTCTCCAGATTCGAATTGCTTTACGCCTTTTTCAAATGCATTCTTATTAAACATTAAAATATCATTATTCGTACGCTGGACTCTTATCCTGAGGTTTATATTAGATTCCACGCCAGATATTTCTCCTGAATAGTTCATACAGCTGGTTTTGGCCAAGGGCCTAGTAAACCAGTCATTTACTAAATAGTAATTGAAAGATAACCTCCATATAGACCAGACACTGCAATACAATGTACGTCTAGCTGACACTGCAATACAATGTACGTCTAGCAGACACTGCAATACAATGTACGTCTAGCAGACACTGCAATACAATGTACGTCTAGCTGACACTGCAATACATGTACGTCTGGCAGACACTGCAATACAATGTACGTCTGGCAGACACTGCAATACAATGTACGTCTAGCAGACACTGCAATACAATGCACGTCTAGCAGACATTACAATACAATGTACGTCTAGCAGACACTGCAATACGGTGTACGTCAAGAAGACACTTTAATACAATTTACGTCTAGCAGACACTGCAATACAATGTACGTCTAGCAGACACTGCAATACAATGTACGTAAAGCAGACATTACAATACAATGTACGTCTAGCAGGCACTGCAATACGATGTACGTCTAGCAGACACTGCAATACAATGTACGTCTAGCTACACTGCAATACAATGTACGTCTAGCAGACATTTCAATACAATGTACGTCTAGCTGACACTGCAATACAGTGTACGTCTAGAAGACACTTTAATACAATTTACGTCTAGCAGACACTGCAATACAATGTACGTCTAAAAGACACTGCAATACAATGTACGTAAAGCAGACATTACAATACAATGTACGTCTAGCAGACACTGCAATACGATGTTCGTCTAGCAGACACTGCAATACAATGTACGTCAAGCAGACATTTCAATACAATGTACGTCTAGCAGACACTGCAATACAATGTACGTCTAGCTACACTGCAATACAATGTACGTCTAGCAGACATTTCAATACAATGTACGTCTAGCTGACACTGCAATACAATGAACGTCTAGCTACACTGCAATACAGTGTACGTCTAGCTGACACTGCAATACAATGTACGTTTAGCTGACACTGCAATACAATGTACGTTTAGCTGTCACTGCAATACAATGTACGTCTAGCAGACACTGCAATACAGTTTACGTCTAGCTGTCACTGCAATACAATGTACGTCTAGCAGACACTGCAATACAATGTACGTCTAGCTACACTGCAATACAATGTACGTCTAGCAGACATTTCAATACAATGTACGTCTAGCAGACACTGCAATACAATGAACGTCTAGCTGACACTGCAATACAATGTACGTCTAGCTGACACTGCAATACAATGTACGTCTAGCAGACATTTCAATACCATGTACGTCTAGCTGTCACTGCAATACAATGTACGTCTAGCAGACACTGCAATACAATGTACGTCTAGCTGACACTGCAATACAATGTACGTCTAGCAGACACTGCAATACAATGTACGTCTAGCAGACACACAATACAATGTACGTCTAGCTGACACTGCAATACAATGTACGTCTAGCTGACACTGCAATACAATGTACGTTTAGCTGACACTGCAATACAATGTACGTTTAGCTGACACTGCAATACAATGTACGTCTAGCTGACACTGCAATACAATGTACGTTTAGCTGACACTGCAATACAATGTACGTCTAGCAGACACTGCAATACAACGTACGTCTAGCTGACACTGCAATACAATGTACGTAGCTGACACTACAATACAATGTACGTCTAGCTGACACTGCAATACAATGTACGTTTAGCTGAAACTGCAATACAATGTACGTCTAGCTGACACTGCAATACAATGTACGTCTAGCTGACACTGCAATACAATGTACGTCTAGCCTACACTGCAATACAATGTACGTCTAGCAGACACAGCAATACAATGTACGTTTAGCTGACACTGCAATACAATGTACGTTGAGCTGACACTGCAATACAATGTACGTCTAGCAGACACTGCAATACAATGTACGTAGCTGACACTGCAATACAATGTACGTCTAGCTGACACTGCAATACAATGTACGTTTAGCTGACACTGCAATACAATGTACGTCTAGCAGACACTGCAATACAACGTACGTCTAGCTTACACTGCAATACAATGTACGTCTAGCTGACACTGCAATACAATGTACGTCTAGCTGACACTGCAATACAATGTACGTCTAGCAGACACCGCAATACAATGTACGTCTTGCTGACACTGTAATACAATGTACGTCTAGCTGACACTGCAATACAATGTAGGTCCAGCAGACATTTCAATACAATGTACGTCTATCTGACACTGCAATACAATGTACGTCTAGCAGACATTTCAATACAATGTACGTCTAGCTGACACTGCAATACAATGTACGTCTAGCAGACACTGCAATACAATGTACGTCTAGCAGACACTGCAATACAATGTACGTCTAGCTGACACTGCAATACAATGTACGTCTAGCAGACACGACTAACACTATTTTTACATATTTCATTTACCTACTCAATAATATGTTCCACAATCAATCTAATAGTGACACGGGCTTGAGCACAATGATCGATCACTTTGTGAAAAAAAAAGCCAAACTTTCTTCCTAAGGGGAAGATCCTGTACGAAGGATCATTTCTGAGGGCGGAGCCACAAGCTTATAAGTACCTAACTTAACTTTAAGTTCAAGTTGTTTTACTTTGCAGACGTTCAGAACCTAATTGTTTGCGGCTACAATATTAATTTTAGAAACATATTTATCTGAAAGAATCTGTCTATTAATGAATGTTTGATATTATTACATGTTTCAGCTTCATTTGTTTAATGATTATCTATTTAAACTTATTTATGTAGGAAACTTGAATGAACTTCGCGTATATAAACCGTTATAACATAGCAACGGTTTTAAAATTAAAGATTGCCATGGTTATATGTACTAGCCCTTGCCTTAGTTTTTATACGTTGCCACTTAGGTTGGAATTCATAGTCGGCCCCTACACCTAGGGGCGCCCATTGTTACCAAGGTAACAATTGTTTGCATGTTATTTCCCATAAACAAAACAAATCCATAGCAACAATGGGTGCCCCTAGGTGTAGGGGCCGACTATGAATTCCAACCTTAGACTAACAATAGAGTGATTACGCCTTGGGAAAACAACGTACTCGGAAACATCCTTCCCCAAATGTATTTCAACAATGCCAACAATCGAAAATCAATTTTCTTAATCACTCGTTCTTAAACACTAATCACTATAAAAGTTTGTTAACGCTTAGACATAAATCGTATACTTCAACCCTGTTAAACCTTAAAGCGTTAGTCGTTAGTCTTAGTCATTTTGTGTGAACCCGCCTTTATCAGAAGTCAAACCGAGCAATACTTACAGAAAGAGCAATAGCACAAGCCTCGATTCCAAAAATACCTGTGTGGCCGTGTTTTGTTTCAGACAAACATTGAATATGAACCAATCGAAGAATGATACAACAATGGAGTTGCCTAGCAACACATTGTTTGACCGCCTGTGATGTCACAGCCCCCTCAATGGGGCTTTGCACGCAAAGCTTGACGTAGAATGCGCCACCACCGTCCAAGCCTAAATCCATGACCTGCTGGATGGGTTAATCAGCGCGAACAAGGCCCACTTGACCCATCCAGCAGGCTGTGATGGCAGCATTTTGCCAAAGACATTGGAATAGTAGTAGCGCCACCACAGTTCGAGCTCAAGTTCAGGGCCTCCTGGATGGGTAAATCAGCCCTTTTTTCGTGGCTAAGTTACGCGGAGATCAAGTAGACCTTGTCGGAGGGCTGGCACTACGCTGGCGCTGCGAGTGGGAGAATGTGGCAGTGCAAAGCCCCATTGAGTCTTGTTCTATACTACAGATGGAGCAATACTTACAGGTTAGGTTAGGTAAGATAAGTTCCGGGAATGAGCTGCTGCAGCAACTTGCGGGGGTATTGCGGGTGTATTATTGGTAAGGTTGGGTTAGAGAGCCTAAATAAGTGAGCCTATACTTAACATGAAGAGAGGCACATGAGGTGAAGCTGGTGTGCACCCTGTTACAGAGATTCCAACTAATTATTATTATTATTATTATTATTATTTTTATTATTATTATTATTATTATTATTATTATTATTATTATTATTATTATTATTATTATTATTATTATTATTATTATAATTATTATTATTATTACTTTTATTATTATTATTATTATTATAATTATTATTACTATCATTATTATTATTATTTTTATTATTATTATTATTATTATTATTATTATTATTATTATTATTATTATTATTATTATTATTATTATTATAATTATAATTATTATTTTATTTAATGTATCACAATCATACATTCTCGGTCAAAACCGGCATTAACATGTTATACGGACGTAATGTCAAGTATTTCCATGTGTCTACCTTATTTAATATCTTCCATACGCAACATCCAATCGGAATGCATTTGAAATAGGTAGGCTCGTGTTAAAAGCCCACTGATTAATGACATTTTTAGGTTACTATCTATTATGGTTTTGCGTCCGCAACATCGTGTTAAGTGCACTTCAATGCTTAGAGTCGCGTGGTGGAAGCTCGCACATGGCTTGGCCCGGCGCGGGGGGGTGTGGATGTTTACCACAGCCTTATCGAACTTCTGTTCAATCCGTCGAGAAGGCTGTGTTGTTTAAGGCGGGTTCACACAAAATGACTAAGACTAACGATTAGTGTTTAAGACTAACGATTTAAGGTTTAACAGGGTTGAAGTATACGATTTATGTTTAAGCGTTAACAAACTTTTATAGTGATTAGTGTTTAAGAACGAGTGATTAAGAAAGTTGATTTTCGATTGTTGGCATTGTTGAAATACTTTTGGGGATGGATGTTTCCGAGTACGTGGTTTTCCCAAGGCTTAATCACTCTATTGTTAGGTTGGAATTCATAGTCAGCCCCTACACCTAGGAGCACCCATTGTTGCTATGGATTTGTTTTGTTTATGGGAAATAACATGGAAACAACTGTTACCTTGGTAAAAATTGGCGCCCCTAGGTGTAGGGGCCGACTATGAATTCCAACCTTAGTCTTAGTCCATAGTCATTCTGTCTGAACGCGCCTTTACTAACCAAATAAATGTCAAAGAAGTTCATAGAAAATGATACGATTTCCTAAAATCGTTGGAATCACAGCCTGCTGGACTGCTAACCAAAGAACAAAACATCCCAAAGCAAAAAAGCATTGCTCCATGTGTACTTGATTCCCGCCTAGCGGAGGCTCGTCGAATTTGCAAGTTCAACAAGCCTCTGCTTGGCGGAAGGTCGAGATATGATACTCCCGCTTGGCGGGGAAACTTCTTTAACGTCTCGTGTCCTCCAGAAGGCTGTAGTTAAAAGATGCAGACCTAATGCAGATAGATAGCATCATATGTTGTGTTGTTAGTAACGCACTCTATTGTCGGCTCCACGCACCGCGCTCGGTATTTATTAGTTAAACCATAATCCCTGTAGGCAACACTAAGGTTGGAATTCATAGTCGGCCCCTACACCTAGTGGCGCCCATTGTTACCAAGGTAACAATTGTTTGCATGTTATTTCCCATAAACAAAACAAATCCATAGCAACAATGGGTGCCCCTAGGTGTAGGGGCCGACTATGAATTCCAACCTAAAGGCTGATCCACAATTGAAATAAGAGTTGCAATTAGAATCTGTGAAATAGTGAAATAGCAACCAACTGGTTCACAACAGTCCCGAAGTACCTTATTTCACCATAGGAGAGCGTTTCAATCGAGCACTTATCGACCGGATCTGACGCCATAGTCACGGCCTACTGCAAACCTATAGCAGGCCGTGGCCAAATGGGGCTTTGCACTGCGACTTTTTTCCACTCGCAGCGCCAGCACCGACAAACAACGAGCTGTCAAAATAATAAAATTGCATCATTATGAAGAAAACGAGGTATTGCGAAAGTAACTGCTTACCAGTTAAAACGATTAATGATGGGCAACCAAGTTGTGAAAATTTTGTATGTTTCTTGTTTGTTTTGAAGATTTGTTTTCCAAATCAGAATATTTTATTGTTTGACAGCTTGATGTTTGTCGATCGATTCATTTAATTGGTTTCGTTGTTGTAAAGCAAGCTTGCAAGACAACCACAACAACGACGACGCCAATATCCGGTTCGACTGGAGTAGGCCTTCTCTTCTCGAGCTCTGATTGGTTCGTCATAAGGTGCATCATGGGAAGTTGAAATAAGAAGTGGAATGAATCATTTCTTATGACTATTTCAATGACAGTTGTGAACCACAGCATTGTTATTGTTATAATTCATAATTAAAACCAGTAATCTTTCTACTACAAAGTGTTTCTGTTAATTTACATTCGTGTATTTACCTGGATGAGAGTGTGACAACAACGGGATTGGATCTACGGAGTCCAAGGGAATCAGGTCTACGTGATTTGTGCCGTTCTTGGTGTGCATTAATGGTTATTCTTAATTAAAACCAGTACTTTATCTACTTCAAAGTGTTTATGTAATTTACATCCGTGTATTTACACTTGCCACCTGCCATCGTACTTAGCCAGGATCGGAGTGTGACAACTATGTTGTGAACCAACGCATTGTTATTGAATGTTCCAATTAGCTTAAACTTTATTGCTATTTCACTATTGCAACTCTTATTTCAATTGTGAATCGGCCTTAATGCAGTATTAAAGTATTGACGACGTCTGCAATTCAATAAACATGTGTAAAGGGCGTATTGAGAAACATTTTAATCCACTTGAAAGTTTTAAATAAACCCGTATGTTCATTTTTCAATGGACTTCCGCAAAAAAGTACACAACAATGTGTGAACAATGTGTTTCAAATTCATACTTGTCACTGTTAAGATTTCACAACAATGTATTCACAATCCATAGAAACGTCAACCTTTCGTACGTCTTGTGATATAATTAACGTTTTCTGAAGAAATGTTATAAAATGAGACTAAACATACATTATTTCCTAAATTATCAGTAATAATTCATTATGGGAGTCATGTTCAAAGCAAGGATTGGACTCATCTTCGTTATCGCATTAGGTAAGACTGAACTATGTACTCTGGATAAATATGTAGTAAGCTATTTTTTCAACAAAGAAGTAGCTATTAGTACATAAAGGGCAACAGCACATTACATACAATGACTACGTTTATCACAGAGATATAAAACGGTTTAGCGAACCGGTTTTGCCCAAAAACGATTTCTTGTTTGTTCCGTATATCACACAAAACTCGAAAAATGGTTTGGAAGCGTATCTAACATGGCCGTCAAACAATATCTTCAATGCTTTGACTACACACTTCTATATTCTATTATAAATGTGTGTAAAACCTATTTAAACCTCTGAACATTCACGTACAAATAATTTTGAGGTTGGGATGCACATAAAACAAGAAAATAGTCACACAGCTGTCTGCAATAAAACTACAACAACAGCAACACTCTGATATCGAAGATCGAACATCGTGCCACCGCTTACCACATAGTTGAGTTGTCAAGCCAGTGGAATGTGCGTGCGCACCCTAAAACGCATGGTAAAACAGTTTGTGGCGTATACCAACCACAAATCTTGCGATTTGACTTATCCAAATCACTTTCCAAACTGATTTAGAACTAAGGTGTTTTTCAGCAAAACCGATATGTATATCAACATTTGAAAAACGTTTTTGGGCAAAACCGGTTTGCTAAACCGTTTTTGAGCTCTGTGATATACGTAGTCATTAATACAATGAATTAAATCCATAATTTTGAAGTTTGCGAAAAATCCTATTCTACTTAACATTTCTCTTATGGCGGCGAAATGGAAATTTGGAGGCACTGCCAAATTGGGCGAAGCCATGTGCGAGATTCTACGACGCGACACTTACTGCACGCATCGATGTGCGCTTAACAGGATGTAGCCGACGCAAAAACATTATAAAAAGAAACTTCCAATTTTAACCGATGGGCTTTTTTTACGAGACTACCCATATCTAATTTCATCCCAATCGGATGTTGCTTATAGAAGAGTTATTCCGTTGAAATCTTTAAACAATTCTTCAGTTTACTACTACTACTACTACTACTACTACTACTACTACTACTACTACTACTACTACTACTACTTCTACTACTACTACTACTACTACTACTACTACTACTACTACTACTACTACTACTACTACTACTACTACTTCTACTACTACTACTTACTACTACTACTACTACTACTACTACTACTACTACTACTACTACTACTACTACTACTACTACAACTACTACTACTACTACTACTGCTACTACTACTACTACTACTCACTCACAGTAAATTTGGGAACTGTAAATCTGGTGTGCCTCAGGGCTCTATTTTGGGGCCACTATTGTATTTAGTGTATGTGAATGATATGTTGAAAGTTGTGACAGGATGTTTCATTTTTCTTTATGCGGATGATACAGTTTTAGTGGCAATCAATAAAATTAACAACATCAGGATAACAAGGCCAACTAGTATTTAAATAATTAAGTTGGGCAGTGGTATTGGGGGGGGGGGCAACTAAATGGTAGCTCCCCCCCCCCCCCCCACAAAAAAAACGTTTATTGACAATTTGAGTGCATGTAAGTAAAGCACTATTTATGCACCAAAATGTACCATCGAATACATTTTTTGCAACACTACCACAATCAAGATTTATATTAAATAATTGCAAGGGTCAACTAAATGCCAGCCTCACTCCCCCCCCTCACCCCCCCCCCCCCCCCAACCCTCACCACAAAACGCTTATTGACATTTTTAGTGCATGTTATTATTTCACTAATTATGCATTAAAATACACTATCAAATTTAATTCAAGCAAAGCTCCCAATATCAAGAAATCAATTAATTTATTAACTAACCAATAGATTTTTTAATATTAATATTGATTTCATTTCATTTCATTTCATTTTTATGCATGTTATTAACATTTTACAATGGTTTGTGTAACACACGTCATCAAAACATGGTGTAATACCAAAAATTAAAACAGAGTTGTATAAAAATCTTGTTACATTATAACACAAGACCATCGGTCTACAGTATTCTTAGTAAAAAAGAAGTCCACTACATTAAAAAATTCATAATAAATAAATATTGTGGGGCACTTTATACACACATCCAAATACCAGATGCAATACTAAAAATTAAGATGAAGTAGTTTACAAATCTAGTTACATTATAGAAACATGTTCCTCAACCTACATCATTCACATCAATAGAAAGTCATCGACATTATAAAATTCTTTGCCCAGTAAAAAGTCTGCTAGTTGTAGTTTTAACCTTTCTATGGTATCCACTTGTTTCAAATTGTCAGGCAACTTATTATACAGCTTGGCACCGGCATATGAAGGTCCCTTTTCAAAGAGAGTTGAGTTATGGGGCACTTTATTCACATCCTGCTTCTGTCTAGTATTGTGACTGTGAGTGTCACAATTTCTTAGTTTGTAAGGTCTATATTGCTTTAGGTATAAAATGGTTTAAAATATATATGTATATGCAAGTGTCATTATTTTCCAGTTCTTAAAAACGCCTCTACAAGACTCCCGTTTTTCCATGTTACAGATCAGCCGAATTGCTTTATTTTTAAGGCTAAATAACCTTTGCATGTTTTTCTTAGAGCTGCCACCCCAAACAATAATACCATAACTTAAGTGTGTTGCTATTAGGGAGTCATAAACGGATAGCATTATATCTGCATTCACGTATATTTTTGATTGTGGGAGTGGTGCAAAAACTGAATTTAATGGTGTATTTTGGTGCATAATAAGTGCAATAATTACATGCACTAAAAATGTCAATAAACATTTTGGGGGGAGGGTACCATTAAGTTTGCCCCCTCACTTAATTAATTAAATACTCAGTTATGGAAGTGGTACAAAGATCAAAATTAGTGCAATATTTGGGAATGTCCTTTGGGTGTAATATCTGTTTGGGGGGGGGGGTAGGGGGGCTTACTTAATTAAACTTCATTTTTTATAGGCCTAACGAAGACCAGAGCACATATGAGACTTTTTCAAAGTGATGCATATTGTACACCGTTACTGGCCTACAGCTTTCTTATAGTGTTTTCAGTGACCGATAAGGCTAAGTTTTGCTCTGTCGGCGTCGAAATCACCGCTGCCACCATATATAATAATTAAGAAGACATTGTTAATATATTAAGTTTTGTTTAATGGTTTCAAAAGAGTTAGGTACAATAGGACAATGAGTGCTCGACCTCACTTCTAGTCTGGCTCAACGGAACTCCCTTCACGTACCGAGTGTTGGACCAATAGAGTCCGACTCAAAGTCTATAGCCTGCTTTAGTCCTAGGACATTACTCTACACAACTCACCTAAGTTTAATCGCAACCGGATTAATGGTGAAGGAACGCATACGGGGCAAACATTCGAACACTCATATATATATATATATATATATATATATTTACAAAGTGTGTACCCTTTCCCTCACTAGAACATGTTTATCTTGTTCTTAGTTCCAATTATATATTACTGGATTAAAGAGAGGCCAAAAGGCTAGTAATATGATAAGTAGAATGAACACCAGCAGCTTACCTGAACTGTAGACCGTTGTGGTATAGAGATAAAAGACAACATATAAAAAGGACAACATAAGTTTTTCGAGACGTTTCGGTACAAAACCTTGATCACTCGGGAGTAAGAAGACTACTAACTAACTATAACCTATTCTATGAACTAAACTAGTTGCACCTATTGCCCCCCCTCACCCCCCCACCCACCAAGATCAGTCAATAGGACCAAATAGTTAGGTTAGTAGGTAAGGTTAGTTAGTAGCCGTCTCACTCCCGAGTGATCAAGGTCTTGTACCGAAACGTCTCGGAAAACTTGTGTTGTCCTTTTTTGTTGTCTTTTATCTCTACACCACAACTGTCTACAATTCAGGTAAGCTGTTGGGGTCTATCCTTGTACCTATTAAAAATATATATGTGTATATATATATATATATATATATATATATATGTATATATATATATTATATTATTTGTTTGTTTTGGGGTTTTTTATCACACGAGTAAACAGAAGAAGTGTTCGACTCACCCAACACTGCCCGACGTTTCGGAGACGTATCATTCTCCGTCCAGTGTCATCGCAGATTCGCGAGAGGGGGGGCCTCTGAGGATTGGGAATGATACGTCTCCGAAACGCCGGGCAGTGACTGTTGGGTGAGTCAAAAATAAAACAAAACATATCAGCGAAAATATGATATACATATTAATCTTGGTCTCCTATGGATATTCTTAGCTTAGTTTGATTGTGATATTTATTTTGATCTTGCACTACAATTTATGTATGCCACGGTGGCACGCATAAAGAATATTGCAACCAACAACCAAATAACTATAGGCCTATATGCTTAATTTGGATGCTTAATTTGTTGGTACATTTCTATATCGGGAAAAACTGGGATAAAATGTTTCCTTGTTTTTACTTCCTTCTTAAAGACCAAATTTAGGTTACTGATCTACGTTTTAATAAAGAGTATTTATTTCTTAATCATTTCAATAATGTCGCATTATTGTAGTTCATCGTAAAGACCGTTAAATGTTCGTGGAAGTATTCTGAATCAAGAAAGTAAAACCAACATTAGGTTAAATCCCAGTTTTTACCCAATATTGTACCTCGACCATAATTGAGTGTATGAGGTGAATTATGTAGAATTAAAATTATGTTATAAAAACAACCTTTACTCGGTCTATGCAGCCAAATCTGTTGCCGTAAGACACACAATAACATACAATAGCCTAACTTATATCAACACAAAAATCAAAACAAATTACACTTAATACAATTTATATATAAACTAAACAAAATTACAAATACAAATGCTGACTAAATATACAAAAAAGACCACCCTAATAAGGCAAGAGCAACATCTTCTGTATGCACAACTAATTGACTTACATTTAACAAACTCGTGCTCTAGAGTTACATAAGGTTAAAAAAAAAAAAACTGCAAACATGTGTTTGTTTGCCAATACTTGATGATCGTTATGCTAAACTCACTACAAGTGTTTCGAAACTGGCCAATAGAAATTATAATCATATTGTCATATATATTCTGATCAAATAAATTATTGATAAAACTTATTTATAAATTGTGTCTTCTTAAGTTAATAATTCTATCGATATAATTCAAAATTGGTAGGCCTAAGACCAAGATATATATTTTCTTTGTTTAGTCATTTGCGGATCATCCGGAGATGATGGTGTTGAGCCTACGGTAAATCGCATCGTCGGAGGGGTGAAGGTTGACGATATCCAGAAGTACCCATTCATTGCATCCATGCAAAAGTTCGACGAACACGGCTGTGGCGCCTCAATCCTCAACTCAATGTGGCTTCTGAGTGCTGCACATTGCTGTGTGGAGAAGGATATGTACGGGTAGGTATACACACCAGATAGTGTCCTAAAAAAAAATTTAGATGAAAACATTTGAAATGTACTAGGTGACTAGAGGCATATACAAACTTATTTTTTTATAGCTTTATTTATTTATTTATTTTATTTGAGTGCTGGTGGGGGTGCTCACTCCGAGGAGTTTTTTAGTGGACTGTATTATTTTGATTGAAACTTACCCCAATGATGTTCGAAAGTTGACAAAGCGTAGATGATAGCGACAGGCGGAAAGTTGCCGTAGAGAAAGAGATAGAAGAAAGAAACTCGAGTTTAGAAGAGAAAAGAAGGAAAGATGAAAATGCCTGGAAGGCGATCGAACCCAGGACATGCAGCAGCGTTGAAGCAGTCCGGGCGCTCGAGAGAATAACAGAACTTGACGATGATGAGACTCGAACAATACTGACGAGATTAGATAACGTTACGTGCTCTAAACATGAAAACTGTAGGGGATGACGTGATTGGCCGAAAATCGAAACAAATGAAATAATAGGCAGGTAAACCAACACCACGATAATACAAAATCACAGCGTCGAATAAACGGCGCGAACATACCGCCCACCTAAAATAGACCAATAAATCTAAATCTAACATCACTCCGAAACGAACGACTAAAGAGAGGGGAGGGTAACTACCTTGTTCACCGGTCGGGTGAACACTCCTTTAGACATGCGAACGGACGCGACTCGGACGACGTTGTCGTTACCAGGGCACACTTGAACCACCCTGCCAATAGGCCAAGATAAAGGGGTAGTGGCGGGTTCCAACACGAAGACGACGTCGCCGACCTTGAGATTTGGACACGCGCGCACCCACTTCCCACGCTGCATTTGCGTATGCAGATACTCTCTGGACCAACGCGTCCAGAAGGATTGATGCAGCTGACGGACTTGATGCCAACGAGAAAGGTGAGAAGTAGACTCGGCGATAGCTGTTTCAGGGGGTGCGAGAAGTGAGGTGCCATTAACAAGTGGGTGGGGGAAAAGTAATCAGGGCCTTCCAGGGGGTCGAACGAAGTGGCACAAAGAGGTCGACTGCTCAACACGGCTTCAATACGTGCAAACAGGGTAGAATACTTCTCGGAATAAAGGGAGAAATCCTTAATTAATCTATGCAGAAGCAGTTTGGCGGACTTCACTCCAGCTTCCTATAGGCCACCGAAATTAGGGGCGTAAGGGGGGTTGAAATGCCACTGAACATAACGTAGAGCGAGCTTGTCAGCGATAGTAGTTTCAGCTGAGGTGAGAGAATCGGGTACCTCGCGGAGCGTACGGGCAGCACCTACGTAATTTCGACCACAGTCGGAATGAATATGAGCGGGGAGGCCACGACGAGCGAGAAACCGATCAAGACAGGCCAGGAAGGCTTCAGTGGATAAGTCCGAAACCAACTCTAGGTGAACAGCCTTAGTGGCCATGCAGATAAACAGGCACAAGTAACCCTTGACGATGGGGGCGTTACGGCGGGGACTCGTCTTCACGGAGAAAGGGCCAGCGTAGTCAGTGCCTACGTTGAGGAAAGCGCGTGAAGGCTTAGCGCGAGGTTCAGGCAGCTCAGCCATGATTGGCTGAACAGACTTGGTGCGGAATTTGAAACAGGTTAAGCAACGTCAAATGCGTTGCCGCAATAAACCGCGTAAAGCAACGATCCCATACATCTGCTGAATGAGAGCTTGCACAGTGCGAGGGCCAGAGTGCAATGACGTGAGATGAAAAGCATCACACAAAAGTGCGGACAGATGAGCTTCTTTGGGAAGCAAGAGCGGATGACGTGCGTCCTCGGGAAGTGAAGAGTAGTGAAGTCTGCCGCCCACCCTGAGAAACCCACGGGAGTCAATGAAGGGTTTGAGAGGGGCGATGCGGGGAGACACGGGCGAGTGTTTCTCCAAATGCTTGAGCTCATTGGCGAAATAATGCCGTTGAGTGATGCGTACGAACAAGCGCATCGCGTCCTCAAGTTCGCACGGAAGCAGGAGACCAGTGGGGGAAGCAAGCTGACTTCGGCGAGCAAGCAAAATACGGAAAAAACGTACCACGTGACCAAACACGCGCTTGGATTTGACGAGCGAGGAGAAGCTTTGCAGCTTTACAAGCAGAGGGTAAACAACGGGATCAAGACTGATCAGAACTGTGGGAGACGCTTTCAGCTCAGGCACCTCGTGGTAAGGTTCACGCGAGGGGACCGAGCGAGGCCACGTAAAGGGGGGCGAACGCATGAACGGGGGACCAGAGAACCATATGGGATGGTTAAACAAGTCCAAGGGGAGAAGTCCCCGAGAGGCACAGTCGGCAGGGTTCTCTTCGGAACGAACGTGAGACCAGTTCAGAGGAGAAGTGGTCTCGAGAATTTCAACCACTCGATTGGCGACCAAAGTCTGAAGCTGGTGTGGGGGGGTAGAGAGCCAGGCAAGTACGATAGTGGAATCGGTATAGAGGAACACTGTTTCTATGTGCAAGGACTCGAGAGTGGGCAGGGCATCTTTCAACACCCGAGACAATAACAATGCGCCACTGAGATCCAGTTTAGGGACAGTGAGAAGCTTGACGGGCGCGACCTTGCTCCTGCCTCTCAACAGTCTGACATGAGATTGCGAGCACGTCTCAACGTGCAAATAGAGAGTGGAAGCATAGGCCTTCTCGGAGGCGTCACAAAACCCCTCAAGCCGGTAGGTGGCGTCACTCAAAAAAAGGAGGCGCGGAACACTGACATCACTCAACATGGACACGCTTTCGATGGCAGTGATCCAAGTCTGAGAAAGCGACTCCGGAAGTGATTCGTCCCACTCCACGCGCAAGAGCCAGAGATTCTGCATGAACACTTTCATCCAGGAGAGGAAAGGGGTGAGAAACCCGAGAGGGTCGAATATGCGCGCAACGTAGGAGAGTATGGAACGTTTGGTGACACAACCTTCGAAAGGTAGAGTGTGAAAACTGAAGCAATCAGAGCGAGGGTCCCACAACAATCCGAGAATTTTCAGAGTCTGCTCATCGTTAGAGAATACCAGGGAAGTCTCCAGGTGGTCCTGGGGAAGAGCGCTAAGAGCGTCGGGAGAGTTGCTAGCCCATTTGCGAAGTTAGGCCTACGCTGGCCCAACATTAGGCCTATTATTGCGATTATTATTATTATTATTATTACGTCTTTATTTATTGACGCTAGACGTTTAATCAATGGCTAGACCTAGGTTAGGATACATCACAAAGTCAGGTAGGATTAATTTAAAACTGGATGGAAATCGGCGTGAGCGATGTCATTTTTATAATTTGAAGGTTAGGCCTTTAAACTCGAACTTTTTCGAGCCTAAACTACTACTCGACTCGACTTCAAGCTTGAAAAAGTACTCGAAAAAGCTCGAGAAATCGAGTACTCGCACATCCCTATTTATTTATTTATTTATTTATTTATTTATTTATTTATTTATTTATTTATTTATTTATTTATTTATTTATTTATTTATTTATTTATTTATTTATTTATTTATTTATTTATTTATTTATTTATTTATTTATTTATTTATTTATTTATTTATTTATTTATTTATTTATTTATTTATTTATTTATTTATTTATTTATTTATTTATTTATTTATTTATTTATTTATTTATTTATTTATTTATTTATTTATTTATTTATTTATTTATTTATTTATTTATTTATTTATTTATTTATTTATTTATTTATTTATTTATTTATTTATTTATTTATTTATTTATTTATTTATTTATTTATTTATTTATTTATTTATTTATTTATTTATTTATTTATTTATTTATTTATTTATTTATTTATTTATTTATTTATTTATTTATTTATTTATTTATTTATTTATTTATTTATTTATTTATTTATTTATTTATTTATTTATTTATTTATTTATTTATTTATTTATTTATTTATTTATTTATTTATTTATTTATTTA
>OX246741.1:46675431-46815431 GCA_945910005.1 Isoperla grammatica
TAATCAAAACAGCATACTGATCCAAAATGATCATCTTAAAATCTATTTTCAGAATCCAGCAATAAGCATGCCATCGGATATGCCTATCAGAATCAGCTGCGTTGCATTTATCTTTTAGCTGTAGCCAGTATAGGTCTATGTCGTAGAGAACACTCATTCCTGGTTTTGGGGGGCTTGGGAGGTACTAGGGAGGGGGGAGGTGTTCGGTGGGCGTTTAGGTAGAAAAGAGGGCTGGAATGAATGAAAAGAATTTTGAAGAAGGGATAAAAGAGGAATTGTGATTCAAAATATGAACACGAGCCCTCTTTGCCTTACTTACATATAAAAACTAGTCATGTTAACACTTCCTCGAACCTGCTTTATGAGCAAGTAGCGTTAACTTTGTTGTTTTCATCCTTGCAGTTAATAGTCACGTTTATCAGATGTGGTTTTTGCATATAATCATGACGTCTGAAAGAATGCTATAGCCTATGTTGTATACACGTTATTCCTGTAAAAACTAAATGATAACCATTTAAAATCATATTTGCTTCGACACATGGTCGCTGTATGTTACCTACAAACGCGTTCATGTGATAAACGTTTATCAATCACAGGCACCATCACCATCATTTGACTAGACTTCAGGTTAACATGTTGACACAAGTAAGCACTGCCAGAAACAAATGGAACACAGGTTAGCCGCATGGTAGAATGATCTTACTGGGCTAGTAAAGTATCGTTGGACCATGGGTTAGCCGTGCGTTGTTTATCCCAGCTCGGACGGCCATGATGGTCGCGACGGTGGCGCGCCTACATCTCGGTTTAAAGGCGAATGTAGACTGCTTCTTCCACCCCACACCACATGTTTCAACAGAAGTTGACAGATTTCGGACATAATGAAATCCCAATAACTAGAACCATAAGAAACTCCCACCGTTCCAGGTAGCCAACTGAAGGTCGTATATAATCCCTTAAATATACTGGTTTCAATTAAATGGTAGGAACTAGAGAAGAGAAATAAGACACATTGTGCAATTCTATTAACCAGTCAATAGCATCATTAATTATGTTGCAGTCAACTGAATTAAGTGCCCCAAACGAAAATTCATAGCATGCACTAACATGCAGGGTGCAGCGGTTGGACCTCAAAAGCAGCGGTTTTGGCCGTGAAACTACGCACCCTGCATGTTAGTGCATGCTATGAATTTTCGTTCAGGGCACTTTCTATCTACAAAGTTTATTTGTTTATTTTCTCACATTGTTGGTTCATGTTCCAAAGAAACTCTCGTTAAAATCCGATCATTAGTTTTTCAACAATTTAAGTTGAGAAAACAATAAGAAATTTTGCTCATTTTCCGATTTTTTGCGTAAATTGTTATAACAAGTAAACTACTGGGTCTATAATTATGAAATAACCTTTATGATGACTATTGGCATGTAAATTAATTACGCTTTCCTATAAGTTTTTCCTTCAAAATGGATAGTATAACAGCTAGAAGGAGATAAGTGATCAACGTTCCAGCGATACCGCCAATGTCACACAGAGAAGTTAACCCGGCACGGCCGCCACATTGGCCAGTGACGTCACTTTCAAACGTCCTTGAGATCGCGAATAGGAGATTTTTACCAGGTGGATGGGTGGGTGGGGGGGGGGGGGGGGGGGCGGCATTTTGCGAGCGTTTGGATTGCAGAAAGGGCCGGCGAGTATGAAGAAGTATAATGATAAAAGTGTAAATCGGAGTTGTAATAACTACGGTAAGGAACTTGATACGCAAAAGAAAGCCATTTAACAGCATACTAACTTTGACAGTAATTTATGGAATAACTGTTTTCTTGCATTGTTCTGGAAGTGGGACACTATCATTTCTACAATTTTTAGCAACCAAAATTAAACTTTCTTTTGCGTTTCTTTGATAATGATGGATGGTCGCGTAGGATTAAAATTTGACTATCTTGGACAGAATCAAAAAACTACAATTCAAATCTTTAATGTACAATGGAAATGTTTAAATCTTAATAAATGTTATTTATGAAAAGTATTTATTCTCATAATTTATATCTGACATAAAAATCCATCCGTGAATATCTCAATTGGTTATTAAGTCACTCGCGCACTATTTTGTTACAACAGCGCTCGCGTGGCTTTATAAAACCCTATTACTGTATCAGGTGTATCTTCGAAATGATATATAATATATAAAGTAAAAAAAACATTTTTCGTTTTGACCAATCCAATTTGTATTTAAAATAATAAGTCAACGTTATATATGTATATATATATATATATATATGTTATTGTTCACCATTTTCTGGGTTTCGTCACACGATATAAATTGAGTAGGTGGTTTAAACTTACCCCACCTCACCCGACGTTTCGAGGGAATAACATCCCCCATTAACCAGGGTCACCACGACGCGTTGTTCTCCGTTCGGTACTCTCTGCACGACGACGGACTCTCTGCACGACCTACTCAATTTATATCGTGTGACGAAACCCAGAAAATGGTGAACAATAACATTACTTATGTCCGCGAAAATTTGAAAATCAACATATATATATATATATATATATATATATATATATATATAAATATATATATATAAATTCATATGTTAACTCGTCAGTTTTCGCGGACCGATTGATGTGATAGTTGAGATTTTTCGGGTTGACTGCCGCGCTCAAGAACTGTCTCAAGAAAGAGCGTGGCAGTCAACCCGAAAAATCTCAACTATCATGTTTATATATATATATATACATATATGTTGTTCCGTAGGTTTTCGAAGACAAAATGAGATAAGGGTTTTTGGGGTATTCGTCCAGGTTTTGTAAAGAGGCTGTTCTTTTCTTTCACATACATTGCTTCACGACGTTTCGCCGTCAACTGTGACGGCATCCTCAGGTGACAGATCCGGGTATCGCGTGCGACGTTCTCTGTGCGGTCGTCTAACTGTCTAACAGTTGAGCCTGGGTGATATATATATATATGTATTTGGGTGTTGTGCGTTAAGATTGTATACAACATTTTTATTTTATTTTTTACAACGCTTATATTAGCTTGCTGTGTTTGTCTGTCTGTCTGGACGAAATCTTTGAATCGATATTTTACCTATACTTCTAAATGTCCGACCAAGCTGACATTTTTCACACAAACGTATTCTAAAGGACAATACATGAATCAACTGTCATATTTTAAAAATTGTCAAGTAATTCATCATAATTAATTAATTTATTAATATTTTATATGGGAATCGATATTTCACCCACTTGCCAACTTTAAATCGAGCTAAAAACATTTAAATTAACAATTAAAAATTAATCAATTAAAAACATAAAAAAATCAAGGTTAGTGGATGTGATCTTGTGTGCATCATGAACCTTGATATAACATTTGAAAACTGATTTTTAATTGCAATTGAAGAAAATGTGTAGCCTAGGCCTAGTTACTTTGCAAATGCTCCCATAGCCACATAATCCTACTTTCCGTAAGCATTGTTGGCCGATCGCTGGATCGTGCATGGACGAAACTGTACGAAATTCAAGTTTGTAATGCGAGCACGCTAGTTTGCGAGTGAAGTTAACAAGTACACAAGTATGCAGTCTTCTAAATTCGGACACGTCCAGTGAGCACATATTCGATTGCAAGATTCTTTAAGACTAAAAAGTATAAAATAATATTACATGAAAAATAATTTTTTAAAACAATGCTTTTATTTAAATGCAGTTACAAGTTAAAAAATAAATTTTCGCCCAACAAATGTTTGCTTCACTCGGAAAATAATAAGCGTTGGGCGCTTTCCCTGCATAAACAGCAGAATACTGTAATCTATGTCAATACCGAAAGCGCCCAACGCTTATTATTTTCTGAGTGAGGAATAATTTTGCTGGGCGAAAACTTATTTTTTACTTTTTAGTGCATTTAAATATAAGCGTATTTTTTTTTAAAAAATGTTTTTTGTAGTTTTATTGCAATTTGTAACTATTAGTTTTTAAGTAACATGATTACTTTGGAAATAATTGGTTTATTTGAATGTAGAAACATCGTTCTTTCATCATTTTGTGTTTAAAGGAATAGTCAGGTGAAAAACTTAAAAATCACCAATGAGTCATAAGTGCGTAAAATTCACTTGTGTATAGGTTGCTTCAATGCAAGAAAAAAAAGTGAACATTTAGCTATTCTACTAGATTCCCTTCGCCAGCTCTGCTGCATTTTTCTTCTAAATCATAGTACAGCTGTATCGGTTCTGAGCTCGCTAGCGCCTTCCTGATAGACAGAGCTCTCATTGTGTAATACGAATCCAGCCACAACACTCGGCGACTGCGGACAGTGCCGCTCAAAACAGATTGCAACTTTTCTACACATCAAATCACACAAAAATGAATTACAGGGCATTTTGTAGAAGTACACGTTCGTACTAATTAGAATGTTATCGGTAGGGAAACTATGCACAAATCTCGTGATCGATTTTTGATAAACGCCCTATTCTAGCGGTCGTTTTACTATTTCGAGGTCAAATTTTTTTATGGGAATTACCATGAGAAAAGTTGCTCGTTGCTACTTGGTAGCAACAAGCCAAAAAATCGCGTGGTGTTTAATTTTTTAACCGCCTGCTTTTAAAGTATGGTATCTTTTAGTCAGGTTTTCCATATTTGAGGGTGGACATATACTAATGGTAATTTTTTAGTTTTTCACCTGACTATTCCTTTAAGCACTCATTTGTTTAAGGATAATATTGCATTTAATAAAATCATTCTTACAAAAACTTTCATGTATTTCTCTTTGTAGGCTATATCCTTAAAAATGACATTATTTAATATTATTATTATTGTATATTTACCACAGATCTACAGAGGACTCAGCCCTGGAAAACATAGTAGCTTAATTGAGCTTCATTCTGTTGTTTCTTCTTGGCCAAAGCTCGTTCCATTACACTCAAACGTAGCTTTTAAGTTGCTTCCTTAGGCTTCAGAAGGCAAATGTTTTCGAGATTTCTGTAAACCTTCATTACATGACCGTTTCTAGCGTGAACAATCGAGTCCGACTTCACTGATCTATCGTGGTTCGGTCCCAAGGCTGATAGAACTGTAGGCCCAGATTCTCAAAGGTGCCTAAGTGCCAAGACGTCCTAGTTTAGGCAAATCTCACTGGTATAAATCACGCATGTGTCGTTCTGCAATGTCACAAAGATAACACATAGCAAAATATCAACAATAAACATACCATAACACCACTTGTGAATGCGAGTAATACCCAGAGATGATTTATCTTGTTGTATCTGTGCCTAACTTAGGACAACTTAGTGGTTACGCATGTTTGTAAAACCAAGCCCTAGTGGATATAGCCCAATTTTGTGAAATAAGGATAAAGTAAATATATTCACAAAACTTAATTACTGACAGTTGAAGGCTGATTGCTTTGTACTATTGTAGGTCGAAGTACCATTGGACTTAAGTGGGCCCAGCGCGGCTCCAGTACGTCTACCAACAACCAGCAACAATGAAGATGATCCGAAGCCCAGAGGAAAATGCGTTGCCCTTGGCTGGGGCACTACTCAACCTTTGCGCGTGAGTATAATAGATACTCTATTAGATGAGCGTAGCGTAGCGGAGTAAAACTCTCCATTCAACGAGATCGGCGCTTGTGTGTGTGTACTAATCAAATACCTGGTTTACCATTATGTGTGCCACAATAACTTGTAAAAACTCTTGAAATCCACATGAGCGAAACCATGACGGGCAACTGCTACAGTTACATATAGAACGAAAAATAAATAACATCAATATTATGAATAAGACACCCTTATTAGAAATTGACAACACGATCGTTTTGGACGAATCCTAGTCCAGAACAAATCTGTAATGGCGGCGATATGGATACTTGGAGGAAACTTCGCAATCCAAATTAATTAACTTAAGATGTCGTTTTTACGATGAAGAAGTGTTAAAATTGTTAATTAATAGTAACTTTTCGTAGAAAGTTTAATAAACAGTGGGTTCTCGATGTAAAAAAGTGTAAAAGCACACTCCACCTTAACTTATTTCCAGAGCCTTGAGTCTCCCGTCTCGCAGTCGCATGATATAGCCCGCGCAGGTTCTCCAGACCTTATGATGGTCAAGCTAGACCTGGTGACCATAGCAGAATGCGTTAGGAACGTTACTGCTCTCCCAGTACTGCAGAAGCAGAATCTCTGCACCAGCACTGAGGGCGGAAAGGATGGTTGTACAGTAGGTCCACTTTAGTTTTAGTAATTTAATCAGATTACTGGCTGAGATGATTTTCAGAGTTGATCTAGAGGGGCTTGGCTACTTCTACCTAAGTGTGGAATGCAGAGTAGTTTGCTGGGATCCCTGTTTACGCTCATATTTGAAAATATATTACGATGTTAATTATTGTAATCTGTTTTACCGACCCGACTAGCTCAATGTATTGTCTTTAGAGGGCGCCGGCGAGCATTGTTAAAGTCATTGTTGTGTGGCGGTGATTGTGATGGTGTTTGGTGTGCCTCCGGCGTCACTCTCTCGTTATTTTCTATTTTATGTTCTTAATCACAGTAAGTTTTAAAAGTAATACAGTGCAATCACCATCCTGTGTTATTAATCAATTACCTGTGGTCGATCCTACAAAACATAGGCTGGTTATCCCCTATTCTGGATCTCAAGTCGGCTGTTCAGCAAGAACCCGGCTCGAGGTTAACATCGCGGTTGGGACAACCCTAGGAAAGGTCTACGCGGCGAACAATTGACCGTAGTTGGCGAAGGGTTTTGGGTGGGATAAAAAACCTTTCAGCACAATAGTCCACCAAAGTCAAGGCGGGAACCCTTTTCCGTGCAAAGCCAGTGCACTGCCCATTAAAAATAACCCGTGGTGTTTTTTCAAACACCTATATCTCATAAAATATACATATTTAACTCATATGTTCTATGTTACGTGCAGCACTAACTCTCTATTGAGGCATTATACACAACAAACATCGATAAACTTGATAGAATTTTAATGTGCTATTACAACGTTGCCAATTTCAAAGAGAGAGAAAACTCCATTTGGTGAATAATAGAGAAAGAAGATCCGCGCATGCGCACAGAAGAGACCGCAGTCGCATGGCGTCAGGCAAGGCCCACTAAATCGCTTGTAGCGAGTTCGACGACACGCCGCCAGGGGATAGACCATTTCAAAAACGATCTAGGACCCTTTGTATGACTATCATCACGGCCCTCTAAATCTTTATTAGCAACAATGGGAGTCTTTCAGTTAAAATTTCTCACCAGAGTGCAGCATAGAACAACCCGGTTTTAAAATAGTAAACAAACGCGGATTGCAACGGGAACGAGCGTGATGACAGGTAGTTAAAATTTACAACATATATTTGGTAACGAGCATAATGTCCTAAAATATAATAAACAGTAATATGTAATTAATAAGTTATAACGCCTAGTATTGGCCATTATCATTATAGGGCTACATTATTCAAGTTTATCACAGCCTTTAGCTCTCGACTTTTCAACCACTAACTAGCTGACAGATGACATTGACTGTGTGTTGTAAGAAGCACCTAATTTAACTTAGTTATTTTATTTGAACTTTAATTTAAATGCATTGTTTGCTGAGGCTCTGATTTTATACAGTCATATTTATACAACAATATTATTTTAAGATAAATTCATCAATTAAAACAAAGGCTAACAGACAGTAACTAACAGCTACGGACGACCTACCCTTGTCTCTCTGCATTTGTCGTATCCTAAAGGCACAGGAAACACATATTACTACTCTTAAAGATCTCTTTGTAATGTTTTCAGTCTCAATGTTTCTTGACATCGGTAATAACAAATACCTTACTAACTAGCTGCGCTAGAATACTGGACACTGCCGTGAAATAGTGGCGAAAAGCCGACACTAGCGCCACTACCGGAGCGGTTCGATCGAAATTGATTGCTTAGGTTCAAAGCAGTAGTAAATTAATGTGCTGGCCCCCCGCACGTGACTTTTTTCCCCGGTCTGTCGCTACAGTTTTTGGCGCCATGTCTTTGGCTACACGTGGGTATTTTTTTCGAGTCTGTGTGTCAACCCCTTTTCCACCCCCGACGTGTTTTATCTCGCCAAGTGTGCGTATTTGGCGCTCCGGTTTTACGGGAAAAATTGTACAAAATTCAAATGTTTTTTGGGGATTTTTTTCGATGCTTGTGATCCCAAGTCAATTGAATGGTGCATCTTTTGGTGTGCCTTACAAGAATATATATTGTCCCATTCAAAAGTTACGGACACCCAAACACGAAAGTTTTACGAAAACTGAGACCGGAAACGGAGGCCGGCTTTGGTACGTTTTTAACGCGTCACATTCAAACGGCCCTGCCCGTCGAACCAAACGAGATATAACGTTCGTTTTTGTTTCGTTGCCAACGCTTACCATCTAGGTAACTGGGATTTGGAAATTTTTTGGATTTGTCTCGGAACTTTCGTCAATCAAATTGTGTACATTTGGTAAAGTGCGTTTTTAAAAAGCGCGTGTAACACTTTTTTCCACATTTTTTGTTTGAAAACTTTCTCTACATTTTCATTTTTAAAAAAAAACACTAATCTTGATTATTAACGAAGCGATTTTTGAGTTTCGTCCCGGATGCTTAGTTATGGGCACTTTTCCATTTTCTCTACACGGTTTCAGTTTTGATTTTTTTGCGTCAAGTTGGTACTTTCGAAATGGTTGTTTTTTCTTTGTCCCGATACTGAAAGCTCTATCGTAAAGGGACATGAAAAAACATTTTCAAAAAGTCACCCTTACATTGAATGACAGACGTTCGCGCAACGCATTTTTCACGGCGTTAAGAAAACACGCATACAAAAGTTTTCTTTTTGTATATAAAAGTGTTATAAATACGTCATATAACAAATAATTGTGTTTAGTATTATTAAATGGACATTTGTCTATTTGAAAACGTTACTTTAAAAATTAAGACTTTACGGGTGTCCGAGTTATGGTGCTTTAACAGATTTCATCCGTCTAGTATGTTTGCCGGTATTTGTCTTTGAGAATTTTTCAATGTCTTAAAAAAGCATGTTGGAGTTTTTTAAAAAAGATTTCGACCACTTTTATGAAATTTCAAGGCTATTGAAAACATATTAAACGTACCCGGACGCACCCGGCACGTACCGTCTCTGACATGATTGATCGACTCTGGATATTTGTGTAATTTTGTTTATTGATTTTCAGTTTTGAACGTCCCCCAAATGTACTGTTTTGAACTCGGACAACCCGTTTTGGTATCATATGAAAGTGCGTTTTAATACCTTTCAGAAAATGTGCAGTTTGTTGACGTCACACGTACCGGGACGTACCGGGAAGCTAAAGAACGTGCAAAATTCAACTTTTTTGTTTTTGACCGCCCAAAGTACGAATTTGTTATGAATTTTTTCGGAATTTTTCGTCGGAATTACTTTCTTTGTCTATTCTTTATTAAATATGTTTAGTTTTTAATTTATCGAAAAAGCTCAAAACAAGACGACGGGGGGGTGCCGTGTACATCGATGTAATATGAAGAAAATCAATTTCGACACTCACTTTTGTCATTGATGGCTTATTGTGGGCGACAAGTTTGACTTACAGACTTTGTGTTAACTTTTTTAGAAATCTCGATTCAATATTAAATATTCGAGCTCTTTAATTCACCGAAAAAGCTCAACCCGGACTTTTTATAGGCGCCCGTGTTACACGATGCTTAACGAATAAATTGCCCAATGTTGTAGCATAGTTATAGAGTTCAAGTGTCCAGTGCCATATAGGTCCGCGATTCGAATCCCACAATTTTCCAGTTTCTCTCTTTACTTAAGTATCCATGACAGTTTTACATGGTATATGTACTTTTTGTACTTTATTTTTTTTGTACTTTAATTTTTTATTTCTTTTTTCAAAATCACACAATTTTCAAGTTTCTTTCTTTACCTAAGTATCTACGACAGTTTTACATGAAATGTACGCAGACATACTCGATTATTTTTCATCCACTTTAACATTTTTCAATATGACAATTTTTTTTT
The DNA here is from genome assembly GCA_945910005.1 of Isoperla grammatica. Taxonomy (NCBI): domain Eukaryota; kingdom Metazoa; phylum Arthropoda; class Insecta; order Plecoptera; family Perlodidae; genus Isoperla; species Isoperla grammatica. Next base: position 46,685,442 of record OX246741.1, read on the forward strand.
TCGTAATTAATTTTTTTTTCTCTTTTCCACAATTTTCAAGTTTTCCAAAAAGTGACTGATATAATAAGTAAATATGGCGGTAACCTATATTTGGCCCTGGGTAGAATAGGCCCAGAGTGACTCTGCTAGTCGTAAGAGCAGTCCCTGGGCAGGCACGCGGGTTGAGATTTTGTACAGAATATTAGAAAGGTGCAATTATGAGTGAAGCTGATGCTATTGAGAGGCATGTGGCCTTCATAATAATAAAGGGTTAATTCAAGTAGATACATTTTAAAGCGTGTATTGACAAATCATCACAACCTCCCCCCCCCCCCCACCCCCCTCCTTTCACCGATAGCTTGTCCACATACCAGCAATAAATAATGAGTCGATGATCATTCCGCCTGCAGAACGAATAAATTATGCTTTCATGCAATACACATAGTTTGTTGTGGTTTCTAGTTAACCTATATATATCTCGGTCTTCTTAAGTAGTGGATCAATGAGAATGTTTGTTGTAATGTTCCTAATTAAAACGTAAATGCCGAGCTCGCGGACGCAAAGGTCAAACCATATGCTACTTCGCTGACTCTTATGGGAAGCGCCATAGTAAATTCATATTTGCCGCGCAGCCATCGAACCGCTCCGACAGAATGCGCTACTTTCGCCGTTCGCCGCCTTGTTACATGCTTAACACCGCGATTGTCCTGTATTCTAGCGCAGCTGGTTACTAAGGTATTTGGTAATAAGGTTTCATAAATAATATAACAAACTAAATCAGTCGAACACGGGCTCACATATTATAGAAAAAAACGCCGCCATTTATGTCAAACACGATCACGGCAATAAAGACAACTGACCATCAACTGACGAAGAAACACGTCAAGTATCCTAGCAACAGACAGAAGTCACCGCTTTATTGATGTTAGTATTTCTAAGTCACAGCCTATCAAAGCCAGTATTTTCTAACACCGCCTTGCCGATCAGTGTATTTTTATTTTGACAGGTGGACCGCATTTTTCGGTGCTGCGCTCTGGTGGTTGAGCTTTAAAAGATCCCCATAGGGAAGTCTCATCAAAAATATAAATTCCTCAAATCACCTAAAAATGGAAGATCATTATCTAAAAATACGGGTGGTATAACTTTTATATCTGAGAAGCGTATATTTCCAATTCTATTAGCATTTTAAGTCTGAAATTTGGAACTTCGGCTCTTGACGTCATAACTTATGTAAACAACTGCCTCCTTGAAGTATTCTTAATAGTATCAACGATATTAAGTTGGACATTTTACAATATCTAAGATGCATTGACTTTACAACAATGCCTTTCATACCACTGTTTTCTTCAGAAAATACATTTTGATACAGTATTTACCAAAACGTGTTTAAAATAATGCAATTATTTAACATATTGTTGTTAATTATTGTTAAGCTGATACTATTAAGAATACTTCAAGGAGGCAGTTGTTTACATAAGTTATGACGTCAAGAGCCGAAGTTCCAAATTTCAGACTTAAAATGCTAATAGAATTGGAAATATACGCTTCTCAGATATAAAAGTTATACCACCCGTATTTTTAGATAATGATCTTCCATTTTTAGGTGATTTGAGGAATTTATATTTTTGATGAGACTTCCCTGTAACAGTACCCACGCATTGTAAAGTACCATCTATATGCATTATCCACTAGGCTGTGCTTAGAATGCAGTGAGTTTGTGCATTATCCACTAGGCTGTGCTTAGAGTGCAGTGAGTTTGTGCATTATCCACTAGGCTGTGCTTAGAATGCAGTGACTTTGTGCACATGTGAATTTGTAGAGAGCTTTGGTTATATCAATAAAGAACAAGCATTGTTACATTGCATAGCAACGGTTGTTGACTGGTAACTAAGGACATTATACAGAGGAAGATGGTGGAAAAGTAAGCCTAGAGAGAGGATGTGGTGTTGAAAGCTACACGGAATAACTTCAAGAACTCGAGTCTTTGAGCCTTACGATTTCTCTAGTTATCCAAACTAGTATTACCCAGACGTCAACTACGCCTGCCCCGTTAAATGGGACGGTGATTTTCGAAGCGTCGGTTACACACGATCCACCACTGAATTCAACCTACCATGAAGGACATCTTTGAAATCCTACCATGGACGCCTGCTTGAGAAACCAAGGTTAGAAGAAGGATTCACCTATAACTGGAGCTGGTACTGTCTGTAAACCTATTTGTGACAAGTTATTTACTGTGAGCATTCGTTGTCTATGTGATACAATATAATTTAATAGTACAACTCAAATTTCTAAGTGTTGGTTTATTTCCCGGCTGAGCTAGGCCAACCCGTGTAGTAAGAGGGCGTGGGTACTGTTACAATTTGGCACACCAACGCTGGGGCCATACAAATTGCATTTACCCCGAGAAAAAAAAAATTTTTTGAACCAAACACTTAAAAATTTGAGGTGTAATTATAAGCTCGATTAATTTGAACGTTCGCAGAGTCACTGCTGACTATGGACAGGATGCAGGGGGAGGAGGTTCAGAATGAAGTAGATAGGAGTATAGAGGAGAGTGTTCAAGAGGTAGAGATCAGGTCTGTTGACTTGAACAGTATAATGGAGATGATAATTAAGATGGATGAGGGATTACGTAAGGACAATGAGGGAATACGGAAGGAAATGGGGGAAATGAAGTCCGAATTGAAGATAAGCTTTGAGGAAAAATGTGATAAAATGTTTTATGGGTTGGAAACTAAATTCACAGCTTTGAGGACTAAGGTTGAGGATGAGATCGAGGTTATTGACAATAAAGTGGATGGCTTAGCAGAAGAGATAGGGGAGTTGAAAGGTAGGTCCGAAAAAATTGGAGATAAGGTTGTAAAGGTTGGCGGTAAGCTCAATGAAGTAATTGAGGAAATAGGGGTGTTCAAAAGAGATGTAGATAACAAGATCGGAGGAATAAAAAAAAGTTCTGATAACTTAAAGGTAAGGGTAGACACGGTAATTGAAGATATAGTGGGGGTGAAACAACAGTTTCAGAAAGAGATAGGGGAAGTGAAAGAAATGGATCAACAGAGAATAAGTGGTCAGTGTGTAGGGTTAGAGATGGCGATTGAAGCCAATAAAAAAAGAATTGAGATGATGGAGGTCGACATGACAGGTGGTAATGCTGGAGTTACCATTCAGAATGATAGTGGAATCGGGGACCAGCTATTTCGTGAGGGGATTGTATTTACGGCAAATAACGATTGACTTCATCCAGTCGAATTTATAAAGTTATTGGAGAGCCGGTTTAAAAACTATGCGGTAAAAAACAACCGGAGACTGGCTTTTACACTACAATGTCTGAAAGGGGTATCCAAGACATGGTTGCAAGAAAACGAGTTTGTTACTTTTGAAGATTTTAAGGAGAAATTCCTTCAGCATTTTTGGGGGGAGAATGCACAAGCAGCCTTGCTAAAACATATTTACAGTGAGCAATATGCAGGGGGTAGACAGGGGTCACCATCTACTTATTTCAAAAGAATACTGAGGCATGGAGGCTATTTGAATTGTAAATTGCCGGAAGATATGCTGGTTAGGCAAGTCTTGTCCCATTTTTCTACAGACATTCGGATCCATCTGATTCATATGGAGAACAATGCTGAGAAAATAACAAAAATGCTCGAGAGACTGGAGAGTGAACAAATTATTGGAGAGTCTGGTCAATCAAATTTGAGTCACTATAATAAACAAGGCAGTTATAATAATGAGAACAATAGAAATGTCAGGTGGGGTAACAATGGGTATCAAGGTTACAATAATAATAACCAGCAGCGATTACCCTACCAACAATTAGAACAGAATTGGAGATCCCGTGATGATAAAAATGTTCCTAAGAAGGAAAACTAGAATTGGTTCCAGTTGTGTGCGGTTCTCCTGCAACCAGTCATATTGTTACTGCAAATTCAATCTTTACAAAACCTAGAGATTTTTTGTTAGAAGAAGAAAATTTGGTACATTCTTCTAAAAATATATTTTGTCCAAAGTTGAAAGTTAGTATTGGTGATTTGGATTTAAAGGCATTGTTAGACTCGGGGAGTGAGGTGTCGTGTATTTCAGATACGGTGTACAATGTCCTGATCAGTAAAAATAATGATATTGTTTCATTACCAGTAGTAGGGGTAACAATACTTGGGGCTACGAATCGTCGTAGTAAACGGGTGACGAAGCAAGTTTACCTATCCGTCCAATCAGGTGACATGTCATGGGATATTGGATGTTTAGTGGTACCGGATTTAATCTGTGATATCATACTCGGTATTGATTGGTTGACAGATAATCTGGTTACTATTGACTTTTCTACCAAGGTCGTGTCGATTAATGGCCAGTTAATAGATCACGAATTGTTGTACAATGATGTTGGAATAGGTGACAACTGTACGAATGTTGAATGTGATTATGTTGATCATACTTATGATAACAGTGTTGGTATCGTTGTATCTTGTACTAACACAGCGGCAATCGAAGAAGACAAGGGTGTTGTGACTGTACAAGAGATTGAGACTATGGTGTCCGAACAAGTAGGTCTAGACGTCATTCAGAAATGTCAACTACAGGAACTATTGTTGGAGTATCGTCATTTGTTTTCTGATAGGCCAGGGTCAGTGACAGGCTATGAACATCATATTAAGGTTCACGAAGGGACATATTTTTTTGAAAAGAATTATCCTGTGCCATTTGCCTACCGAGAAGCTGTGGAAAGACAACTGAATAAAATGATAAGGCATAACATTATTGAGGAAGCTACTAGTCCCTACATAAGCCCATTAGTTGTGGTGATTAAGAAAAACAAAGCAGTGAGGTTATGTTTGGATGCTCGACAGTTGAACACAATGTTGATACCAGAGCATGAGAGTCCGGATCCGCCTGAAACTATTTTGCAAAGTTTTTCAGATTTTCAGTGGTTATCTACTATTGATCTTGTGTCGTCATATTGGCAGGTTCCATTGTCGGAGGAAAGTCGGAAATATGTGGCGTTTAAATACAATCAGAGGGTATATCAGTTTAAGGTACTTCCTTTTGGACTCAGTACTTCAGTGGCAGCATTTACTAGGTGTACTAGCTATGTATTGGGCAACAAAAAAAAATGTCACTATTAGTTTGTCCAAATCTATTTTCTGCAGGGATAAGGTGCCATTCCTGGGTCATACTTTGACTACGAATGGATTGTCTCCAGACCCTCACAAATTGTTGTTGATTCAAGATTGGCCCACACCTAAAAATGTCAAACAACTCAAAGCTTTCTTGGGTTTATGTAGTTACTACAGACGTTTTAGTAATGTTTACGCTCAATCGACTTGCATACTGCAGACATTGTTGAAGAAGGATACCAGGTGGAAATGGACAGATGATTGTAATTCAGCATTTCATGATATCAAGACATTGTTCATTAATACAGTTCACTTGAGATTTCCAAACTATACAAAACCGTTCTTCTTGCAATGTGATGCCAGTGATAAAGGGTTAGGGGCTCAACTATTTCAAGTTGATTCTGATGGAGAATTACAGGTGATATCAATGGCGTCAAGAGTATTACACGGTGGTGAAGTGAATTTCACTATTTCTGAGAAAGAATTGTTGGCTATAGTTTGGTCGTTACTAAAGTTTCGTATTTTTGTCCTGGGAACAGATTTGACAATTATTACTGATCACAAAGCACTTACATTCTTGCTTCAATGTAAATTGTTGTCTGGGCGTCTTACACGTTGGGTGTTGCTCTTACAAGAATTTAAGTTTAAATTGGTTCATTGTTCTGGTAAACAAAATGTTGTTGCGGATATCATTAGTCGCTTTTGTGTACAAAAAGATGGTACGATTGACGACTCGTTCTCTGGGAAGGAGGTAGTTATTGCGAAACTGAATGTGGGAATTAGTTCAGAATTGCGTAAAAAATTTCGACAATTGCCTGATTTACAGAAGAAAGATGATAAGTTTGGAACGATTTGGAGTGATATGCATACTAATGTTGGTGCTCATAGCAATTACATGATTTTCAACAACATGTTGTTCTTCAAATTGGAAAATAGTAAGGACATTTGGCGGTTATGTATTCCACAATGTCTGGTGTCGGAAGTGATCATGAGTGTACACGAAGAGATTGGTCATTTTGGTGCAAAAAAATGTTTAATGGCGTTATTAGAGAACTTCTTTTTCAGTAATATGGCGCGATTGAATAGGAAGTTGATTGCATGTTGTGATTTATGTCAACGTACGAAACATGCAAATAGAACGTCACATGGCATTTTTCAGCCTATTTTGCCTACGAACATTGGTCAATTGGTGGCAACTGATATATATGGTCCATTACCTACAGGCTGTGGAGGGGTGCGATATGTACTAGTGTTCATTGATGTTTTTTCAAAGTTGGTGTCGTTGTACACGTTAAAGCAACAAACGGCTCGGGCTATTTCACAGAAAGTGACAGTTTATTTCGACACTGTGCAAATACCTGTTGCTATACTGTCTGACCACGGTACTCAATATACATCCAGGGAGTGGAATGAGACTTTGGAGGGTAAAGGGGTACGGGCACACATGTCGTCCATACGTCATCCACAATCTAATCCAGCTGAAAGGGTTATGCGTGAACTGGGTCGTATCTTTCGGGCCTATTGTTCATGTAAACATTCATCTTGGGCTAAGTGGGTTCCTCAGTTGGAGGAGTGGTTGAATTCAACCTACCATGAAGGAACAGGGTTTTCGCCATATGAATTACATTTTGGTCAAACTTTTACGCCACAGTTGATTAAGAGTATAAAATTTCCACCTCACAATTCTCCCTTAATAACTCAAGAGGCAAAGGTAATTTTAGCCAGGGAAAGGTTGAAATATAATGGGCAGAATAGGAAGAATAGGCATGAAGGTCAATTTGTCAGTAAAACATTTTTCCAAGTAGGAGAGAAGGTACTGCTCAAATCGCTTCATTTGTCAAATTTGTTTAAAAAAGAAACGAAAAAGTTTTTTCATATATTTGAAGGTCCATACATGGTTGCTGCGATTGCAGGAGACAACGCATACGAATTGGTCACAGAAGCTGGGGTTGTAAAAGGAGTGTTTAATATTGTAAATTTAAAACGTTACCAGGAACCCTATCAGATACAATAAACCACAGGTCAACAATGTATTGAATCTTTTTGACAGGTGATGATTTGGTCCCTAATGTAGCCTATTGTTGTCGACTCTGTAGTAACATTGTTACTAGGATTATAGGTTGGTGTTGGTTATGGTGCAAAGTTATTAATGTGTTTTTTTTTTAATCAACAATTTAAAATTGTTAATTGTTGACAATTGTTGATTCTGGAAGAGGGGATTGATATCCAATTGTTAGAAGTGTATTGTACTATTAACATTGCATTGTGCTGTCATTCGGGTTTCAGGTTTCATAAACTTTCATTTTAGAATTTGAATTGAAGGGGTCAGTGAACGACATTGTTGTAGTTTACAGGTTTAGAAGGGGTAAGGCTATTTGAAGGGGTAATGCGGTTTTCCAATTATAGATTTAAAGGGTTTATTTCTGAGTTTCGATGTTAACAAAAATATAACAAATATAGATACATTTTGTCATCTTCATTTTTTTTATTTTTGGAAGGGGTATGATAGAACGACCTACGACCATGGAATTTTTAAAAGTGGAGAACGTTGGAGATAAATTTTTTGAAATTTTTTTATAATCTCAATTAATAAATTCATAATATATAAAATTTGAAGGGGTATTGTAAAGTACCATCTATATGCATTATCCACTAGGCTGTGCTTAGAATGCAGTGAGTTTGTGCATTATCCACTAGGCTGTGCTTAGAGTGCAGTGAGTTTGTGCATTATCCACTAGGCTGTGCTTAGAATGCAGTGACTTTGTGCACATGTGAATTTGTAGAGAGCTTTGGTTATATCAATAAAGAACAAGCATTGTTACATTGCATAGCAACGGTTGTTGACTGGTAACTAAGGACATTATACAGAGGAAGATGGTGGAAAAGTAAGCCTAGAGAGAGGATGTGGTGTTGAAAGCTACACGGAATAACTTCAAGAACTCGAGTCTTTGAGCCTTACGATTTCTCTAGTTATCCAAACTAGTATTACCCAGACGTCAACTACGCCTGCCCCGTTAACCCTTTGAGGCCCACATTAATTCTTGATATCAAAAAACATTTTAAACGGCACCAATAAGACTCTTGATTTTTTCAAGATTTTTACATTTTTTTTCAAAATTATAGTATCATTTTTTTAAGGTTCGGGACATTTTTTTGAGTTTTAATTTATTCCCAAAATGTTTCATGAATTGATAGTTCTTGGACTTCCAACAATTAGGTAGCAGACTTATAGAAGAGTTATAGAGAGTTATATGAAAAAAGAATTTGGAAAATCGCATGGAAATTAGCATTGTTATTAGGATCTGAATGTCCCGGAAAATTATCAAAAATGAGAAAATATTCATCCTTTTACACTTTCTATTTTTGAATATTGTCCATAACGTGTAAATGTTGTTCGATTTGTAGCCAGAAAAAAAATTTCAACACAATTTAAAAGCGTTTTTGTACCGTGATTCCAGGTGGCATCATTGGGCATGTGAGCTATGATCAAAATATTATTGTTAAGTACGATTCCAAATGGAATCGCTGGGCCTCAAAGGGTTAAATGGGACGGTGATTTTCGAAGCGTCGGTTACACACGATCCACCACTGAATTCAACCTACCATGAAGGACATCTTTGAAATCCTACCATGGACGCCTGCTTGAGAAACCAAGGTTAGAAGAAGGATTCACCTATAACTGGAGCTGGTACTGTCTGTAAACCTATTTGTGACAAGTTATTTACTGTGAGCATTCGTTGTCTATGTGATACAATATAATTTAATAGTACAACTCAAATTTCTAAGTGTTGGTTTATTTCCCGGCTGAGCTAGGCCAACCCGTGTAGTAAGAGGGCGTGGGTACTGTTACAGGGAAGTCTCATCAAAAATATAAATTCCTCAAATCACCTAAAAATGGAAGATCATTATCTAAAAATACGGGTGGTATAACTTTTATATCTGAGAAGCGTATATTTCCAATTCTATTAGCATTTTAAGTCTGAAATTTGGAACTTCGGCTCTTGACGTCATAACTTATGTAAACAACTGCCTCCTTGAAGTATTCTTAATAGTATCAACGATATTAAGTTGGACATTTTACAATATCTAGGTTGCAGTGACTTTACAACAATGTCTTTTATGCCACTTTTTTCTTCAGAAAATACATTTTGATACAGTATTTACCAAAACGTGTTTAAAATAATGCAATTATTTAACATATTGTTGTTAATTATTGTTAAGCAGTGTTCATTTACTAACTAGAAATAAACGTTGGTTCAGATAAAGTCTTATGAGAGCAATAATCTACTAAATTGTGGGATTTTAGTACTTTTTGTATGATATAAAATTATTGTTTACTGAGATATGACATTAGAACCTTTTAATCACGAGCAAGATGGCTCAGTTCCGTTTCTGAGCATGTTTTGCCAGCAATATCTTTGACTTGCTGTTAAAGCGATGTTAATGCACCTTTCGAGCCGAAACCAATTAGTTCCCGTTTATTTTAACTTGAGGTAACCAGTAAGCAAATACAAAAAATGTGTGAGACTTCCGTATTAAAAAAATAAAATCAAAATTTGTAGACGATGATCTTGTATGCATCAATGAACCTTGATATAACATTTGAAAAGTGTTCGCGCCGTTTATTCGACGCCGGGGTTTTGCATTTTCGTGGTGTTGGTATTTCTGTCTATTATTTCATATGTTTCGATTTTCGGCCAATCACGTCATTTCCCCCAGTTTTCCTGTTTTCCGCGCGATGCACTATCTCTTATCTCGTCAGTATTGTTCCAGTTTCCGACCTCGTCGGTCAAGTTCAGTTTCTCTCTCGTGCGACCAGACTGCGTCTACGCTGCTGTCCTGGGTTCGATCGCCTTCCAGGCATTTTTCATATTTCATTCTTTTCTCTTCCAAACTCGAGTTTCTATCTTCTATTTCTTTCTCACGACGGCCACTTTCCACCCGTCGCAATTACCAACGCTTTGCTCTCTTTCGACCACTTCACCTCTTGGGGTTAGTTTGAAGCTCAATATATATATATATACATTCCCCTAAAAAGACCCCCCCTAAAGAGTGAGCACCCAGGCTCAAACAAAAAGTGATTTTTAATTGTTATGTGGGTTGTTTACATCGCGATTCGTGATCATGGCAGTTTTGCTAAGGAACCGAAACTAGTTGACCGAGGTCGATATGCCTTACAGAGTGGGCACGTGTTACGTTGCACTCTAAGGACTGCAGATGCAATGGGGATCTTTGAAAGCTCAACCACCAGAGCGCAGCACCGAAAAATGCGGTCCACCTGTCAAAATGAAAATACACTACAACAAAGCGGTGACTTCTGTGTGTTGCTAGGATACTTGACGTGTTTCTTCGTCAGTTGATGGTCAGGTGTCTTTATTGCCGTGATCGTGTTTGACAGAAGCGGGGAAATAAGGCGGCGTTTTTTCGGCCGCGTTCGACTGATTTAGTTTGTAACATTATTTATGAAATCTTACTACCGATATCAAGAAACATTGACACTGAAAACATTACAAAGAGATCTTTCAGAGTAGTAATATGTGTTTCCTGTGCCTTTAGGATACGACATCATGCAGAGAGACAAGGGTAGGTCATCCGTAGCTGTTATTTACGGTCTGTTTTAGCCTTTGTTTTAAATGATGAATTTCTCTTAAAATAATATTGACCCCCTATTGACCCGTCAAGAAGGCTGTGGGGAGAGCTTTTGAACAGCCAATAACAAATAAGACGATGCCCGGCAACATTTATTACAGCGACGCCAGATGGTGCGATGTAAGTCTCTGGCGTGCGCCAGAAAATTGTCTCTCCGACTAAATTGCAACGTTGTAATCGCACATTTGGAGTTATAACTCGTAATTATTTAAATTCTATCAAGTTTGTCGATGTTCGGTAGTGTATAATGCCTCAATAGAGAGTTAGTGCTGCACGTGACATAGAACATATGAGTTAAATATGTATATTTACTTAGATATAGGTGTTTGAAAAAACACCACGGGTTATTTTAAATGGGCAGTGCACTGGCTTTGCACGGAAACGGGTTCCCGCCTTGACTTTGGTGGACTCTGTAGGTTTGTTCGTTTGTCGTGCCTCAACAGGAGTATTTTACGCCAGGAGTAATCCGGAAATATGTCATTATAACGGATATGGGAGTAGAAATCACAGTTACTCCCACTTGGACAAAAAAACAGAGTTGTCACAGTTGTGATCGTTTCAGTTGTTCCTCCTACTCCTACTCGGGAAGCAGGTGTAAAAACCTTACTCCCATCACAGTTGTAGTAAGTTACCACTGGTCAAAAGAACTTGTCGCAGCTACTCCCATCACACTTACTCCAGGACAGATAAAAGGGGTTTTTAGTAATACCGTACTCCTGGAGTAGTGATCACAGGACAAACGAACAAAGCTTGTGCATACTTACAAATCCAGAGACGAGGTGAATAATGTTTGATTGCGTCAATTATTTCAAACCGCAACACATATCATCATTTTGTTTTTTTGTGCGAAGTTAATAGCTTATCTTAAAGAGGACATAATTTTGATGATGTTTTTTGGTCACTAGAATTAAAAAAAAATTGCCGACTATAGCAGCAGAGCTTTAGCAAAGTTGTGATATTTTATTAATTCTTTAATTACATAAATTTACAAGTTTATTATTGTTTATTATTATTATTATTATTTTTATTATTTTTATTATTATTATTATTATTATTATTATTATTATTATTATTATTATTATTATTATTATTATTATTATTATTATTATTATTTTTATTATTAATATTTTATTGTTGCAATACATACAAACTCGGTCAAAACCGGCATAAACATGTTGTACGGACACAAATGTCAAGTATTTCCATGTGTTTACCTTATTAAAATCTACTTAGAACTACTTAATATATCTTCTTCTTCTTCTTCTTCTTCTTCTTCTTCTTCTTCTTCTTCTTCTTCTTCTTCTTCTTCTTCTTCTTCTTCTTCTTCTTCTTCTGCTTCTCAAATACCCAAATTTGGCTATACTACTTAATATATCATTGTCCACATTATTTTTTCCAAACCGAACTGTGGATGCTATGTACGGTCGTGGCCGATTTGTACTCATCCCAGCATTCGCTCTTTGTACGGTGGAAACCACGAAAACCACCATCGGGATGGAGAACTTCTTGAAGTCTTCATTCTTCTTAGTTCAAAAATTTTCGCACTATCCTACACGTGTTCAAAATAATTGCTTTTTGCATCTCGATGTATATGTTCGGTTGGAGACCAATTAGTTTAATACTGTCATGGAGTTTACGTGGAACAATGCCATTTGCTGATATAATTAACGGTATAACAGTTACATTATTCTGCTTCCACAACCTTTTTATTTCAATTGATAATTCCTTATATCTGTTTATCTTTTCCCGCCAAGTTGTCTCTACATTGTGGCATAAAGGGACGGCAACATCAATTAAAATCGTTTCTTGTTTCTTCTTGTCAATAAATATAATATCCGGTCTATTGTGATGTATGGTTTGGTCTGTAATAACTGCCCGGTCGTAATATAATTTGTAGTCTTTACTATCTAATACCTTTTCAGGCTTGTATTTGTAATACGCAGTGGTTGTGTTTATAAGTTTATACTTCATGGCTAATTTTTGATGTACAATGTTTGCAACTTGGTTATGCCTATGAAGATAATCTGTTTGACAAAGCATTTTGCACCCAGATACGATATGTTCAATTGTTTCGCCGTTCAAATTACATTTTCTACATTTATCTTCCACTGTGACGTCTTTCAGTATGTATTTTTTGTAATTGTTAGTCTTGATTACTTTATCTTGAATAGCGATCATAAATCCCTCTGTTTCGCTGAAAATGTCCCCGGACGTTAACCATTTGTTCGATGCTACCCTATCGACGCTATCCTTAAGAAGTTCTTTATAATGTCTGCTATGTAACGTCTTTTCTGATATTCTGATCTCTTTTGCTGTGTCAGAATTTAGTTTTTGAAGCAAGTTTAAATTTCCGTCATTTAAATTGAGGGGAGAAAGCGACTTGTCTGCCGATACTATAGCTCTATGAAGTTGTGAATGTGGGCATTTTGTATAAAAGTACTTTCTCAGAATTTCAATTTGTTTATAATATAAATTGTTTTAATCAATCAAGCCTCTTCCCCCTTTTTCTCTAGGTAGAGTCACTCGTTCTATTGCTGACTTAGGGTGATGACTTCTGTATTTGGTGAATGTTGTGCGGGTGAGAATTTCTAGGGCATGAAGTTCTGTCTGTGTCCAGTTAATAATTCCAAATGAATATGTTAGTACCGGTATAGCATAAGTGTTAATTGCTTTGATCTTGTTTTTACCATTCAATTGTGTTTTTAAAATGATCCTATTCGTTTCTTGTATGCAGAAATTAGTTTACTTTTCATCAGTTTATGATCAATTCGTTTAGCCTGCGCAAATCCTAGATATTTGTATATATCTTCTTCGTCCATTACTCCAATCCGGTTGTCTTCATCAATTTCAAACTCTTCTAATTTCGTAATCTTTCCTTTGATGACATGAAGTGACTTACATTTATCAATTCCAAAATCCATACATATATCTCTACTGAATTCTAACGTTGAGTTAAGAAGATTCGTCATGTGTGTCGCATTTAAAGCATATAGCTTGAGATCGTCCATGTAGAATAGATGCGAAAGTGTGTGGCAAACCGTATTACCGTCCTTTATCTTGAAACCATGTGTAGATTTGTTTAGTATATGAGATAATGGATTTAATGAAAGACAAAACCATAACGCACTAAACGAGTCACCTTGAAAAATACCTCGTCGGATGTTAACTGGGTCAGTACATATCTGCTCTTTGCCTACGTTTAACTTTAATGTTGTTTTTCAACTCGTCATCGCTGTCCGCAAAAAGTTTACTATCAATGGGTTTACTTTATAAATTTCCAGTATCTGTATTAGCCACGAATGTGGTGACGAATCATACGCTTTCTTGTAATCAATATAACTAACGTGAATGTTTCTCTTCTTGTTGAAAGCTTGGTTCATTACAACAGAATCGATAATTAATCGTTCCTTACACCCTTGCGACAATTTACGACATCCCTTTTGTTCTTCAGCTAATATATTGTGTTCTTCGCAGTGACTTTATATTTTATTTGTTATGCACGATGTCAAGATTTTGTAAATAGTAGGTAAGCATGTAATTGGTCTATATTTACTTGGATTTTTGGTGTCATTATCTTTTGGTTTAAGAAATGTTATTCCTTCAGTAAAGAAATCTGGTAAATCCTTGTCTCCTAATATAAATTCATTAAGACATTTAGCAATCTGGGTGTGCATGTTTGAAAACTTCTTGTACCAAAAATTTTGAATGTTATCGTTGCCGGGTGCTTTCCAATTATGAGTATTTCGTATCGTTGATTTTATATCATTTACACCGATGCCATCAAATGTCATTTCTTCGATATCACTCATTGCCTCAATTTCATCTTGAATCCATGTTGCATTGTGATTGTGCATTAATAGTCCAGCATCAAAGTGTCGAAAATCATAGTCCTGTGCAATTTCGAGGAAAGAGTATAGCACCATATACCAATGTGTTCATAAGGTTTCACAGTATTTAGCGCACTTTGGTGCCAGAGTGATATCCGCGACTGGGGGCGGGGGCGGTGCCCCCAATTTTGACTACACTTTGCATTGAATATCGCTCAATTACGGCCAAACAGTTGGTCTGACAACGAAAATGATGATAATAAAATATATTTGTGTGTAATTGATAAATATTTCCTTGTCACAATTATTCATGTACGGTACATAGTGCGAAAGTTATCGTCAATTAAGTATACAATTAATATATTCTCAATATATAAAACCAGGGGACAACCATATATCATCAAAACATTACAAACACATTCATACACGTATAGAAATGTCAGAGTATTGCCATATCGGTCATTTTGTTTCATAATTTTATCTTCAAGCGATTGGTATTAGTGAAGTATTAAAGACAAGAATGCGTGGGGCTTTTGTGCGCCCGCTAAACACAGGTGTAATGCATAGAAGCATTGGCAATCATAATACTGTACTATTTCGAAAGAAAAGTACACTTATATCTTCGTTTTAGCTTGTAAAATAATAATTTGGATGGTACCAAGCTCCAAAATTAGGCGTTTACAAGTTATACATAAAAAACAAAATGGCCGACTCTCATGAGGTTTTTCCCATTTATCTTCACAATCGTGCATTTTTTGGCAAAACTTAATATGACAAAAATTGTTTTTAGTAACATTCTACACACATATGATACTTGGATATTTTCATAGGAAGTACTACTTACGTACAAATTTAATTTTTGTATGTGTGCATCTGAACTCAAATGTACAAAACTTGTCTCCCGTTCGCTTCTTGATGAAGCAACTGTGACCTACGGGAGTGTTCTTAATATCTTCTTTTAAGCTCATCAAATAATAATATTGATGGTGCCAAACTCCAATGATAGGCGTTTACGAGTTGCATGTGAAAAACAAAATGGCTGTCACTTCAGGTGGATTTGGCCATTTATATTCATAACCGTACTATTTATGACAAAATCTAACATGACAACAAATATTCCTTGTAAAATTCTACATACATTTCATATTCAGGTATTCTCATATGATTTACCATTTACCTACAAATTTAGATTTGTGTATGTTAATCTGTACTCAAATGTACAAGCATTGGCTCCCCTGGGCTACTTGATGAAGCAAGTATGGACTATGGGAGTGAGCTCAATCTCTTCCTTTTAACTTATAGAATAATAATTTCGATGGTGCCAAACTCAAGTATAAGGCGTTTAAGAGAAACACGTAAAAAAAAAACCACACATTATAGTTCTAATTAACATGGAGAAATTTTAATTTTTAGGTTAATAGTAAGTCCTATAAAAATATGTAAATATCATATGTGTGTACAATTTTACAAGACATAATTTTTGTCATATTAGATTTTGTCATAAAACGTACGTTTATGACGGTAAATTGGAAAAACTACCTATAGTGGTTGCCATCTTGTATTTTACGTGTTACTCGATGATGCCTCATATTTAAGGTAGGCACCATCACAATTATTACTTTATAAGCTATAAAGAAGAGATTGAGCCCACTCCTATACTTGCTTGATCAAACAACCGACAGATGTACATGAATACACCCAATTGGCGGGCATTTTGTTTTTTGCGTGTTTCTCTTGAACGCCTAGTACTTGAGTTTCCCACCATCAAAATTATTATTCTATAAGCTGAAAGAAAGAGATTGAGCCCACTCTTATAGTCCATACTTGCTTCATCAAGTAGCCCAGGGGAGCCAATGCTTGTACATTTGAGTACAGATTAACATACACAAATCTAAATTTGTAGGTAAATGGTAAATCATATGAAAATACCTGAATATGAAATGTATGTAGAATTTTACAAGGAATATTTTTTGTCATGTTAGGTTTTGTCATAAATAGTACGGTTATGAAGATAAATGGCCAAAACCACCTGAAGTGACAGCCATTTTGTTTTTCACATGCAACTCGTAAACGCCTATCATTGGAGCTTGGCACCATCAATATTATTATTTGATGAGCTTAAAAGAAGATATTAAGAACACTCCCGTAGGTCACAGTTGCTTCATCAAGAAGCGAACGGGAGCCAAGTTTTGTACATTTGAGTTCAGATGCACACATACAAAAATTAAATTTGTACGTAAGTAGTACTTCCTATGAAAATATCCAAGTTTCATTTGTGTGTAAAAGTTTACTAGAAACAATTTTTGTCATATTAAGTTTTGCCAAAAAATGCTTGATTGTGAAGATAAATAGGAAAAAACTCATGAGAGTCGGCCATTTTGTTTTTTATGTATAACTTGTAAACGCCTAATTTTGGAGTTTAACACCATCCAAATTATTATTTTACAAGCTAAAACGAAGATACAAGTGTACTTTTCTTTCGAAATAGTACAATATTATGATTGCCAATGCTTCTATGCATTACACCTGTGTTTAGCGGGCGCACAAAAGCCCCACGCATTCTTGTCTTTAATACTTCACTAATACCAATCGCTTAAAGATAAAATTATGAAACAAAATCACCGATATGGCAATACTCTGACATTTCTATACGTGTATGAATGTGTTTGTAATGTTTTGATAATATATGGTTGTCCCATGGTTTTATATATTGAGAATATATTAATTTTATACTTAATTGACGATAACTTTCGCACTATGTACCGTACAAAAATAACTGTGGCAAGGAAATATTTATCAATTACACACAAATATATTTTATAATCATCATTTTCGTTGTCAGACCAACCGTTTGGCCGTAATTGAGCGATATTCAATGCAATGCGTAGTCAAAATTGGGAGCACCGCCCCCGCCCCCAGTCGCGGATATCGCTCTGGCACCAAAGTGCGCTAAATACTGTGAAACCTTATGAACACATTGGTATATGGTGCTATACTCTTTCCTCGAAATTGCACAGGATTCCATTTGATGCTGGACTATAATGGGTTACTCCATATCCCACCCCAAAACTGCTCAATCTCTGTCTTCGATGGTATACCATTGCCTACTATTTCTTCTTTATTGTTAATTTGCTGATAGAATTCTTTTTCTTTTTCTTTAAACATTTCGTTTTGTTCTTTTCTATCACTACACTCTTTATATCTTCGTAGTCTTTTGGCTAATGCACTTACTTTTTGCTTTAGAGTATCCAAATATTCGTTTGTAGCGTCGTTCGGTGTTTCATGTATAGTATGGATTTTAAACCTTTCAAATATGTGTTGGCAATATTGTAATATCTTTTTAGATCTATTACCCATCCTGAATTGTTCTAATCTCCCAATATCTCTCCTTAACTCGTTGATGCGTTTGACTAATCTTCGTTCCCATTTTGGAGTCTTATTTGTTTTTATGTTCTGAGAATGTACCAACTTTATTTTTAATCCTAATTGTCTGACCACTGCTACGGCTCCACAATATATTGCTGCATGCACTTCCTCAAACGACAATTCTTTCTTCGCGTAATCTAACAATATATGTGCGTTCATTACGTGCATTACTATGTCCATTTGCTTAGACTGTTTAGGTTTAGGAATTCTAGGTCTCTTGTTCGGTTCTATATGTGCAAATTCTGACAAAGCATTTTCAAAAGCTAAATGTAATATGTTCTTTAACTCGTCTATTTCTTGTGTGTTTCCTCTTGTATTCTCTTCTTGTTCAATGTTATTAATAGGTGGATGTTGGTGATGTACCTCTTGTGTGTTCTGGCCTTCTGGTAGATCTACTTGTTCCATTAATTCTTGTCGTAGATGGTCATCGTTTCTTGATGCTTCCATGATGTGCTCCTCGTTCGCCAAATCCTCTTCATTTTCTTGATCTATTTGTAGTTCTTCCTCTACTTCATGTCTTATTACGTTCAATAGATTAAATGGTAGCATACCATTACTTACAATTATTCTCCTTTGGTCTGCTACTCTTTGTTCGGTTACATCTACTAATGGGTATTCACGTGTAAACGCTCGGTGCAGTTCTTGTCGATATCCAACTAATCTAGTTTCTAGTAACGTAATTCTATAGTAGTTGCGCATCACACAAATGTTCATATTATCTGTCCATTTGATACGCTGCCTCACTCTTCCAGATTTGGTGGTCTGTTGCGATAATACATCAGAAGCATCCATAATCTGTTTGTTTATTTACTAAATGTCAAAGTTCATTGTCCTGTCAAACTAAGTTCTTTGTCACAGAAAGTTAATATTGTTTTTCAAAGAAATCAAAGCACTTAATGTCACACTTTTCTTTACACTCGCAACTTGGCCGTGCCCCGTCAATAAATAACACACGCAATTACAAGGCGCTGAGTTGGAGTTGAATGACAGTTTCAAATTTCACAGATTTTGAAGACGAAATCTTCTTAATTCTGGAAACAAATAAAAAGTGCTTACATACAACCGTAAAACATATATCTAGTTACAATATTATCGAATCAAATTATAAGTACAAGACCTTGACGTGTCCAGATCTAGCTTCAATCTGTCAAAATCAACACTAAATTCAACTGTTCCTATGTTTCTCAAGCAAAGCCCTGGACTAAAATGTAAGCCTACAAAATTAAACTTCTATTTATATACAAAGTAATGGATACTGGTACTTCCCTTTATGTCTTCTTGTAGTAAATCACTCGTAGATCTCAATGCCGTGAAAATTGTTGGTTGATTACAGCTTTTTCCCTTTGAAATGCGATATATTATCAGCAGCGACTGGGAACGTGTAGACTTTTAGGGGTTACCAGGTAACATTATTATTATTATTTTATTATTATTATTATTATTATTAATATGAATATTATTATTATTATAATTATTATTATTATTATTTTTATTATTATTAGTATCATTATTATTATTATTATTATTATTTTTATTATTATTCGTTAATTGCAGTGTGTAGTAATATGTAGGTGTTAAAAATAAGTTAGTGATTGTTTGTTTGTTTTGAATTGTAAGGTATCATCATTGTCCGTAACTTAGTCCGTATTATTATTTTCATTGGTATATAAAGCCGCATTCACATAAATGACTATTGATTACTGACTATTGACTATTGACTAGTGATTATTGACTACCCAAAGAAAGATATGAACACTACACAACTAAGTTCTTTGACACGTATGATCTGCCACCTAGAACAAATGAATCAAACTGATTGACAAACAACGAGCTGTCAAAATAATGAAATTGCAACATTATGAAGAAAACGAGGTATGGCGATAGTAACTGTTCACCAGTTAAAACGTTTAATGATGGGCTTAACCAAGTTGTGAAGGTTTTGTATGTTTCTTGTTTGTTTTGAAGATTTGTTTTCAAAATAAGAATATTTTATTGTTTGACAGCTTCATAAGAATAATAAATAAATAATATTCGCCGGAAATAGTCAAAAACAAATATACACTTGACAGTAATTGAATAGTGGTATTGACTTCCGTTGCTCCACATTCATTGGCTGAACGCGAACGTTGTGATTGGTTGTAACTATGACTTCCAGATATCTTCAATTCGTTAGTCAATAGTTAATAGTCATAAGTCAAAAGTAAAGTTGTGTGAACGTCAGCACGTATCGCCTATGGTTCAATTCGCTTAGTCACTAATCAATAGTCAATAGTCAATAGTCAATAGTCACTAGTCATTTATGTGAACGCGGCTTAACCCACATACAAGCTATGAACTTAGTTTTGTAGGATGTCGAATGTTTATTTAATGATTGTATTGTACAGAACATGGTTATCAATAAAAAAAAAAAAAAAATATTTTTATTATTATTATTATTATTATTATTATTATTATTATTTTATGGTTGCAATACATAAAAACTCGGTCAAAACCGGCGTAAACATGTTGTACGGACATAAATGTCAAGTATTTCCATGTGTTTACCTTAAGTCTATTGAGAACTAATTAATATACCATTGTCCATATTATTTTTCCAAAACAAACTATGGATGCTATGTACGGTCGTGTCCGATTTGTACTCATCCCAGCATTCGCTCTTCGTATGGTGGAAACCACGAAAACCACCATCAGGATGGAGAACTTCTTGAAGTCTTTATTCTTCTTAGTTAAAAAATGTTCGCACTATTCTACTCGTGTTCAAAATTATTGCTTTTTGCATCTCGATGTATATGTTCAGTTGGAGACCAATAAGTTTAATACTGTCATAGAGTTTACGTGGAACAATACTATTTGCTGATATAATTAACGGTACAAAAGTTACATTATTCTGCTTCTACAACATTTTTATTTCATTAGATATCTGCTTATATTTGTTTATCTTTTCTCGCTAACTTGTCTCTACAATGTGGCATAAAGGAACGGCAACATCAATTAAAACCGTTTCTTGTTTCTTCTTGTCAATAAATATAACATCCGGTCTATTGTAATGTATAGTTTGGTCTGTTAGGCCTATAACTGCCCGGTCGTAATATAATTTGTTGTCTTTACTATGTAATACCTTCTTGGGGCTTGTATTTGTAATACGCAGTGCTTGTGTTTATAAGTTTATATATAATAAGTAATTTTTTATGCATAAATAATAATAATTATTATTAATTACACATATATATATATTTATATATATATATATATATATATATATATATAATATATCATAATTATTATTGTTTTTATTACTTTTGTTATTATTATTATTATTATTATTATTATTATTATTATTATTATTATTATTATTATTATTATTATTATTATTATTATTATTATTATTATTATTATTATTATTATTATTATTATTATTAATATTATTATTAGTATTATTATTATATTATTCGTAAATGGAAAAATTGCAAGTAATTAAATATTTTCAAAAATATGTATAGACAAGAGTATAACTATTTCCGGAACAAAGTAATTAAAAAAATACGTGCTGTTAATAATTAATATTTCAAAGCCGTAATTGAAAGAAATTAGCATAACATTAAAGAAACTTGGCAGTCGATTAATGGAATAACAGGTAAGCGTAAGAAAGAGTCAGTTGAGGCAGTTATAAACAGGTATTTTGGTATAAGCGAGAGTCAACAGGTAATTGTGAATAAATTTGCCAAATCATCTGTTGATGAAATTGACAACACTATTCATAAATGTAAAGTTCAATGTTTATTTATGGAGAGTGGAGGCGCGGGAACTATGATGGCTGTGAGTCTGTGCAGGGTGACAGCGGGAGCCCGCTCATATGTAACGGGGAACAGTGGGGTGTGACGTCACGCGGGAACTAAGAGGGCTGTGTGTCTGTGCAGGGTGACAGCGGGGGCCCGCTTATGTGTAACGGGCAACAGTGGGGTGTGACGTCACGCGGGAACTAAGAGGGCTGTGTGTCTGTGCAGGGTGACAGCGGGGGCCCGCTCATGTGTAACGGGCAACAGTGGGGTGTGACGTCACGCGGGAACTAAGAGGGCTGTGTGTCTGTGCAGGGTGACAGCGGGGGCCCGCTCATATGTAACGGGCAACAGTAGGGTGTGACGTCACGCGGGAACTAAGAGGGCTGTGTGTCTGTGCATGGTGACAGCGGGGGCCCGCTCATGTGTAACGGGCCACAGTGGGCTGTGACGTCACGCGGGAACTAAGAGGGCTGTGTGTCTGTGCAGGGTGACAGCGGGGGCCCGCTCATGTGTAACGGGCAACAGTGGGGTGTGACGTCACGCGGGAACTATGAGGGCTGTGTGTCTGTGCAGGGTGACAGCGGGGGCCCGCTCATGTGTAACGGGCAACAGTGGGGTGTGACGTCACGCGGGAACTAAGAGGGCTGTGTGTCTGTGCAGGGTGACAGCGGGGGCCCGCTCATGTGTAACGGGCAACAGTGGGGTGTGACGTCACGCGGGAACTAAGAGGGCTGTGTGTCTGTGCAGGGTGACAGCGGGGGCCCGCTCATGTGTAACGGCAACAGTGGGGTGCGACGTCACGCGGGTACTAAGAGGGCTGTGTGTCTGTGCAGGGTGACAGCGGGGGCCCGCTCATGTGTAACGGGCAACAGTGGGGTGTGACGTCACGCGGGTACTAAGAGGGCTGTGTGTCCGTGCAGGGTGACAGCGGGGGCCCGCTCATGTGTAACGGGCAACAGTGGGGTGTGACGTCACGCGGGAACTAAGAGGGCTGTGTGTCTGTGCAGGGTGACAGCGGGGGCCCGCTCATGTGTAACGGGCAACAGTGGGGTGTGACGTCACGCGGGAACTAAGAGGGCTGTGTGTCTGTGCAGGGTGACAGCGGGGGCCCGCTCATGTGTAACGGGGAACAGTGGGGTGTGACGTCACGCGGGTACTAAGAGGGCTGTGTGTCCGTGCAGGGTGACAGCGGGGGCCCGCTCATGTGTAACGGGCAACAGTGGGGTGTGACGTCACGCGGGAACTAAGAGGGCTGTGTGTCTGTGCAGGGTGACAGCAGGGGCCCGCTCATGTGTAACGGGCAACAGTGGGGTGTGACGTCACGCGGGTACTAAGAGGGCTGTGTGTCCGTGCAGGGTGACAGCATGGGCCCGCTCATGTGTAACGGGCAACAGTGGGGTGTGACGTCACGCGGGAACTAAGAGGGCTGTGTGTCTGTGCAGGGTGACAGCGGGGGCCCGCTCATGTGTAACGGGCAACAGTGGGGTGTGACGTCACGCGGGTACTTAGAGGGCTGTGTGTCTGTGCAGGGTGACAGCGGGGGCCCGCTCATGTGTAACGGGCAACAGTGGGGTGTGACGTCACGCGGGAACTAAGAGGGCTGTGTGTCTGTGCAGGGTGACAGCGGGGGCCCGCTCATGTGTAACGGGCAACAGTGGGCTGTGACGTCACGCGGGAACTAAGAGGGCTGTGTGTCTGTGCAGGGTGACAGCGGGGGCCCGCTCATGTGTAACGGGCAACAGTGGGCTGTGACGTCACGCGGGAACTAAGAGGGCTGTTTGTCTGTGCTGGGTGACAGCGGGGGCCCGCTCATGTGTAACGGGCAACAGTGGGCTGTGACGTCACGCGGGAACTAAGAGAGCTGTGTGTCTGTGCAGGGTGACAGCGGAGGCCCGCTCATGTGTAACGGGGAACAGTGGGGTGTGACGTCACGCGGGAACTAAGAGGGCTGTGTGTCTGTGCAGGGTGACAGCGGGGGCCCGCTCATGTGTAACGGGCAACAGTGGGGTGTGACGTCACGCGGGAACTAAGAGGGCTGTGTGTCTGTGCAGGGTGACAGCGGGGGCCCGCTCATGTGTAACGGGCAACAGTGGGGTGTGACGTCACGCGGGAACTAAGAGGGCTGTGTGTCTGTGCAGGGTGACAGCGGGGGCCCGCTCATGTGTAACGGGCAACAGTGGGGTGTGACGTCACGCGGGTACTTAGAGGGCTGTGTGTCTGTGCAGGGTGACAGCGGGGGCCCGCTCATGTGTAACGGGCAACAGTGGGGTGTGACGTCACGCGGGAACTAAGAGGGCTGTGTGTCTGTGCAGGGTGACAGCAAGGGCCCGCTCATGTGTAACGGGCAACAGTGGGCTGTGACGTCACCGGGAACTAAGAGGGCTGTGTGTCTGTGCAGGGTGACAGCGGGGGCCCGCTCATGTGTAACGGGCAACAGTGGGCTGTGACGTCACCGGGAACTAAGAGGTCTGTGTGTCTGTGCAGGGTGACAGCGGGGGCCCGCTCATGTGTAACGGGCAACAGTGGGCTGTGACGTCACCGGGAACTAAGAGGGCTGTGTGTCTGTGCAGGGTGACAGCGGGGGCCCGCTCATGTGTAACGGGCAACAGTGGGCTGTGACGTCACCGGGAACTAAGAGGGCTGTGTGTCTGTGCAGGGTGACAGCGGGGGCCCGCTCATGTGTAACGGGCAACAGTAGGCTGTGACGTCACCGGGAACTAAGAGGGCTGTGTGTCTGTGCAGGGTGACAGCGGGGGCCCGCTCATGTGTAACGGGCAACAGTGGGGTGTGACGTCACGCGGGAAATAAGAGGGCTGTGTGTCTGTGCAGGGTGACAGCGGGGGCCCGCTCATGTGTAACGGGCAACAGTGGGGTGTGACGTCACGCGGGAACTAAGAGGGCTGTGTGTCTGTGCAGGGTGACAGCGGGGGCCCGCTCATGTGTAACGGGCAACAGTAGGCTGTGACGTCACCGGGAACTAAGAGGGCTGTGTGTCTGTGCAGGGTGACAGCGGGGGCCCGCTCATGTGTAACGGGCAACAGTGGGGTGTGACGTCACGCGGGAACTAAGAGGGCTGTGTGTCTGTGCAGGGTGACAGCGGGGCCCGCTCATGTGTAACGGGGAACAGTGGGCTGTGACGTCACGCGGGAACTAAGAGGGCTGTGTGTCTGTGCAGGGTGACAGCGGGGGCCCGCTCATGTGTAACGGGCAACAGTGGGCTGTGACGCAAGGTCTACTTGATCTCCGCCTAGCGGAGGCTCGTTGAACTCCCAAGTTAGATCGTCACAGTCCGTTCCACAATGTTAAACATCACATGTTATTCAAATTGGAGAAATGTGAAAGAAAACAAATGAAGGGAACTGTCAAATAAAATTACTTTCCAAAAGAAAATAATCGTCATAATTTAGGACCTTCAATCACTATATTCTATCGAAATGTATCTTTTACGTATTTTAAGTATGTATTACATAATCTGCAAGGTATATTTAATTGTTATAACAGCTGTTGTTTTAGTGGGATCCAAAATGGCGATTTTGGTTCCCTTGCGACGACCTAACTTGGGAGTTCGACGAGTCTCCTCTAGGCGGAGATCAAGTTGACCTTGGTGTGACGTCACGCGGGAACTAAGAGGGCTGTGTGTCTGTGCAGGGTTACAGCGGGGGCTCGCTCATGTGTAACGAGGAACTGTATGGTTTGAATTATTTGAGTATTGTCTGTGCCCGAAAGAGCATACTCAACCATTGGACCCGAGTCGACGGCTATCTACCCTGGATAAAGAAAGTAACAGGAAGAAGTGGAAACCCTCCTACGAAACCAACTTGGAAGCCTCTTGTTAAACCTCGATCATATCATAGTAATTCTAAGAGTGCTGGTTCTAAGCAAAACGGCTTTTCAGCCGTCGTACATGTTTTCTTTTTATTCTTTGTCTACTCGCGAGATGGAATATGTTACGGAAATTAAATAATAGAGACAACTCAGACGCGGATATTGGTATTATGGTCTGCCAACTGGTAAAGTAATTACTTACATGAAAATTAAATAAGGGTGGAACTATTGGTAAACTATTGACCTACATGTATATTGATGGTTTGATGTACCAAATGGTTAATAAGTAAATAACATGTATATTGATGTTATGATGTTACAAATTGTTAATAAATAACTAACATGTATATTGAAGTTATGATGTACCAAATGTTTCTGTCTATGCTATTCGAGACTATGACTGACGATAAAGAAGACGAAGGGCGCTTGACAGAAAGCTGCTGTTTGCCCAAACAAAGTAAATAGGCTGTGTATGGAAGTGTGAAAGGGTGAGAGATCACAAATCATTAAGGTTTTTACTTGATGAAGAAATCATGTTTATTTCTCAATCTATGACAAACACTTTAAAAAAAAACTTATGTTCAAAACTTTACTGGAAAGTTTGTATTGTATTGTTTGGTTGTTTGTATTGGCTCTTTGTTCGTTATATCATGAATTTATAATAGTACCTACCGTACAACTCCATGGTTATATTATCATTAAAGGTTGTGTGGAAGATGTAACTACGTGGCTTAATGCCAATGAGACATGTGGATAAGAAAGATTCATTTATTTGGAACCGTGTCCATCCTCGGAGCTTGAGAAAAAACAAAGTTTATTACCTAGTCCATAGCTACGGGTTTCTTTTGTCTTGCTGACTTGCCACCGCCTTCTGACAAGTAGCGCACCACAGTACCCCCCTGCCAGTGAACGAGCACAGCGAGGCGAACGAAAGTCTATACGCCTAGTTGCGCTGGTACATACACTTGACGTCCTGCTCTCGTCGTGACCAAAGGCTGAGCAGCGGCAACGGCAGCGTATGATCGAACCATAGACGGAGTGCTGGAGTTCGGACGAACACTGGAGTAAATAACAGCTGGGGGCGCCGTCCCAGTCAGGTGTGATGAGCGTGATTCTGCATTCGGCATCGTCGATGGTTGAGTGGTATCTGGGGCCGCATTAGCAAGAATGAAGGAGGGCTTCAAACGATCAATGGATACAACGACCTTCTTCCCAGTACGCAAAATCGTAAAATGTTTCTCATTCCTCGTGAGTACCTCGTTAAGCCCATCATACGGTTGCTGAAGGGGTGTACGGACAGCATCATGTCGCACAAAAACGTGGGAACATGTCGCGAGGTCCTTAAACACAAAACAGCGTCGTTCTCCGTGTCGAATAGGGCGGGACGGCCGGAGCATCTGGAGACGTTGGCGGAGGTGCCTGACGTACTCAGAGGTGTTGTCCAGTGTTGTTGCAGCTGACAGGTATTCTTCAGGAAGTCTGAGAGTAGTTCCATAAACCAATTTTAGGCGGTATTGCCTTAATATCCTCCTTCCAAGCTGATCGGATACCCAGCATAACCCACGGTAAGGTGTCGGTCGAGCGATTCTCTTCATGGCACATAAGTGCAGCCTTCAGCTGTCAGTGGAGAAGCTCTACCATTCCGTTGGCGGCGGGATGATATTACGTAGTGTGGATTAGGGTCGTACCTAACAGGTGATTGAGAGACCTGAAAAGAGACGACTCGAACTGTCGACCTTGATCGGAAGTGATCCGAAGGGGCGTCCCAGAACGAGATATCCACCCGGTGACGAGGGCAGAGGCAACTGTATCTGCAGTTATATCGGCAAGAGGCAGCGCCTCAGGCCAGTGAGTAAACCGGTCGACGCATGTGAGTAGGTAACGGAATCCCGCTGACTCGGGGAGAGGACCAACAAGATCAATGTGGACATGGTCAAACCGAGCGTCGGGGACGTCAAAATGCTCAACGGGCGCAGAGACGTGGCGAGTGACCTTCGATCGCTGACAAGTTATGCATGCCCGGGCCCACTCTCTGCAGTCTCTTCTCATTGACGGCCAGACGTAGCTCCTGGAGACAAGGCGAACGGAGGCCGCAACACCTGTTATGAGACAGACTGTGAAGGCTGTCAAACACTCGACGTCGAAGGTTCGCTGTCACAAAGGGCCGTTCTACCGGCGTGGACGTGTCACAATAGATCGTGAGGTTTGTCCCAGCGAGGCTCCTACATTTCAGTTGAAGTGCTGTGTCTGAGAGAAGAAGTGCCTGAAGGTCAGAATCGGTCTTCTGTTCTCGAGCAATTGCCACGTAGTCCACTGGAGCCGAGATCGCCTCCACTCTGGACAGAGCGTCTGCGACGACATTCTCCTTGCCAGGAACATGGTGAATATCGGTAGAAAATTGGCCAATGTAGTCGAGATACCGAAACTGTCGCGGTGAACACTTCTCAGCCTTCTGCTTAAAAGATAATGTCAAAGGCATGTGGTCTGTGTAGACTGAGAACGTTCTGGCTTCCACCATATGACGGAAATAACGTATGGCCTCGTAGTTGGCAAGGAGTTCACGATCGTATGCTCCGTACTGGCGCTGCGCCGCATTCAGCTTACGTGAGAAGAATGCTAGCGGTTGCCAACCTAAACAAGTTCTCTGCTGAAGGGAGGCTCCAATACTATTGTAGGAGGCGTCGGCTACGATCGCTAGCTCCCCACTTGAGTCTGGGTGCGCCAAAAGCGCCGCCTGCGAGAGACTACGCTTACATTCTTCAAACTTTTCAACAACTCCGGAGTCCAAACGATAGGCGTCTTACCCGCTGTGTCAGCACCGACTAGAAGGTCGTTGAGGGGTGCCTGAAGTCGGGCGGCAGATGGTAGGAAACGACGATAGAAATTGATCATACCCAATACCTGACGTAGTTGCTTGATATTACTGGGTGGTGGCAAAGAGATGATTGGCTCAACCCTGTTTTCAAGAGGCCGTGACTTGAAGGCATTGACAGTGTGGTCTAAGAACTTTAACTCGGAAACGCCAAACACGCACTTTGAAGTATTGCTCAGTATTCCGTACTCCGACAACTGCGCAAAGAGCAGGCGGAGGTGTTCCTCGTGTTCTGCCTAAGATCCGCTAACTGTCCGCTCCGGCTAACTGTCTGGCTAACTGTCCGGGTAACAGTCCAGGTAACTGTCCGGCTAACTGTCCGGCTAACTGTCCAGCTAACTGTCCGGCTAACTGTCCGGCTAACTATCCCGCTTACTGTCCGGTTAGCTGTCTGGCCAACTGTCCGGCTAACTGTCTGGCCAACTGTCAGGCTAACTGTCCGGCTAACTGTCCGGTTAACTGTCTGGCTAACTCTTCGGCTAACTGTGTCTAACTGTCCGGCTTACTGTCCGGCTAATTGTCCGGCTTACTGTTTGGCTAACTGTCCGGCTAACTGTCTGGCTAACTGTCTGGCTTACTTTCCGGCTAACTGTCTGGCTAACTTTCTGGCTTACTGTCCGGCTGTCTGGCTAACTGTCTGGCTAATTGTTTGGCTAACTGTCCGGCTAACTGTCTGGCTAACTGTCCGGCGTACTGTCCGGCTAACTGTTCGGCTAACTGTTCGGCTAACTGTCCGGCTACCTGTCTGGCTAACTGTCCGGCTAACTGTCTGGCTAACTGTCCGGCTAACTGTCCGGCTAACTGTCTGGCTAACTCTCCGGCTTACTGTCCGGCTAACTGTCTGGCTAACTGTCTGGCTAACTGTCTGGCTAACTGTCCGGCCAACTGTCCGGCTAACTGTCTGGCTAACTGTCCGGCTAACTGTCCGGCTAACTGTCTGGTTTACAGTCCGGCTAACTGTTCGGCTAATTGTCCGACTAACTGTCTGGTTTACTGTCCGGCTAACTGTCCTGCTAACTGTCTGGTTTACTGTCCGGCTAACTGATCGGCTAATTGTCCGGCTAACTGTCCCAATATTAGTCCCGTTTTTTCACTTTTAAAATATGGACCCGGTGTTTTTAATTAGCGTTTCCTGTTGACCCCGTCCCATACTCATTTAGAAGGTAAGTCTATATATGTTATTTTGTCATTTTTGGCACCAAACAGCTTAACTTCTCTTGATCTGTATTAGTAGTTTGACTAGTTTCTGTTTATTAATTTTTCCACTTGTTTGGATGTGTATTGAAATATGTTTGATTTTAAAGAAATATTTTCAAAACGTTGGGTTCAATCCCGACGAAAGGTCAATAAATATAATATCGATAGAGATGGCTCAGCGGTAAGACGCGAGACTAATGCGGGAAGTCGCCGGTTCGATTCCGGCCACCGGCAGTTCTGACTGATGGTTTTTCCGAGGTTAGGCGAATGCTGGGACTGAGTTTCCAATTCCCCATAAAAAATATTTTGATTTATTCAAACATAATTTGTATTCGTTGTCACGCTATATTTTAACAGTAGCTGTTTCTCCATAATGTGTCTCATTTGTCCACTTAATAGTGGTTGAATGACCCCTCACAGTGAATGCTCCCCCCCCGGTCCAATATTATCCTGGACCGTGGGCTCCCCCGCACAGGTGCGTCATCCACACTGGCTGCAAGGTGCGTGCGCACCCCTTTGAGGTTCGTCGACATACCGACTCTGGCTGAATCGCAGTAGCGGCTATCACTTTGGTTTTTGGAGTTTGGACCAATGACAGGTAGACAACTCACTTAATGTCACACAGCTCTTATACACAGCACTTCGTACTGACAGAACCACGTTCAATTATTATCAGCCACGTCGATAGAGAGAATGCAAAGTAAATTTGATGCAGTCTTACCTGGACATCATGACAACAGCAGTGAGTGACACATCCCATCTTCTGCCGTACGCTGAGCGCGACTGACTACTTGAGTCATCTAACGCGATTGATGTGGTGTGACTATAGGGGGGAGGGGGGGGGGGGGGGGGTGATTGATAATAGCAGAGTACAACGGGTACGCAACTGTGGAGGAGGTAAACGTCATAAAAGATACGTTATATGAACAATTATAAGTAAAACTGAGAGGTTATAGAAAGATAGAAAAAGAAAAAAAAGCTATTTAGAAGAAAGAAAATTTTACATAATCATCTAAATTAAAAGAGGAGGGGGGCAGATGCAATCCTTGTTTTGTGTGCTGACAAAAATAAAAATATTACGTAAGATTGTTTACTGTAGATTTACATTCTAGAGGGGTCATCAGGATCACCGAGTGAGCCCCCTTCCGCCCCCCAAAAACGATCCTTTTTAGTGTGATTTATCCCTGTTAGTTGCGCGGAGAACGTTATATTAGTTCTGCAGATGTGCACATCCTCACAAACTAATGCAAATAAATAGTTGACATAACGTTGGAAGACTGTTTATTTACGAAACAATCTCAGATTCACTTTATGAATGAAGACAACCTCTCAAAACACACTGCGCACTCTTTTAGGTATTTCCAACACCCGTCAGCCTCTATTGTCAGCACCGTCAGCACTTTGGCTCTGATCAACATTAACACAGTCATATGAACCATCTCGTACGATGCGCAGAGCTACCCTAGTCAGGGACACACTGCGCACTCAGTTAAGTATTTCCAACACGATGTCAGCCTCTATTGTCAGCACCGTCAGCACTTTGGCTCTGAACAACATTAACACCGTCATATGAACCATCTCGTACGATGCGCAGAGCTACCCTAGTGAGGGACACACTGCACACTCAGTTAAGTATTTCCAACACGATGTCAGCCTCTATTGTCAGCACCGTCAGCACTTTGGCTCTGAACAACATTAACACCGTCATATGAACCATCTCGTACGATGCGCAGAGCTACCCTAGTGGGGGACACACTGCGCACTCAGTTAAGTATTTCCAACACGATGTCAGCCTCTATTGTCAGCACCGTCAGCACTTTGGCTCTGAACAACATTAACACAGTCATATGAACCATCTCGTACGATGCGCAGAGCTACCCTAGTGAGGGACACACTGCGCACTCAGTAAAGTATTTCCAACACGATGTCAGCCTCTATTGTCAGCACCGTCAGCACTTTGGCTCTGAACAACATTAACACCATCATATGAACCATCTCGTACGATGCGCAGAGCTACCCTAGTGGGGGACACACTGCGCACTCAGTTAAGTATTTCCAACACGATGTCAGCCTCTATTGTCAGCACCGTCAGCACTTTGGCTCTGAACAACATTAACACCGTCATATGAACCATCTCGTACGATGCGCAGAGCTACCCTAGTGGGGGACACACTGCGCACTCAGTTAAGTATTTCCAACACGATGTCAGCCTCTATTGTCAGCACCGTCAGCACTTTGGCTCTGATCAACATTAACACCGTCATATGAACCATCTCGTACGATGCGCAGAGCTACCTTAGTGGGGGACACACTGCGCACTCAGTTAAGTATTTCCAACACGATGTCAGCGTCTATTGTCAGCACCGTCAGCACTTTGGCTCTGAGCAACATAAACACCGTCATATGAACCATCTCGTACGATGCGCAGAGCTGCCCTGGTGGGGGACCCACTGCGCACCCAGTTAAGTATTTCCAACACGATGTCAGCCTCTTTTGTCAGCACCGTCAGCACTTTGGCTCTGATCAACATTAACACCGTCATATGAACCATCTCGTACGATGCGCAGAGCTACCTTAGTGGGGGACACACTGCGCACTCAGTTAAGTATTTCCAACACGATGTCAGCCTCTATTGTCAGCATCGTCAGCACTTTGGCTCTGAACAACATTAACACCGTCATATGAACCATCTCGTACGATACGCAGAGCTACCCTCGTGGGGGGACACACTACGCACTCAGTTAAGTATTTCCAACACGATGTCAGCCTCTATTGTCAGCATCGTCAGCACTTTGGCTCTTAACAACATTAACACCGTCATATGAACTATCTCGTACGATGCGCAGAGCTACCCTAGTGGGGGACACACTGCGCACTCAGTAAAGTATTTCCAACACCCGTCAGCCTCTATTGTCAGCACCGTCAGCACTTGGCTCTGAACAACATTAACACCGTCATATGAACCATCTCGTACGATGCGCAGAGCTACCCTAGTGCAGGGGACACACTGCGCACTCAGTTAAGTATTTCCAACACGATGTCAGCCTCTATTGTCAGCACCGTCAGCACTTTGGCACTGAACAACATTAACACCGTCATATGAACCATCTCGTACGATGCGCAGAGCTACCCTAGTGGGGGACACACTTCGCACTCAGTTAAGTATTTCCAACACCCGTCAGCCTCTATTGTCAGCACCGTCAGCACTTTGGCTCTGAACAACATTAACACCGTCATATGAACCATCTCGTACGATGCGCAGAGCTACCCTAGTGGGGGACACACTGCGCACTCAGTTAAGTATTTCCAACACGATGTCAGCCTCTATTGTCAGCACAGTCAGCACTTTGGCTCTGAACAACATTAACACCGTCATATGAACCATCTCGTACGATGCGCAGAGCTACCTTAGTGGGGGACACACTGCGCACTCAGTTAAGTATTTCCGACACGATGTCAGCCTCTATTGTCAGCACCGTCAGCACTTTGGCTCTGAACAACATTAACACCGTCATATGAACCATCTCGTACGATGCGCAGAGCTACCCTAGTGGATATGACACACTGCGCACTCAGTTAAGTATTTCCAACACGATGTCAGCCTCTATTGTCAGCATCGTCAGCACTTTGGCTCTGAACAACATTAACACCGTCATATGAACCATCTCGTACGATACGCAGAGCTACCCTCGTGGGGGGACACACTACGCACTCAGTTAAGTATTTCCAACACGATGTCAGCCTCTATTGTCAGCATCGTCAGCACTTTGGCTCTGAACAACATTAACACCGTCATATGAACTATCTCGTACGATGCGCAGAGCTACCCTAGTGGGGGACACACTGCGCACTCAGTAAAGTATTTCCAACACCCGTCAGCCTCTATTGTCAGCACCGTCAGCACTTGGCTCTGAACAACATTAACACCGTCATATGAACCATCTCGTACGATGCGCAGAGCTACCCTCGTGGGGGGACACACTGCGCACTCAGTTAAGTATTTCCAACACGATGTCAGCCTCTATTGTCAGCACCGTCAGCACTTTGGCTCTGAACAACATTAACACCGTCATATGAACCATCTCGTACGATGCGCAGAGCTACCCTAGTGGGGGACACACTGCGCACTCAGTTAAGTATTTCCAACACGATGTCAGCCTCTATTGTCAGCACCGTCAGCACTTTGACTCTGAACTACAGTCGGAAACTAAATACATTTCTCCTCTGACTAAAGCTGGGTAAGTGGATTAAGAAGAGCTTGTTCGCAGCCTTTTATGTGAAGAATGTTTCCACTTTATTTCTGCTAGCTAAGCTTGGCCCACGCGGGGCTCTACTGATTGCGATCAGAGTTGAGTAGATCAGTAGATCCAAAGAATCTTAAATAGTTGATCGTAATGTCTTAATGATTTAACAAGGGAAAATGTACGATTGCGATCCCGATGCCGACAGTTGTGTTTGGGGCTATGGGACATTACAGATGGGATTCTTCGTGGTACAGGTGGAACAAAGTAGAACACAATAATGCCATTTGTATCATGAGTTGGATTTACTGCATCCACTAACTATTTCAAGGTGACATTGAAGATGGCTAAATGAGTAGTAAAAGATATAGACTAGCAGTGGACAGAGAAATGCCAATCATTAATTAATTAAAATTTAGATAATGCAAATACGATACGAATAATGGAACAGAACAATAGACACACTTGTCAATTCAACCTCAACGTTGCACTGAATTTAGTTGAATGATTGAACGATGAAAACAAACAGTTACACACAAGCATTGCAAGCGAGCATTGTCCGTCTTAAAACTAAAGGAAAATCAACACACTACATTAAGAAAATAACACGATTATGAAGATACAATGAATGCGCACAAGTTTACATTGAATAAGCAGAAAGAACGAATCATTTTGCTAATCGATGTCATTCTATGGTAATTCCATGGTAATTCCATGGTATTTCCATGGTAATTCCATGGTAATTCCATGGTCATTCTAAATGATTATACAGCCATAAACAAGCATCCAATGTATTTTGTAAAAATGAAAACAATAATGGAATAAGAATACAACATTAAACAGTACAAAATTGCAAACCTTATCCAAATGTAACGTTTCAGTTAGAAGGGGTATACAGACATACACCTGCATTAAATGTGTATTGCAAAAAAGGGTTCGTGAATACAACTAACAAATACGAATAGAAAATACTAAAATACAATCATTTCAAACTTTGTCAATCTTCTCAAGTTTACAATCAATCTAGCAGAATGGTAACACAAGCACAAAACATAAACACAACCATAAACAAGCATTTAAAAAAATTTAAAAATGTAAACGGGAACGCAAAAAGAATATAATAGATTAGAATAGAATTGAATAGCAAACTTAGTCAATACGTACTCTCAAGTTAACATTGAAACTAGGGGTATGATTATAAAGATATTAACGTTAAATTAACGTAAATAACATTCAAGATATTCAATATATATTGTAAAAATGTAAACAGAAATGCAATAAGAATAAAGTAGAATAGAATAGCAAACTAAGTCAATACGTACTCTCAAGCTAACATTGAAACTAGCGGTATGATTATTAAGACACTAACGTTAAATTAACGTAAATAACATTAAAGATATTCAATATATATATTGTAAAAATGTTAACAGAAATGCAATAAGAATAAAATAGAGTAGAATAGCAAACTTAGTCAATACGTACTCTCAAGTTAACATTGAAACTAGCAGTATGATTATAAAGACATTAACGTTAAATTAACGTAAATAACATTAAAGATATTCAATATATATTGTAAAAATGTAAACAGAAATGCAATAAGAATAAAATATAATAGAATAGCCACGTCCGGTCCGCGTGGGCCGAGAGGGCGTGGCCCAGCATCGCTTCGGGCCGGCCCCTCCAACCGCCGCACGCCAGGGGACAGTCGTAGTCGCGGCGGGGACAGACCGCGCCGTGTCCCTCTAGCTCGCACGCGGGCATGCGCAGCAGGCATGCCGTGCACGGTAGTTCGATGTTGGCACTTAGGCCCTCCAGCGCGAGATTCCTCCCAGTAGAGAACTGTCCGCGACACAGCGGGCAAACTGTGACTTTGTCGTCAGACCGGCAAGTGTTACACACGCTGTGTCCCGCGGTGCACTGGTGTATCGGTGCGCACATGACCTTCAAGCATATGGGGCACTCGAGAGTGGTCATGATGTTCCGTTCTAATTCGGTTGTACCATTCCTCACCCGTTCGCCCCTCTCTGCGACACCAATCCTTAGGCCAAGTAGTAGAGCTGGCAGTTTCAAGGATTCCTTCTCAACTACCAATAGTAGAGAATACGTATCAGCAAAAGCCACCTGTTGCACCATCAACCCTGGTGACTGGTGATCAACCCTGGTGGCAACAGAGTCGCCACCGAAACGTTTTCCTCCCGCGGACCCAACTGACCATTTAGTCCACTACCACACACAAACACATCCCCTTCCTGTGTCAACAGCGCAGTGTGGTGACACTCAGCGATGACCTGGGAGACAGTCTGGTCCTCGAGGCCAATCATTCTAGAGGGGGCGGATCTCTTATCCGTGTCACCGGTACCCAACCGACCATCTCCATTATAACCCCAAGCCCAGGTCGTCCCATCGACTCCGAGGGCCACAGTGTGGTTTTAACCACAGGACACGGCAGCCACGGCTGATGACGGCGTCGATACTCGCGTGAAGCTGGACAAGGTATCGGCTACGTCAAGACCAAGCTGGCCATGGTTATTCCAACCAGCCATCAAGAGGGCCCGAGAGGCCGAGACAAGAGCTGTATGGTACCCGCCACATGAAATGTCAATGATGGCCTCGGGGAGGTTGGGCACGCAGGTGAATGAGGTTTGCTGGTTCGTATGACCAAGTCCTAGTTGGCCATCATGGTTGGCTCCACACACCCAGACCTCACCGCCGTCGGCAAGAACCACCGTGTGTTGCCATTTAGCATCAACCTTCTTGATGGGCGGCAGACCGGCCACCAGGACGGGTGTGGGGGTTTTATTGATGTGACCGAGGCCAAGCTGACCACACTCATTACTCCCACATGAATATAACTCATCCTTGTCAGTGAGGAACATGGTATATCCATTTCCACAAGCAGCCTGAGTTATTCTAACAGAGCTGAGGGTGGCAACAAGCCTCGGCTCAGCGATCTGGTCACCATCGGTCTTCAACCTCCGTTGTCTTGATTCTTGCCGAAAGTGTAGACTCGGCCGGATGCGCAGACAACTGCAGAGTGGTCCGAACCGCAAGACACCTGAACGACGGTCTCATCTTGGAAGAACGACTCGATGCTCGGTCCAGCAGGCAGGCCTTCACCAAACGCCAGGACACCAGGCTTGGTTATAACGATCCCTGTCTCCACCATCCTGCAACTGAATGGTTAATTCAGACAAAAAAGGTCGTGCAGGTTTGGCCTTTATGCCTGGGCGAGTGCCGCTTGCGTGTGTCGAGTTATTAATTGCTTATTGTAATACACCAGCAACTATGCGTGGTTTTAAATCTAATTTTATTTACGTAATTCATTAACTGTTTGTGTTAAGTCTATCTTTAATAGAATTGTTTATTAACAGGGAAGGATACCTCTACGTCAAAAACCGCACACAATTTCCATTTTTTAATTAACTTATATCACAAGAATGGGCTTCGAAATCGCAAATCTGAATCAACAGCGCACTGTGGTTTAGTAAGCCCTACACATTGAATGCTCTAAGTCGTGACTTTTCTTATAATTAGTATGTGTTTTTATAAATAATTAATTTTATTACTAATTATTGAATTACAATGAAAATACTACTCTAATGGTTATAATTAGGGCTAGGATGTTCAGGACCTTTCAAAGTGAGAAAAAGGCAGGCAAATAGTACCTTTAAAACAGCAAAAAAGAACCTAAATAGGACCTATTGAATTTAATCGAATTCTATTGGTTTCATTACTTTCAGTATTGTTTTATTAAATTAATTCAGTTACACCAATATATTTTCGTGGAGTGGGGGGGGAATAGTTTTGTCGATGTATCAAACACAAGAAGAAAAATAAAAAACATAATTTTATCTTTCTAATATCATTTCACATATTTTAGCGTCTCTGCAGACATCGGCTGGCTCATCTCATCTCTGACTCATCGTTACAGTATAAGACAACAAACAAATCATTGCGTATGCTTGGCCCGATGATGTGGCAAGCTCGACACTGCACTCGCACGTTTTGCATCCGTTTTAGCAAATTATATCAAAATAGGCAAATGGTCCTTTAAAAATGCCCAAAAAGGACTTTTTCTCATGAAATGATGTAAATAGGCATTTTTAGGCAAAATTAAATGCATATTTTTAGCATCCCCAACACTTAAAACACACTTAAACTATTTTTTAGGCGAGTATTTACCAATAGAAAAAAAGGAGATGTCCTGAACATCCTAGCCCTAGTTATAATATTTTATTCAGTATGTAGGGCTTACAGGGGCTAGACACAGTGCGCTGTTAATTTAGATTTTCGATTTCTTGTAACAATCTTGAGATATAATTTAATAATGATCTTTTTCTGCGTTTTTTGACGTAGAGACTATCCTTCGCCCTTAAGGCAAGTGATTTTTACAACACCTCAACAATTGTCAGAAAAGAAATTTCTGGAAACACCAAGCAGCATGTAAAACTACAATTTCTTAATTGTTGCAACAGTGAATGAACAATGGAAATACTTTGATGGTGTCTACATACGGCAAGCGGCAACTAGAACCGGTTCAAACTTTTACTCCCCCCGCTAAAGTGGGATCACCGAACATACTTCAGTAATACTACACACTACACAGCTATGCGTATATCAGGATTAGAGATAGTTGGTGGAGGGAAGCAAGGGACCTTAATACGTACCCACATGGGCACCGCTAGGAGTGAGGGGGGGGGGGGGGGGTAAGGAGGGGAAAGGGGTGCCCCCCCCCTCTGGATTTTAGGAATTTTAAAATTTAACTGGCTATCTATACGATACGCGCTGTATGTGAAATTTCATATAATGTATGTAAATACAAAATGAAATATTAATAATTGAAATTCTATAGTCAATCCATCCCTTCACGGATAAGTTCAACATAGTATAACATATAGCAGGGTGAAGATGCGGCCGTTGAGAAATTAAGACAAGATAATTGTTGGTACTTTCACAGCGTGAGGCTTTTACTTCAAAGCTAGCAATGTGTAGGGGTGTGCGTATTTATAGTCGGCCCCAACACCTAGGGGCACCCATTGTTGCTATGGATTTGTTTTCTATATCGAAAATAAAAAGCATGAATCTGTTAGCTTGGTTACAACGGGCGCCCCTAGGTGTAGGGGACGACTATGAATCCTAACCAGCCAACTGGGAATGATAGTGAAATTAGTAAAACGCGTTTCCGATGGAGATAAATAGCGCATGCACTTAACCAACATCCCATGGTAATCTGTGCGCGGTGCAAATCCAGTGGAAAGCTGCCAATTGTAGAGTCTGGGTTTCGATAGAAAACCGATTTTGCAATTTTAGTGAACGTGTTGATAAATTCATCCTACGGCAATTACTGAAGTAAATCTTAGGAGTACAATCTTCTTATGACAAACAGATAACGTTCATGGTAATACTAATTGATAATTATTGGTAATTTTTAATACTGTGTATTATGTACAGAGGCCGACTTACACAGTCATTGTGCAATAATTAGGCTACTACTTAGTTTAGTTTACTGTTGCAGTGTGAAAGATCATT
This sequence comes from Isoperla grammatica, assembly GCA_945910005.1. NCBI lineage: Eukaryota > Metazoa > Arthropoda > Insecta > Plecoptera > Perlodidae > Isoperla > Isoperla grammatica. Next base: position 46,724,883 of record OX246741.1, read on the forward strand.
CAAACCTTTGACTTACATTTTGTCACCAGGGCTCTCATTATCCGGTTGCAATGACTAGCGTAACCCTACATAGTGATTATATTGGTTTAACTGTGTGTGTCTGTATGTGTGACATTACGTAATTTATAATGACAGCTCGTCAAACTTCCAAAATTATCTCAAAATCTGGGGTATGTCACACAAGTATGTTTATATATGCTTAAAATAGATGTAATTGAGATTAATTATAAATATTCAAAATAAATGAATATACTCACTACTCAGGTTCTCTTACAAATCGCTACTATATGTAACATTACGTAATTTATAATGACAGCCAGTCAAACTTTCGTAATTAACTCACAATTTTGGGAATGTCTCGCAGGTATGATTATATATGCTTAAAAACGATGTAATTGAGATTAATTTGAAAGAATCAAATTAAATGAGTATACTGCGGTACTCTTACAAATCGCTACTATGTGTGACATTACGTAATTTATAATGACAGCCAGTCAAACTATTGTAATTATCTGAAAAACTGTGTTATGTCACGCAAATTTGTTTATGTATGCTTAGAACAGATGTAATTAGGATAGTAAGAAGGAATCAAATTAAATTAATACTCTCGGGTTCCCTTACATATCGCTACTATGTGTGCGCATGCGGGCCAAACTGTCACTCGCCTCTATTCACATTTCCCTGCAGGTGCTTTCAATTTGAACTGACAGAAATGTCAAGTTAGCCAACCAACTTCCGGCCATCCCTTTTAAACCAAGCCAGATCGTTAGTGCTACGTTAGTGCTGGTTAGTGCTCTTATTTGAACGTTAGTGCTCCCACGGGTAAAAAAATATTAATGGTTGAATTAGGGATGGCCGTAAGTTAGCCAACCACTTTTGTAATTAGAGATTTTATGTTAATTTTCTTTCGCCAATAGTTAGTGCTGCGTTTGTGCTGGTTAGTACTCTCATTTGGACGTTAGTGCTCCCATGGGTAAAACGTTATTAAGGGTTGAATTAGGGATGGCCAACTTGACGTCAAGTTAGCCAACCACTTTTTTAATTACTAGCTTTATAAATATTTTCATTGGCCAATCGTTAGTGCTACGTTAGAGCTGGTTAGTGCTCTTATTTGGGCGTTAGTGCTCCTACGGGTAAAAAAAAATTAAGCAATGAATAAGGGATGGTCAACTTGACGTCACGTTAAGATTTGTAAGAGTTTTTTTCCCTCTTATGCTATGATGACCTTTCAGTCATTCATTTTTCTCGCTATCCAATACAAATTAGCTTCTTGATCTGGCCTGCTCTGGTTGTCAGGCAGATTTGTAAGAGTACCGCAGTATACTCATTTAATTTGATTCTTTCAAATTAATCTCAATTACATCTATTTTAAGCATATATAATCATACCTGCGAGACATTCCCAAGATTTTGAGTTAATTACGAAAGTTTGACTGGCTGTCATTATAAATTACGTAATGTTACACATAGTAGCGATTTGTAAGAGAACCTGAGTAGTGAGTATATTCATTTATTTTGAATATTTATAATTAATCTCAATTACCGTACATCTATATTTTTAGTGCTACGTTAGTGCTACGTAAGTGCTAGTTAGTGCTTATTTGAACGTAAGTGCTCCCACGGGTAAAAAGGTATTAAGGGGTGAATCCGCAATAATGTTTTCCTAAACCATTCATCCGACTGCGATAAAATTTTGGTGTGTTAGTTTATGCACGCCCGCTAAGGTTTCTGAATGATTACAACCCCCTCCCCCCTCCCTCCTCACCCCCCCACCCCCCCTGAGAAACCAACATGCAATAATGCATTCTATTATTATTCATCCGATTGCAATAAAACCTTGGTGAGTTATTGTATTCACGCCCACTAAGGTTTCTTAATGATAACTTCCAACCCCCACCCCACTGAGATATTCATCCGATCGCAATAAAACTTTGGCGCGTCGGAAAACCTTATTATTTGTGTACGCACCAGATGGAAAAACAAAAAATTTCGTAAACCCATCACAAGCACTCGTATAAATAAACATAACTAAAACGACACCTTCAAATGATTCATTGAAATGAATAACTTTCAATAAAAATGACATTATGTTAATTCAATGTCATCATAACAACATTCCTTGAATAAACTTGCTTCTGAGATCGCAGCAACGCGCGACGGGTAAGCTAGTTCAATATAACACACAATAGTAGCGAAAGGTCAAAGGTCATATAAGCAGATAATATTTTTTTGTTTATTTTATTTTATTTATTTATTAGGACACATAATATTTATACAATTCCAAATTTACTTATAATGTATGAAATAATTATTTGAAAAAGTTTTCACCGTGTTGTCCATGTCGTAATGTCCTACTTTCCATTTCATTTCATTTCTTAGCTGTATAACCACAATGCAAGATTGTATGTACATTGTCAAGATGAGTTAAATATTACATCATAAGGTCGTATAGGCCTTGAAGTCATTGTATTGTCATTGTAAACAAGTGAGTTCAACTAAATAGGTATTTGGTTCAACTATAGGATTTGGGTCAAGTATGATTTCTTTTTTAGTAGGGCCTAATGCAAAATTTAAGATACCACTATTCTAAAATTTGAGTTTTTTATTATTATAATAGTCAGTGGAATATCATTTTCGTTTTGTCCCCTTCACCCCCAATGTTTAACCCCACTCCCCCCCCCCCTTCTTCCTCCTAAACCAGCGGACTTATAAAAGCCTCCTCTTGATAATTTGATCAAAATATTTTCTTTTAGTGGTTGAGTAGAGCCAAAATTAACGCTTCTATTACAGAACCTTGAATAATTAAGGTAATCCGAGTCATAATGCCTAGCTCAAAGTTCACGGAATGATCCGTCCTACGTTATCGAAAACACATTTTGACTCTTTATTCTTCTTCTACATACATTGTGACAAAATGAATGGTCACACGATACGTTTGTTTCAATATAACACAAAAGTAGCAAAAGGTTAAAGGTCACATAATCAGATAATATTTACAAGTGAGATCATGTAGGCCTACTATTTTTTTCCAATTATGACAAGTTTAAGCAACCACATTACAAAATTTTTATTTTAGTACCATTTAATTCCGTGGCGTATGATTTTTTTAGCCCCCCCCCCCAAATGTTTGACCACCCTAAGCCCAAAACCAGTAGACCTTGGCCTCTTGGCCAAGGTCCACTGGTTTTGGTTTTGGTGGGTGTTTGCCTCTTGGCAATTTGATCTGAATATTATTATGAGTGTTTGTTCCTAAATTCACGCTTCTATCACAAAACCCCTAATAGTTAACCTAATCCGCCCCACTAATGCAAATTGCACGTCTAAAGGACGCGTTACTTGCAGAAATCGCCGCTCTGCAGTACCCATGCATTTCTCGTACCTTTACACATAGTCAATAATTGAAGACATGAACGAGTAAATTACTTTGCAATTTTATTATTATTTATCAGATTGGTATTCAGTCTCGTGAAGCTGTCTACGCCGATGTGCGATCACTGCCGACGAGAATGCTCAGCCAGAACACGATGGTCAACACAGAGACACCGGCCACGGTTGCTGAGCTTGCTGAGCTCGTCTTTGCAGATCGGGGCTTAATGACCTTCAATGACTTCATTGGTGGAATTTCGGGGACGTGCTTTCTGATCCAGTCTTCGAAGAACGAGACTTTCGTGTAAACTTTATAGGAATAATGGTTGTTGATGAGCAAGTTGCCAGCTAAAACCCCTACATGAAAACGTCTATAAACCAATGGACCTCCAGAGTCCCCTGGAGCAGTCTGAGTGCCTTCTTTTACGGGGTCCATGCACAAGTGTTCTGCCCTCAAGGCATCAAACCAGTCCGATTTCTTACAGAATATAAAGTCGGTGGCCGTAGTCTTGATGTAAAACATACGAGTGTTACCAAATGGATCAGTCCTATTGGTAAGACCAAAGCCCACTGAAGTAGAAGGCAACTTTACCGCTCCGCGAGGAAATTTGGCCATAGTAATTTTATCAACAAACTCGTTAAAGATGAATGGTTCGCTCACCTCGACCAGGGCGATGTCCCAGTTTCCAAAAGATTCATGGTCGGGGTGGCGCTCGTGGACAATGTGGCGCACTGATTTCCTCTCCTGGCTTTCTTCAGTTTGGACGTCATAGTCGACAGTGCCGGCTATTACTGTCGTCACCGCCGTATTAAGATCCCCCCCTATATCTGTTATAGCATCTCGGTAACAGTGTGCGGCTGTTAATACCCACTTGTCTGTGATGATGGATCCCGTGCAACGAACGTAGCCTAGGTACAATTCGTGGCTAATTGAAAGGGCGACAACGTAAGGGAATTGTTTCAGTTTACAGAGCTTACCTCCTATAATGCGCTCAGGGTATTTTTTGTCCGAGTCACTTTGGCTCAGGCTGAACACAGCGAACAGATACACTAAACATTTTAAATCCATGTCTTGTACAATATATTTACGTCTTATAGAAATTGGAAGATGGAAAAAAGACAACTATTGATCGTTTCCTAGGATCAGATTTCTATTGTTCTAAGGTCCGTTCTAAGGTTGGAATTCATAGTCGGCCCCTACACCTAGGGGCGCCCATTATTACCAAGGTAACAACTGTTTGCATGTTATTTTCCATAAACAAAACAAATCCATAGCAACAATGGGTGCCCCTAGGTACGTGTAGGGGCCGACTATGAATTCCCAAGAAAGATGGCGGCGAACGCCAGTATCGTGTTAAAGGTGCTCCGGGTTTTAAGCATCATTTTAATAGTGAAACTAGCCGGATCTACTGGGAAAATGTACGTGCGGGAAGAGGTTTCGAAAACCCTCAGGTTTTGTGAATCATTTCTCGTTGAAAACAGCATGGTGAGTAGTAAATGTAGTGTTTCGTGTTTTACACTGTGCGCGAGCTCCGTGGTCCACCCGAGACACATGTGGACAGGCATCAAACGCCGTTCGCGACGTTGCCAGACGTTACAAACTCGGACAAGTCGATCACCTGCCTCATTAAGTGCTGTCACCTTCTACCTACTGTCTCTCGCGGGTGATGTCAGCTTGAACCCGGGTCCAGACTTTGCGACAAAGTGTTGTCAAGTTTGTCAATCAAAGGGACGAAAAAACCAAATTTTCATCTCGTGTACATTGTGCAACGCTGTAACACACCGGACCTGTGCACCGAAAGGCCTCAAGCACTACAGCAAGAACGCAAGAACTTTTCTCTGTTGGAAGTGCACAATGCCAGAACTCTCGGACTCCTTCTTCGAGAGCAGCGACTCTGAATCACTCGACGACTGTGACATATCATTGAACAACCGCATCAACAACACCACGATTCTCTCGTTCAACGCGAGGAGCCTCAACAACCCTACGAGGAGGCCCTACATCCGCGCCTGGTTGGCAGCACACAACGCGCCAATAGTATGCGTCTGCGAAACGTGGCTCACCGATGCTGTGAGTGACAAGGAACTATTCGACAACTCTTACCGAGTATTCCGAAAGGACAGAAAACGAGTTGGGGGGGGCGTTTTAATAGCCACACACTCCAGTTTAGAAGTCATTAGAAAATATGAGTTAGAAAATGAAGCCGAAGTGGTCTGGGTGGAAATCAAAATAGGTAAAGACAAATTCCTGTGCGGCTCAGCCTACAGAGCTAAAACAGACGACTTCCTGGATAAACAGTTAATGCTCTCCATTGAAAACGCGCAAAATGTTATGAAGGATTATTCAGCTGTGTTGCTGCTTGGAGACTTTAATCTCGATATCACCTGGGACAACAATGGTAACGGCACCCCTCACAACAAGACCGCTGACGCTTACCTAAATTCCTTCCATGACCTCTTTCTGTCACAACACGTGTCTGAACCAACTCGCCACTCCCCAACAAAACAATCCCTCATTGATCTCGTCCTTTGTAACGACCCTCTTCTCATAAAAGAGGTCCTCGTCATACCCGGGGTGAGTGACCATCTTGCAGTGCTGACAACTCTACAATGTAAAAAGCCCAAAACCAAAACTGTACAGAAAGTTGTATACAATTACAAAAATGCGAACTGGAAACTACTCAGTGAACTCTTTCAAAAACGTCTGCCAACCATATACGACGAAAGGAATAATATCGAGACAACATGGAACTATTGGAAACAAGAGTACTGGGAATGTGTAAACGCCGCAATACCCAAAACGAAAATCTGTGGGAGACAGCGCCCTCCTTGGATTAATCAGGACATAATAAAACAAATCAAAAGGAGGAACAAATTGTACAGAAAATGGAAAGACAACGACAACGAAAATAATCTGAATATGCTGAGCGCTCAAAAGAAGCTTGTCAAAAATAGCATCAGACAGGCCCACCGAACGTTCATGTGGGGTCTTGGAACTTCACACAACACCAAAAATGTATGGAAGTTTATTCACGCCAAGTGTGGCAGCACTGCACCCGACTTCTACATGAACAACGGAAAGCCAATGAATGAGCCTACCGACATAGCCGAAGCCTTCAGCAGCATGTTCAAATCCAATTTCTCACGGTCAGATAACTCCCCATTCTTCGGGCTGAGCGCTCCTTCCCCCCCTCTAGCTCTAAAACACCTGTATTTCTCAGAGACAGAGGTAACGGAGCACCTGCGTAATCTCCGAGAGGGGGCGGCTACTGGACCAGACGGCATCTCACCGCGAATACTACGTAAGTGCGCTGTTGCCATATCACCGTCACTTACTAGTTTTTTCAACACTTCTCTGTCAACAGGGTCTATCCCGTGTGATTGGAAACAAGCGCATATTGTACCAATTTTTAAATCAGGCGCGCGGGAAAACATAGAGAACTATAGACCCATAGCCCTCACCTCGGTCGTCTGTAAACTTCTAGAAAAAATGATATCTACAACGATTTACGATCACATGAAATCTAACGGACTAATTAACAACAATCAACACGGGTTTTTACCACAAAGGTCATGCACAACCATGTTGACGCATCTCATTGAGGAATGGCAGCACACACTCGATCAACCACACATGAAACAAATCGACGTTGTGTCGTTGGATTGGAGTAAAGCATTCGACTCTGTGCCTCACAACCGCCTCCTGAATAAGTTGCATCATTACGGAATCAGGGGGAATCTGCTACAGTGGTGCAGCTCTTTCCTTGTCGGCCGGCAACAAAGTGTCATCTTCGGAGGCGCCACTTCACGACCTAGAAGCGTCACATCCGGGGTACCGCAAGGAAGTGTCATTGGCCCCCTGTTTTTCGTAATCTTCATGTTAGACCTCCCAGCGTGCGTGACGTCACAGTGCCTCCAGTACGCCGACGACTTCACCATCTTCCGGCCAATCGGCAACCTACTGGACGCCAGAGCCCTTCAGGACGACCTCAACAACATCGCAGTTTGGTGCAAAGTGAACAGCATGCCGCTAAACGTAAAAAAATCCGTGTGCCTCCGAATTAAAAAAACTCATTCTACCATAGATTTTGAATACGCTATACATGACAACCAAATTTCAATAAGTGACAGCATCAAACTCTTGGGCCTACATATCTCGTCGGATCTTAAATGGAACCGCCATGTAGACAACGTGAGACTAAAAACATCAAGACTGCTTGGATTCCTATACAAAAATCTAAAAGGTTGTAAGCCCAAAGTCATTCGGACAATCTATTTAACCCTCGTGCGGCCGATTATTCTCTACGGTATTCCTGCGTGGCACCCCACAAGTGATGCAAATCTATTAACTTTAGAAAAAATACAAAACCGTGCTACCAAATTCATTATGGGATACGAAAAGAGTGCCACAGCTAGACTTTCTAAATGCAACTTACCGACAATAAATAATATCATAAAACAAACAGACACACTATTTCTCATAAACAGCTTTCGCGAAACAATAGACCTAAACCCAACCAAACGGCTGGAAGTGGAGTACAGGTACGTCCATCTCGGAAGAGGCAATAGACAAGGCGTGTATTTGAGACCTCCGACCTGTCGCACAGCAGCATATCAAAAATCGTTTTACCATAGATCAGCCACAACATGGAACTCATTGCCCAATTGCATCCGCCGACAGTGTGATTCTGCCACTCGCTTCAAATGTGCCATAAAATCACATTTCTCGTAAAAAATACTACACCTCACAATCTTCATGCATCTCACAAACTAACCATACACTCTTCAGATTCAGATCATTCTATTCATTCACAGATAATGTCATCTCATACTTCATTATCTCATCTCGTATCCAATCTCATATTCATATCTCATATCTCATCCCATACCTCATCTCATAATATGAGATGATGTCATACCTCATACTCATATCATCTCATATCCATATCTCATACTCATCCCATATCTCATATCTCATCACCCATAACAATCACCACACACTCATCAGTATGACAAACCGCTATGAAAACAAGGACAACGCTATGAATACGGAATGGACCTTCGTCGCTTCGTTAGATCATAAGAATAGGGAATCATTACATACATTTTGCGCATCACCGTTAATTTCAATCATCATCGCTATCCATCAGAACCTAGAATTAAGGCCAGGGGACAAGACATTACTGTATGGGCCGCTGTGGCTCGTTTCTTGTCCCCTTTCTGTACCACATCTATGTAAATAATGTTGAACAGAAAAATAAATAATAATAATAATAATAAGATTGTATCAAAAATATATTATACAACCTATCTTTGTATTCTAAAGTATTTGGTCAATTCCTCCCCTGGTGGAGATTTAGTAAACCTGACTTGGAGTCTAACGGGCGCCCGCTAGGGGCCGACATGATTAGCATTATAAAAGCATCGTGAGTTCGTCCGTGTGCTGCTGCGTGTGGCAAAAAGTTGCACTTTTGGTGGCCTCAGTGACCAAAATTCTGAACCTCTTACTGTGTATTTATTTATTTATTTATTTATTTATTTATTTATTTATTTATTTATTTATTTATTTATTTATTTATTTATTTATTTATTTATTTATTTATTTATTTATTTATTTATTTATTTATTTATTTATTTATTTATTTATTTATTTATTTATTTATTTATTTATTTATTTATTTATTTATTTATTTATTTATTTATTTATTTATTTATTTATTTATTTATTTATTTATTTATTTATTTATTTATTTATTTATTTATTTATTTATTTATTTATTTATTTATTTATTTATTTATTTATTTATTTATTTATTTATTTATTTATTTATTTATTTATTTATTTATTTATTTATTTATTTATTTATTTATTTATTTATTTATTTATTTATTTATTTATTTATTTATTTATTTATTTATTTATTTATTTATTTATTTATTTATTTATTTATTTATTTATTTATTTATTTATTTATTTATTTATTTATTTATTTATTTATTTATTTATTTATTTATTTATTTATTTATTTATTTATTTATTTATTTATTTATTTATTTATTTATTTATTTATTTATTTATTTATTTATTTATTTATTTATTTATTTATTTATTTATTTATTTATTTATTTATTTATTTATTTATTTATTTATTTATTTATTTATTTATTTATTTATTTATTTATTTATTTATTTATTTATTTATTTATTTATTTATTTATTTATTTATTTATTTATTTATTTATTTATTTATTTATTTATTTATTTATTTATTTATTTATTTATTTATTTATTTATTTATTTATTTATTTATTTATTTATTTATTTATTTATTTATTTATTTATTTATTTATTTATTTATTTATTTATTTATTTATTTTATTAATAATCTTACGCTCTGATGAAGGTAGATCAGTGGTGAGACGAGAGACTTTTATTCGGGAGGTCGCCGGTTCGATTCCGGCCACCGGCAATTGTGACTGAAGTTTTTTTCCCCAATGTTTCCACCGGTCGCAAAGGTGAATGGTGGGACTGAGTCCACTTTCAAGCTTCGGACATTCCTTCCCAACTATCCAAACACCCTTACAAACCTAGTTAGTCACCTGAAGAGGGGCACATCAGGTAAAGCTGGTGTGCACCCTGTAACCTGTGCTGTAACAGAGATTCCTAGGAACTATTTTTATTGTTATTCTAAGTATTATTATTTTTATTATTATTATTATTATTATTATTATTATTATTATTGTTTTTATTAATATTATTGTTTATATTATTCTCTATAGGATATTGAATGTGTTAATAGTCATGTATCTGGGTTTAATTGTTGATAGAAATTTCAACTGGAAGCCTCACATTGATTTAGTTTGTAAAAAGCTTAGAAGCTGTTCTTATCAATTATTTAAATTAAAATATATATTACCCTGTACTACTTTGCGCGCGATGTACGTTTCCCTACAAAAAAAGCAAAGTCCAATCAAGCAATTACCTCCATTAAACGCGAGCAAAGGAGGAGGAATTCAGATGACTGAATACACTCATCACATTCAACAAAGGCGATAATGTCCGATCGTTCTAGTAACCAAGAAATCCCGGGGTAGTTTATCCTTCAACGTATCTATGGGTGTCCAAAACGGGGGGGAAATGGTGTGGCCATGGTGTAAAGCCCGCGTAACTCTACTGTAGCAGAATCTGTTATTTCGTATGGGTTGTTAGCTTGGGGAAATGCCAGTGCTACTCACTTGCATCAAATTCAAGTATTGCAAAATAAAATGTTACGTCACATAATTTCCGATAATAGCCAACACGCAGTCTTGAATACACAGGATTTATTTACATATTTTTATGTTCTACCTGTCTCATATTTATTTCAATTTCGGCTCTTGATAAAATATGATTTTAATGACTTACATAAGATACCACATACGCATATGGTTAACACACGGCTACTATTAAAACATTTATTTAAAGTACCTACATACAACAATAAATATGGTAAGCGAGCATTAAATATTCCATCCCTCACCTATGTGATCAATTACCAGTACATTTAAGAAGGCTTCATTCGTACAATTCTGTTAAAATTAAACTTAAAAACTACTAACTTTGTTCCTTAGTTACTTTGTTCCAAGTTGTTCCTAAAATGTATATGTATTATAACTTGTCGTAGGCTTTCGCGGCCGGAGTCATTATTAAAACTTGGCTGTCGGGTTTCGCCGCGTCCATGGATAAAAAAGTCCTGACGTTTCGGGCCGATTGCACGGTCCATCTTCAGAGGAATAAAAACTCTAGAAGAGTACACACACGGAACAAACCTACTCAATCCAGCCCGTCCGTGTGTGTCAACCCAAACCAGTCGTGCAGTTAGTTTTATTCGTTAGCTGGCGTCTGCGCACTGTCTTCCCGCCCAGCTATTGACGTCACTCTGTTCAAATCCCGTTTGAGCCGCTCTATGGTCGGTTTCCACGTTCTACTAAGTTTCAAACCATCTTCACGGTTGAAATTATCCGGGTGCTTTTCAATTTCCACCGCCTCCCGGACAAGACGAGGCCTGTAGTTCTGAATAGCCGCCAATACCCGGGTTTCTTCAAAGTTGATGCGATGACACTTAGTAACGCTATGCTCCGCCAACGCCGACTTGTCAGTATGCCCTAATCTTGTGTGGCTCATATGTTCTTTAAGGCGAGTGGATATTTTTCTGCCCGTTTGTCCTATGTATACCTCATCACAAGCGCCACATGGTATTTCATATACCCCCGGTACATCTAAACGTGGGAGCTCATCCTTAACCGGATTAAACATCGTGGAAAGCTTTCTGTTAGTACTGTAAACAGTATGAATACCTTGTTTTCGTAACAGTTTGCCAATACGATCTGTCGTATTCTCAACGTACGGCAAGAAAGCACGAGAAACACGTTCCGGCTGTACTAGTGGCGAAGCTAGAGGTAGGGCTGGTGCACACGGTCTCTTTCGAAATGCCTGTGAAACCTCACTATTCGTATAGCCATTCTGTAGAAGCATTCCACGAAGTGTACGGCATTCATCGGCTAGATGTTCTTTGTCTGAGATTCTTCCTGCCCTACACGCTAACGTGTTCAAAACAGCGCGTTTCTGCCCAGGATGATGGTGCGAGTTGGCGTTTAGATATCGCCCCGTGTGTGTAGCCTTTCTATATACAGAATGACTAAGCGTGCCATCACACTTGCGCCTCAGTAACACATCGAGGAATGGGAGCTCTCCATTTACCTCAACTTCCATAGTGAACTTGATGTTATTGTTTAAACTATTGAGATAATTGAGGAAATTCGTTAACTCTTCCCTTCCATGGGGCCATACAGCAAACGTGTCGTCTACGTATCGAAAGTAATGCGAAGGTTTCAGTGTCGCATTATTTAAAGCATCAACTTCAAACTTCTCCATGTATAGATTAGCTACAGCAGGTGAAACAGGTGATCCCATGGGCGTACCGTCAATTTGTTTATAAAATTCTCCGTCAAACATAAAAAAGGTTGAGTTTAAAACAGTCTCCATCAATGTAGCAATATTTCCAGGATATTTTTCTTTTATCACATCAGCCGCTTCCTTAATAGGTATATTAGTAAACAAAGACGTTACATCAAAACTGACCATAATGTCTTGCTCATCTAAACGTATGCCTTGAACTATGCTTATAAAATGCAGTGAATCTTTTATATAGGAACTCGCATCTGACACCAAGGGCTGTAACTGTCTTGCTAAAAACTTTGACAAGTTGTATGAGGGAGCCTGTATTGCGCTAACAATGGGTCTCAGAGGGAAATTAGCTTTGTGGACTTTAGGTAATCCATATAAGCGTGGAACACGTGAATTAGACGGTAAAATCTGACGTTTAGTTTCATCATCCAGTGTTGACCGCTTTATACTGTCAACAATCTGCTTTTCAATTTTAGTGATAGGGTTGCGTTTAACTTTCTCATATGCTGGATCTTTCAGTAGTTCGTGAACTTGAGCTTTGTACTCTTCTGTTTTCATGACAACAGTAGCATTCCCTTTATCCGCGGAAAGTACTAACAAATCAGTTCTCTTCCTCAAGTTCTTTAACGCCCTGTGTTCAGCCCCACTAATATTTTGGCATGGAGGTTTTGCTAAACGAATAATTCTAGCTGTTTCTGCTCGAATTTCCTCCGCTTTATTACATGGAAGCCCCACAATAGCTGTTTCCACCCCGCATATGATGTCTTCCACAGGTATTTGTTTCGGCGCAATAGCAAAATTAAACCCTTTCTTAAGCACGGAAACAGTAGCCTCGTCAAAGGACTCATCTGTCCGATTGTAAATTACTTTGTTAACGTCAAGAGGTGTTGTCACAGCGTTGTGCTGTCGTTTTACGAGTTTATTAAACTTCGCTACTTGTTTGCGTGTAGTTATGGAATGACTCACCTCGGCGTGTTGTGCTGATGCCGAATCCACCTTCTCAAAAAGCACAGGATGCAACACACTTGCTAACCGTTGATGAGCCTCATACAGCTGTTGAGCATTCTTGTCTAAGTCACGACGTGTTTCACGAATCTCGGCTCGAAGGATGGCTTCACTTGCACGTTTCAGAATGCGACGTGTTGAAGGAGAATTTTTATGATATGTAATACGAGAAAAGTCAGGGACAACGTCACTATCCCTACACCGTAAAAGAAAACTAAGGTTACACAAAAGTTGGGCCTTCTTCGAACGCAACTTATCAAACTTCCTTGATAACATGGATATCTCCTCCCCGTAGAGGCGAGTTAAAACTTGTCGTAGGCTTTCGCGGCCGGAGTCATTATTAAAACTTGGCTGTCGGGTTTCGCCGCGTCCATGGATAAAAAAGTCCTGACGTTTCGGGCCGATTGCACGGTCCATCTTCAGAGGAATAAAAACTCTAGAAGAGTACACACACGGAACAAACCTACTCAATCCAGCCCGTCCGTGTGTGTCAACCCAAACCAGTCGTGCAGTTAGTTTTATTCGTTAGCTGGCGTCTGCGCACTGTCTTCCCGCCCAGCTATTGACGTCACTCTGTTCAAATCCCGTTTGAGCCGCTCTATGGTCGGTTTCCACGTTCTACTAAGTTTCAAACCATCTTCACGGTTGAAATTATCCGGGTGCTTTTCAATTTCCACCGCCTCCCGGACAAGACGAGGCCTGTAGTTCTGAAAAGCCGCCAATACCCGGGTTTCTTCAAAGTTGATGCGATGACACTTAGTAACGCTATGCTCCGCCAACGCACACTTGTCAGTATGCCCTAATCTTGTGTGGCTCATATGTTCTTTAAGGCGAGTGGATATTTTTCTGCCCGTTTGTCCTATGTATACCTCATCACAAGCGCCACATGGTTTTTCATATACCCCCGGTACATCTAAACGTGGGAGCTCATCCTTAACCGGATTAAACATCGTGGAAAGCTTTCTGTTAGTACTGTAAACAGTATGAATACCTTGTTTTCGTAACAGTTTGCCAATACGATCTGTCGTATTCTCAACGTACGGCAAGAAAGCACGAGAAACACGTTCCGGCTGTACTAGTGGCGAAGCTAGAGGTAGGGCTGGTGCACACGGTCTCTTTCGAAATGCCTGTGAAACCTCACTATTCGTATAGCCATTCTGTAGAAGCATTCCACGAAGTGTACGGCATTCATCGGCTAGATGTTCTTTGTCTGAGATTCTTCCTGCCCTACACGCTAACGTGTTCAAAACAGCGCGTTTCTGCCCAGGATGATGGTGCGAGTTGGCGTTTAGATATCGCCCCGTGTGTGTAGCCTTTCTATATACAGAATGACTAAGCGTGCCATCACACTTGCGCCTCAGTAACACATCGAGGAATGGGAGCTCTCCATTTACCTCAACTTCCATAGTGAACTTGATGTTATTGTTTAAACTATTGAGATAATTGAGGAAATTCGTTAACTCTTCCCTTCCATGGGGCCATACAGCAAACGTGTCGTCTACGTATCGAAAGTAATGCGAAGGTTTCAGTGTCGCATTATTTAAAGCATCAACTTCAAACTTCTCCATGTATAGATTAGCTACAGCAGGTGAAACAGGTGATCCCATGGGCGTACCGTCAATTTGTTTATAAAATTCTCCGTCAAACATAAAAAAGGTTGAGTTTAAAACAGTCTCCATCAATGTAGCAATATTTCCAGGATATTTTTCTTTTATCACATCAGCCGCTTCCTTAATAGGTATATTAGTAAACAAAGACGTTACATCAAAACTGACCATAATGTCTTGCTCATCTAAACGTATGCCTTGAACTATGCTTATAAAATGCAGTAAATCTTTTATATAGGAACTCGCATCTGACACCAAGGGCTGTAACTGTCTTGCTAAAAACTTTGACAAGTTGTATGAGGGAGCCTGTATTGCGCTAACAATGGGTCTCAGAGGGAAATTAGCTTTGTGGACTTTAGGTAATCCATATAAGCGTGGAACACGTGAATTAGACGGTAAAATCTGACGTTTAGTTTCATCATCCAGTGTTGACCGCTTTATACTGTCAACAATCTGCTTTTCAATTTTAGTGATAGGGTTGCGTTTAAGTTTCTCATATGCTGGATCTTTCAGTAGTTCGTGAACTTGAGCTTTGTACTCTTCTGTTTTCATGACAACAGTAGCATTCCCTTTATCCGCGGAAAGTACTAACAAATCAGTTCTCTTCCTCAAGTTCTTTAACGCCCTGTGTTCAGCCCCACTAATATTTTGGCATGGAGGTTTTGCTAAACGAATAATTCTAGCTGTTTCTGCTCGAATTTCCTCCGCTTTATTACATGGAAGCCCCACAATAGCTGTTTCCACCCCGCATATGATGTCTTCCACAGGTATTTGTTTCGGCGCAATAGCAAAATTAAACCCTTTCTTAAGCACGGAAACAGTAGCCTCGTCAAAGGACTCATCTGTCCGATTGTAAATTACTTTGTTAACGTCAAGAGGTGTTGTCACAGCGTTGTGCTGTCGTTTTACGAGTTTATTAAACTTCGCTACTTGTTTGCGTGTAGTTATGGAATGACTCACCTCGGCGTGTTGTGCTGATGCCGAATCCACCTTCTCAAAAAGCACAGGATGCAACACACTTGCTAACCGTTGATGAGCCTCATACAGCTGTTGAGCATTCTTGTCTAAGTCACGACGTGTTTCACGAATCTCGGCTCGAAGGATGGCTTCACTTGCACGTTTCAGAATGCGACGTGTTGAAGGAGAATTTTTATGATATGTAATACGAGAAAAGTCAGGGACAACGTCACTATCCCTACACCGTAAAAGAAAACTAAGGTTACACAAAAGTTGGGCCTTCTTCGAACGCAACTTATCAAACTTCCTTGATAACATGGATATCTCCTCCCCGTAGAGGCGAGTTAAAACTTGTCGTAGGCTTTCGCGGCCGGAGTCATTATTAAAACTTGGCTGTCGGGTTTCGCCGCGTCCATGGATAAAAAAGTCCTGACGTTTCGGGCCGATTGCACGGTCCATCTTCAGAGGAATAAAAACTCTAGAAGAGTACACACACGGAACAAACCTACTCAATCCAGCCCGTCCGTGTGTGTCAACCCAAACCAGTCGTGCAGTTAGTTTTATTCGTTAGCTGGCGTCTGCGCACTGTCTTCCCGCCCAGCTATTGACGTCACTCTGTTCAAATCCCGTTTGAGCCGCTCTATGGTCGGTTTCCACGTTCTACTAAGTTTCAAACCATCTTCACGGTTGAAATTATCCGGGTGCTTTTCAATTTCCACCGCCTCCCGGACAAGACGAGGCCTGTAGTTCTGAATAGCCGCCAATACCCGGGTTTCTTCAAAGTTGATGCGATGACACTTAGTAACGCTATGCTCCGCCAACGCCGACTTGTCAGTATGCCCTAATCTTGTGTGGCTCATATGTTCTTTAAGGCGAGTGGATATTTTTCTGCCCGTTTGTCCTATGTATACCTCATCACAAGCGCCACATGGTATTTCATATACCCCCGGTACATCTAAACGTGGGAGCTCATCCTTAACCGGATTAAACATCGTGGAAAGCTTTCTGTTAGTACTGTAAACAGTATGAATACCTTGTTTTCGTAACAGTTTGCCAATACGATCTGTCGTATTCTCAACGTACGGCAAGAAAGCACGAGAAACACGTTCCGGCTGTACTAGTGGCGAAGCTAGAGGTAGGGCTGGTGCACACGGTCTCTTTCGAAATGCCTGTGAAACCTCACTATTCGTATAGCCATTCTGTAGAAGCATTCCACGAAGTGTACGGCATTCATCGGCTAGATGTTCTTTGTCTGAGATTCTTCCTGCCCTACACGCTAACGTGTTCAAAACAGCGCGTTTCTGCCCAGGATGATGGTGCGAGTTGGCGTTTAGATATCGCCCCGTGTGTGTAGCCTTTCTATATACAGAATGACTAAGCGTGCCATCACACTTGCGCCTCAGTAACACATCGAGGAATGGGAGCTCTCCATTTACCTCAACTTCCATAGTGAACTTGATGTTATTGTTTAAACTATTGTGATAATTGAGGAAATTCGTTAACTCTTCCCTTCCATGGGGCCATACAGCAAACGTGTCGTCTACGTATCGAAAGTAATGCGAAGGTTTCAGTGTCGCATTATTTAAAGCATCAACTTCAAACTTCTCCATGTATAGATTAGCTACAGCAGGTGAAACAGGTGATCCCATGGGCGTACCGTCAATTTGTTTATAAAATTCTCCGTCAAACATAAAAAAGGTTGAGTTTAAAACAGTCTCCATCAATGTAGCAATATTTCCAGGATATTTTTCTTTTATCACATCAGCCGCTTCCTTAATAGGTATATTAGTAAACAAAGACGTTACATCAAAACTGACCATAATGTCTTGCTCATCTAAACGTATGCCTTGAACTATGCTTATAAAATGCAGTGAATCTTTTATATAGGAACTCGCATCTGACACCAAGGGCTGTAACTGTCTTGCTAAAAACTTTGACAAGTTGTATGAGGGAGCCTGTATTGCGCTAACAATGGGTCTCAGAGGGAAATTAGCTTTGTGGACTTTAGGTAATCCATATAAGCGTGGAACACGTGAATTAGACGGTAAAATCTGACGTTTAGTTTCATCATCCAGTGTTGACCGCTTTATACTGTCAACAATCTGCTTTTCAATTTTAGTGATAGGGTTGCGTTTAAGTTTCTCATATGCTGGATCTTTCAGTAGTTCGTGAACTTGAGCTTTGTACTCTTCTGTTTTCATGACAACAGTAGCATTCCCTTTATCCGCGGAAAGTACTAACAAATCAGTTCTCTTCCTCAAGTTCTTTAACGCCCTGTGTTCAGCCCCACTAATATTTTGGCATGGAGGTTTTGCTAAACGAATAATTCTAGCTGTTTCTGCTCGAATTTCCTCCGCTTTATTACATGGAAGCCCCACAATAGCTGTTTCCACCCCGCATATGATGTCTTCCACAGGTATTTGTTTCGGCGCAATAGCAAAATTAAACCCTTTCTTAAGCACGGAAACAGTAGCCTCGTCAAAGGACTCATCTGTCCGATTGTAAATTACTTTGTTAACGTCAAAAGGTGTTGTCACAGCGTTGTGCTGTCGTTTTACGAGTTTATAGTAGTTTTCAACCGTGAAGATGGTTTGAAACTTAGTAGAACGTGGAAACCGACCATAGAGCGGCTCAAACGGGATTTGAACAGAGTGACGTCAATAGCTGGGCGGGAAGACAGTGCGCAGACGCCAGCTAACGAATAAAACTAACTGCACGACTGGTTTGGGTTGACACACACGGACGGGCTGGATTGAGTAGGTTTGTTCCGTGTGTGTACTCTTCTAGAGTTTTTATTCCTCTGAAGATGGACCGTGCAATCGGCCCGAAACGTCAGGACTTTTTTATCCATGGACGCGGCGAAACCCGACAGCCAAGTTTTAATAATGACTCCGGCCGCGAAAGCCTACGACAAGTTTTAACTCGCCTCTACGGGGAGGAGATATCCATGTTATCAAGGAAGTTTGATAAGTTGCGTTCGAAGAAGGCCCAACTTTTGTGTAACCTTAGTTTTCTTTTACGGTGTAGGGATAGTGACGTTGTCCCTGACTTTTCTCGTATTACATATCATAAAAATTCTCCTTCAACACGTCGCATTCTGAAACGTGCAAGTGAAGCCATCCTTCGAGCCGAGATTCGTGAAACACGTCGTGACTTAGACAAGAATGCTCAACAGCTGTATGAGGCTCATCAACGGTTAGCAAGTGTGTTGCATCCTGTGCTTTTTGAGAAGGTGGATTCGGCATCAGCACAACACGCCGAGGTGAGTCATTCCATAACTACACGCAAACAAGTAGCGAAGTTTAATAAACTCGTAAAACGACAGCACAACGCTGTGACAACACCTCTTGACGTTAACAAAGTAATTTACAATCGGACAGATGAGTCCTTTGACGAGGCTACTGTTTCCGTGCTTAAGAAAGGGTTTAATTTTGCTATTGCGCCGAAACAAATACCTGTGGAAGACATCATATGCGGGGTGGAAACAGCTATTGTGGGGCTTCCATGTAATAAAGCGGAGGAAATTCGAGCAGAAACAGCTAGAATTATTCGTTTAGCAAAACCTCCATGCCAAAATATTAGTGGGGCTGAACGCAGGGCGTTAAAGAACTTGAGGAAGAGAACTGATTTGTTAGTACTTTCCGCGGATAAAGGGAATGCTACTGTTGTCATGAAAACAGAAGAGTACAAAGCTCAAGTTCACGAACTACTGAAAGATCCAGCATATGAGAAACTTAAACGCAACCCTATCACTAAAATTGAAAAGCAGATTGTTGACAGTATAAAGCGGTCAACACTGGATGATGAAACTAAACGTCAGATTTTACCGTCTAATTCACGTGTTCCACGCTTATATGGATTACCTAAAGTCCACAAAGCTAATTTCCCTCTGAGACCCATTGTTAGCGCAATACAGGCTCCCTCATACAACTTGTCAAAGTTTTTAGCAAGACAGTTACAGCCCTTGGTGTCAGATGCGAGTTCCTATATAAAAGATTCACTGCATTTTATAAGCATAGTTCAAGGCATACGTTTAGATGAGCAAGACATTATGGTCAGTTTTGATGTAACGTCTTTGTTTACTAATATACCTATTAAGGAAGCGGCTGATGTGATAAAAGAAAAATATCCTGGAAATATTGCTACATTGATGGAGACTGTTTTAAACTCAACCTTTTTTATGTTTGACGGAGAATTTTATAAACAAATTGACGGTACGCCCATGGGATCACCTGTTTCACCTGCTGTAGCTAATCTATACATGGAGAAGTTTGAAGTTGATGCTTTAAATAATGCGACACTGAAACCTTCGCATTACTTTCGATACGTAGACGACACGTTTGCTGTATGGCCCCATGGAAGGGAAGAGTTAACGAATTTCCTCAATTATCTCAATAGTTTAAACAATAACATCAAGTTCACTATGGAAGTTGAGGTAAATGGAGAGCTCCCATTCCTCGATGTGTTACTGAGGCGCAAGTGTGATGGCACGCTTAGTCATTCTGTATATAGAAAGGCTACACACACGGGGCGATATCTAAACGCCAACTCGCACCATCATCCTGGGCAGAAACGCGCTGTTTTGAACACGTTAGCGTGTAGGGCAGGAAGAATCTCAGACAAAGAACATCTAGCCGATGAATGCCGTACACTTCGTGGAATGCTTCTACAGAATGGCTATACGAATAGTGAGGTTTCACAGGCATTTCGAAAGAGACCGTGTGCACCAGCCCTACCTCTAGCTTCGCCACTAGTACAGCCGGAACGTGTTTCTCGTGCTTTCTTGCCGTACGTTGAGAATACGACAGATCGTATTGGCAAACTGTTACGAAAACAAGGTATTCATACTGTTTACAGTACTAACAGAAAGCTTTCCACGATGTTTAATCCGGTTAAGGATGAGCTCCCACGTTTAGATGTACCGGGGGTATATGAAATACCATGTGGCGCTTGTGATGAGGTATACATAGGACAAACGGGCAGAAAAATATCCACTCGCCTTAAAGAACATATGAGCCACACAAGATTAGGGCATACTGACAAGTCGGCGTTGGCGGAGCATAGCGTTACTAAGTGTCATCGCATCAACTTTGAAGAAACCCGGGTATTGGCGGCTATTCAGAACTACAGGCCTCGTCTTGTCCGGGAGGCGGTGGAAATTGAAAAGCACCCGGATAATTTCAACCGTGAAGATGGTTTGAAACTTGGTAGAACGTGGAAACCGACCATAGAGCGGCTCAAACGGGATTTGAACAGAGTGACGTCAATAGCTGGGCGGGAAGACAGTGCGCAGACGCCAGCTAACGAATAAAACTAACTGCACGACTGGTTTGGGTTGACACACACGGACGGGCTGGATTGAGTAGGTTTGTTCCGTGTGTGTACTCTTCTAGAGTTTTTATTCCTCTGAAGATGGACCGTGCAATCGGCCCGAAACGTCAGGACTTTTTTATCCATGGACGCGGCGAAACCCGACAGCCAAGTTTTAATATATGTATTATGTTTGTATTCGCTGTTTTTTGGTTTTTGTTTCTATGTTATTGGTTTGCTTGAATTGAGCTGTTATTCTTTTTTCTAGTGTGAACCTTATAAATATTATAGAAATAGAATATAATTCTATAACACAATAATATAATTTTAGAGTTTTTTACTAATGATAGAATATTTTTCATTTTGGGTTTAGTTTGTTTGTACAGTAGCTACCAGTGTTTCAAACTTTAGATATGTCTATCCGATCCATAACTTTCTTTTTGTGTACTATCCACAGACAAGCCACTTGAATGGCTTTGTGGTCAACGAATTAATTTTGTTACGTTGAAAGATGTAAACCTGTAATTATGCAATAAAAAAATATAAAAAAAAACAAAACAAATTATTATTCTTATTATAATTATTCTTCTTCTTCTTCTTATTATTATTATATTTATTATTATAATTATTTTTGTTATTATTATTATTATTATTTCTATTGTTATTGTTAGTGTTATTATTATTATTATTTTTATTATTATTATTATTATTATTATTATTATTATTATTATTATTATTATTATTATTATTATTATTATTTTTATTATTATTATTTATATTATTATTATTATTATTATTATTATTATTATTATTATTATTATTATTATTGTTATTATTATTATTATTATTATTGTTATTATTATTATTATTTTTATTATTATTGTATTGTTGCAATACATACAAACTCGGTCAAAACCGGCATAAACATGTTGTACGGACATAAATGTCAAGTATTTCCATGTGTTAACCTTATAAAAATCTACTTATAACTAATTCAATTTATCATTGTCCATATTATTTTTCCAAACCAAACTGGATGCTTTGTATGGTCGTGGCCGATTTGTACTCATCTCAGCATTCACTCTTCGTACGGTGCAAAACCACGAAAACCACCATCAGGATGGAGAACTTCTTGAAGTCTTCATTCTTCTTAGTTCAAAAATTTTCGCAACGGTACAACAGTTACATTATTCTGCTTCCACAACCTTTTTATTTCAATAGATAATTCCTTATATCTGTTTATCTTTTCCCGCCAAGATGTCTCTACATTGTAGCATAAAGGGATGGCAACATCACCTAAAATCGTTTCTTGTTTCTTCTTGTCAATAAATATAATATCCGGTCTATTGTGATGTATGGTTTGGTCTTTTATAACTGCCCGGTCGTAATATTGTTAGATAGCGGGAACCTACCGTGTCTCCAACCCAATTCCGTCGGCTCAGTCTCGAACCCACGGACTCCGAAGTCGACGGTCCCGTAGATGTACTGGGGCGTAACTCTAGGGATGGTTCTCACTACTAAGGGATCAGGACGTACCAGTTCAAACAGCTTAGGAATGATAAGTCTTTGATTCAAACAATAAAGGAACCGTGATTTATTTAGTAAAACATTTATCCTAACCGTGGCCGAGTAGTGGCAAATCCGTCTACGGGTTTCCCTGTACAGCTAGATTTAGAAGTTTCGTCGGAGTGCCTCTACCTTGGTTTCCCGGTGTCCGATCCCAGCCTCCGTGTCCGTCCTGGCCGCGTGGGTGTTGTCCCGATTGGCGGCCTCCGTGTCCACTTGGTCTTGTTCCCTCTTTCTCACTGTTGGATCTTCTCCTGGTCTACCTTGGTGTGGGGCCCCCGATCTTTCCGGTCCCCAGTCGAATGCCCCCAATTACCCACGTGAACCCCCGCACCTAGACTTTCCTACGTCATACCCCAGTCACCCCCTCTCTGCCTAACACTGGACGCCCCAGTCATAAATTACCAATCAAACTACTCGGTTCGACCCCCTCCCGTGACAATCACGAAAGAGTGGGACCAGGGCTCACTGACGAAGTCAACGAACCAGCCCCCTCCTGAACCGAGCAGTCAGCAAAGTTGCTGCACAAACAGGAAATTATAATCGAACAAGACTGACGAAATAGCCGAGCACAGCGCATACCTTACGGTGACGACAGCTGTGAGCGAACACATGTGTCACCGTAAAGTATCCATAAATCACGCAATTAAATAAAACAAAGTAAAAATGAAATAAAGAACAAGTACTAATTTTTATCTCACAATATAATATGTAGTCTTTACTATCTAATATCTTTTCAGGCTTATTTGTAATACGCTGTGGTTGTGTTTATAAGTTTATACTTTATGGATAATTTTTTATGTATAATGTTTGCAATTTGGTTATGCCTATGAAGGTAATCTGTTTGATAAAGCATTTTGCACCCAGATACGATATGTTCAATTGTTTCGCCGTTCATATTACATTTTCTACATTTATCTTCCACTGAGACGTCTTTCAGTATGTATTTTTTGTAATTGTTAGTCTTGATTACTTTATCTTGAATAGCGATCATAAATCCCTCTGTTTCGCTGAAAATGTCCCCGGACGTTAACCATTTGTTCGATGCTACCCTATCGACGCTATCCTTAAGAAGTTCTTTATAATGTCTGCTATGTAACGTCTTTTCTGTTATTCTGACCTCTTTTGCTGTGTCAGAATTAAGTTTTTGAAGCAAGTTTAAATTTCCGTCATTTAAATTGAGGGGAGAAAGCGACTTGTCTGCCGATACTATAGCTCTATGAAGTTGTGAATGTGGGCATTTTGTATAAAAGTACTTTCTCAGAATTTCAATTCGTTTATAATATAAATTGTTTAAATCAATCAACCCTCTTCCCCCTTTTTCTATAGGTAGAGTCACTCGTTCTATTGCTGACTTAGGGTGATGACTTCTGTATTTGGTGAATGTTGTGCGGGTGAGAATTTCTAGGGCATGAAGTTCTGTCTGTGTCCAGTTAATAATTCCAAATGAATATGTTAGTACCGGTATAGCATAAGTGTTCATTGCTTTGATCTTGTTTTTACCATTCAATTGTGTTTTTAAAATGGATCCTATTCGTTTCTTGTATGCAGAAATTAGTTTACTTTTCATCAGTTTATGATCAATTCGTTTAGCCTGCGCAAATCCTAGATATTTGTATATATCTTCTTCGTCCATTACTCCAATCCGGTTGTCTTCGTCAATTTCAAACTCTTCTAATTTCGTAATCTTTCCTTTGATGACATGAAGTGACTTACATTTATCAATTCCAAAATCCATACATATATCTCTACTGAATTCTAACGTTGAGTTAAGAAGATTCGTCATGTGTGTCGCATTTAAAGCATATAGCTTGAGATCGTCCATGTAGAATAGATGTGCAAGTGTGTGGCAAACCGTATTACCGTCCTTTATCTTGAAACCATGTGTAGATTTGTTTAGCATATGAGATAATGGATTTAATGAAAGACAAAACCATAACGCACTAAACGAGTCACCTTGAAAAATACCTCGTCGGATGTTAACTGGGTCAGTACATATCTGCTCTTTGCCTACGTTTAACTTTAATGTTGTTTTCCAACTCGTCATCGCTGTCCGCAAAAAGTTTACTATCAATGGGTTTACTTTATAAATTTCCAGTATCTGTATTAGCCACGAATGTGGTGACGAATCATACGCTTTCTTGTAATCAATATAGCTCACGTGAATGTTTCTCTTCTTGTTGAAAGCTTGGTTCATTACAACAGAATCGATAATTAATTGTTCCTTACACCCTTGCGACAATTTACGACATCCCTTTTGTTCTTCAGCTAATATATTGTGTTCTTCGCAGTGACTATATATTTTATTTGTTATGCACGATGTCAAGATTTTGTAAATAGTAGGTAAGCATGTAATTGGTCTATATTTACTTGGATTTTTGGTGTCATTATCTTTTGGTTTAAGAAATGTTATTCCTTCAGTAAAGAAATCTGGTAAATCCTTGTCTTATTATTATTATTATTATTATTATTATTATTATTATTATTATTATTATTCATATTATTATTATTATTATTATTACTATTATTATTATTATTATTATTATTATTATTATTATTATTATTATTATTATTATTATTATTATTATTATTATTATTATTATTATTATTATTATTATTATTATTATTATTATTATTATTATTATTAATATTATTAAACAAATATTTGTTTATACTTGTTCCCACAAAACCACATAAGTAAAAAAGAAAAAGAACCTTATTTTAAAATTGTTGGTGCAGTAGTGAAATCTTATATTAAATGGGTGACATCCGTCTTAGTTCAAAAATTAAACCAAGAATGTATAAATATTCGTTTAATTTTGTCTTATATTAACATTGTTTCGTATTAATCAATGCTTGGATGATTATATTTATGCACTGCATGATATGGAATGAAGTATGTAATAAATAATATATAATAAAATAAGTATTACAACTGTATCGGATGGACATTAAATTGGAAAATGAATGTGTTTTGTGTCAGCACATGCTCAAGCATCATGATGCAACTCTATATTGTTATAGTTAACTTATATTTGTAACACATATGGCTAATCGCTAACACATAACCTTAACTGTAACAACTAATTAACTTGCATTCCGTACCAAAAACACAATATTTTAACTACATTTTACGATTATCACGATTGGTGTTAATAGGCTTAGTTTGGTTGGGCACCCTGTTCAGAGCAGAGGGAGGGTAGGCCTACCTTTACCAAATAAAGTACACACCATTACCAAATAAGGTCACAAGACCATTTAATGTTCGGTAAGTTGTTTTATGTATTTATCTTTTATTTTAGTAATTGGATAATAATTGATACAAAATAATAATTGAGTAATGAAGATTATTCCATTAGATAATAATAATTGGAAAATAATTGATACACAATATAATTGAGTAATGAAGATTATTCCAGTGGATAATAATAATTAGATAACAGTTGATACAAAATAATAATTGAGTAATGAAGATTATTCCAGTGGATAATAATAATTGGATAACAGTTGATACAAAATAATAATTGAGTAATGAAGATTATTCCATGATGATGTTATCGTAATACTCGTCAAACCCAGCCTTGCTCTAGCCGCGCGTCCTTTAGATATAGCACTGCTACCTACGCGGCAGCCTTGCTCTAGCCGCGCGTCCTTTAGCTATAGCACTGCTACCTACGCGGCAGCCTTGCTCTAGCCGCGCGTCCTTTAGCTATAGCACTGCTACCTACTAGACAGCCTAGCTGTAGCCGCGCGTCCTGGAGCTATAGCACTGCTACCTACTAGACAGCCTAGCTGTAGCCGCGCGTCCTGGAGCTATAGCACTGCTACCTACTAGACAGCCTAGCTGTAGCCGCGCGTCCTGGAGCTATAGCACTGCTACCTACTAGACAGCCTAGCTGTAGCCGCGCGTCCTGGAGCTATAGCACTGCTACCTACTAGACAGCCTAGCTGTAGCCGCGCGTCCTGGAGCTATAGCACTGCTACCTACTAGACAGCCTAGCTGTAGCCGCGCGTCCTGGAGCTATAGCACTGCTACCTACGGGGCAGCCTAGCTGTAGCCGCGCGTCCTGGAGCTATAGCACTGCTACCTACTAGACAGCCTAGCTGTAGCCGCGCGTCCTGGAGCTATAGCACTGCTACCTACGCGGCAGCCTAGCTCTAGCCGCGCGTCCTGGAGCTATAGCACTGCTACCTACTAGACAGCCTAGCTGTAGCCGCGCGTCCTGGAGCTATAGCACTGCTACCTACGGGGCAGCCTAGCTGTAGCCGCGCGTCCTGGAGCTATAGCACTGCTACCTACTAGACAGCCTAGCTGTAGCCGCGCGTCCTGGAGCTATAGCACTGCTACCTACTAGACAGCCTAGCTGTAGCCGCGCGTCCTGGAGCTATAGCACTGCTACCTACTAGACAGCCTAGCTGTAGCCGCGCGTCCTGGAGCTATAGCACTGCTACCTACTAGACAGCCTAGCTGTAGCCGCGCGTCCTGGAGCTATAGCACTGCTACCTACGGGGCAGCCTAGCTGTAGCCGCGCGTCCTGGAGCTATAGCACTGCTACCTACTAGACAGCCTAGCTGTAGCCGCGCGTCCTGGAGCTATAGCACTGCTACCTACTAGACAGCCTAGCTGTAGCCGCGCGTCCTGGAGCTAAAGCACTGCTACCTACTAGACAGCCTAGCTGTAGCCGCGCGTCCTGGAGCTATAGCACTGCTACCTACTAGACAGCCTAGCTGTAGCCGCGCGTCCTGGAGCTATAGCACTGCTACCTACTAGGCAGCCTAGCTGTAGCCGCGCGTCCTGGAGCTATAGCACTGCTACCTACTAGACAGCCTAGCTGTAGCCGCGCGTCCTGGAGCTATAGCACTGCTACCTACTAGACAGCCTAGCTGTAGCCGCGCGTCCTGGAGCTATAGCACTGCTACCTACTAGACAGCCTAGCTGTAGCCGCGCGTCCTGGAGCTATAGCACTGCTACCTACTAGACAGCCTAGCTGTAGCCGCGCGTCCTGGAGCTATAGCACTGCTACCTACTAGACAGCCTAGCTGTAGCCGCGCGTCCTGGAGCTATAGCACTGCTACCTACTAGACAGCCTAGCTGTAGCCGCGCGTCCTGGAGCTATAGCACTGCTACCTACGGGGCAGCCTAGCTGTAGCCGCGCGTCCTGGAGCTATAGCACTGCTACCTACTAGACAGCCTAGCTGTAGCCGCGCGTCCTGGAGCTATAGCACTGCTACCTACTAGACAGCCTAGCTGTAGCCGCGCGTCCTGGAGCTATAGCACTGCTACCTACTAGACAGCCTAGCTGTAGCCGCGCGTCCTGGAGCTATAGCACTGCTACCTACGGGGCAGCCTAGCTGTAGCCGCGCGTCCTGGAGCTATAGCACTGCTACCTACTAGACAGCCTAGCTGTAGCCGCGCGTCCTGGAGCTATAGCACTGCTACCTACTAGACAGCCTAGCTGTAGCCGCGCGTCCTGGAGCTATAGCACTGCTACCTACTAGACAGCCTAGCTGTAGCCGCGCGTCCTGGAGCTATAGCACTGCTACCTACTAGACAGCCTAGCTGTAGCCGCGCGTCCTGGAGCTATAGCACTGCTACCTACGGGGCAGCCTAGCTGTAGCCGCGCGTCCTGGAGCTATAGCACTGCTACCTACTAGACAGCCTAGCTGTAGCCGCGCGTCCTGGAGCTATAGCACTGCTACCTACTAGACAGCCTAGCTGTAGCCGCGCGTCCTGGAGCTATAGCACTGCTACCTACTAGACAGCCTAGCTGTAGCCGCGCGTCCTGGAGCTATAGCACTGCTACCTACTAGACAGCCTAGCTGTAGCCGCGCGTCCTGGAGCTATAGCACTGCTACCTACTAGACAGCCTAGCTGTAGCCGCGCGTCCTGGAGCTATAGCACTGCTACCTACGGGGCAGCCTAGCTGTAGCCGCGCGTCCTGGAGCTATAGCACTGCTACCTACTAGACAGCCTAGCTGTAGCCGCGCGTCCTGGAGCTATAGCACTGCTACCTACTAGACAGCCTAGCTGTAGCCGCGCGTCCTGGAGCTATAGCACTGCTACCTACGGGGCAGCCTAGCTGTAGCCGCGCGTCCTGGAGCTATAGCACTGCTACCTACTAGACAGCCTAGCTGTAGCCGCGCGTCCAGGAGCTATAGCACTGCTACCTACTAGACAGCCTAGCTGTAGCCGCGCGTCCTGGAGCTATAGCACTGCTACCTACTAGACAGCCTAGCTGTAGCCGCGCGTCCTGGAGCTATAGCACTGCTACCTACGGGGCAGCCTAGCTGTAGCCGCGCGTCCTGGAGCTATAGCACTGCTACCTACTAGACAGCCTAGCTGTAGCCGCGCGTCCTGGAGCTATAGCACTGCTACCTACTAGACAGCCTAGCTGTAGCCGCGCGTCCTGGAGCTATAGCACTGCTACCTACTAGACAGCCTAGCTGTAGCCGCGCGTCCTGGAGCTATAGCACTGCTACCTACTAGACAGCCTAGCTGTAGCCGCGCGTCCTGGAGCTATAGCACTGCTACCTACTAGACAGCCTAGCTGTAGCCGCGCGTCCTGGAGCTATAGCACTGCTACCTACTAGACAGCCTAGCTGTAGCCGCGCGTCCTGGAGCTATAGCACTGCTACCTACTAGACAGCCTAGCTGTAGCCGCGCGTCCTGGAGCTATAGCACTGCTACCTACTAGACAGCCTAGCTGTAGCCGCGCGTCCTGGAGCTATAGTACTGCTACCTACTAGACAGCCTGGCTGTAGCCGCGCGTCCTGGAGCTATAGCACTGCTACCTACTAGACAGCGTAGCTGTAGCCGCGCGTCCTGGAGCTATAGCACTGCTACCTACTAGGCAGCCTAGCTGTAGCCGCGCGTCCTGGAGCTATAGTACTGCTACCTACTAGACAGCGTAGCTGTAGCCGCGCGTCCTGGAGCTATAGCACTGCTACCTACTAGACAGCCTAGCTGTAGCCGCGCGTCCTGGAGCTATAGCACTGCTACCTACTAGACAGCGTAGCTGTAGCCGCGCGTCCTGGAGCTATAGCACTGCTACCTACTAGACAGCCTAGCTGTAGCCGCGCGTCCTGGAGCTATAGCACTGCTACCTACTAGACAGCGTAGCTGTAGCCGCGCGTCCTGGAGCTATAGTACTGCTACCTACTAGACAGCCTGGCTGTAGCCGCGCGTCCTGGAGCTATAGCACTGCTACCTACTAGACAGCCTAGCTGTAGCCGCGCGTCCTGGAGCTATAGCACTGCTACCTACTAGGCAGCCTAGCTGTAGCCGCGCGTCCTGGAGCTATAGCACTGCTACCTACTAGACAGCCTAGCTGTAGCCGCGCGTCCTGGAGCTATAGCACTGCTACCTACTAGACAGCCTAGCTCTAGCCGCGCGTCCTGGAGCTATAGCACTGCTACCTACTAGACGGCCTAGCTGTAGCCGCGCGTCCTGGAGCTATAGCACTGCTACCTACTAGACAGCCTAGCTGTAGCCGCGCGTCCTGGAGCTATAGCACTGCTACCTACGGGGCAGCCTAGCTCTAGCCGCGCGTCCTGGAGCTATAGCACTGCTACCTACTAGGCAGCCTAGCTGTAGCCGCGCGTCCTGGAGCTATAGCACTGCTACCTACTAGACAGCCTAGCTCTAGCCGCGCGTCCTGGAGCTATAGCACTGCTACCTACTAGACAGCCTAGCTGTAGCCGCGCGTCCTGGAGCTATAGCACTGCTACCTACTAGACAGCCTTGCTCTAGCCGCGCGTCCTGGAGCTATAGCACTGCTACCTACTAGACAGCCTAGCTCTAGCCGCGCGTCCTGGAGCTATAGCACTGCTACCTACTAGACAGCCTAGCTGTAGCCGCGCGTCCTGGAGCTATAGCACTGCTACCTACTAGACAGCCTAGCTGTAGCCGCGCGTCCTGGAGCTATAGCACTGCTACCTACTAGACAGCCTAGCTGTAGCCGCGCGTCCTGGAGCTATAGCACTGCTACCTACTAGACAGCCTAGCTCTAGCCGCGCGTCCTGGAGCTATAGCACTGCTACCTACTAGACAGCCTAGCTGTAGCCGCGCGTCCTGGAGCTATAGCACTGCTACCTACTAGACAGCCTAGCTGTAGCCGCGCGTCCTGGAGCTATAGCACTGCTACCTACTAGACAGCCTAGCTGTAGCCGCGCGTCCTGGAGCTATAGCACTGCTACCTACTAGACAGCCTAGCTCTAGCCGCGCGTCCTGGAGCTATAGCACTGCTACCTACTAGACAGCCTAGCTGTAGCCGCGCGTCCTGGAGCTATAGCACTGCTACCTACGGGGCAGCCTAGCTGTAGCCGCGCGTCCTGGAGCTATAGCACTGCTACCTACTAGACAGCCTACTGTAGCCGCGCGTCCTGGAGCTATAGCACTGCTACCTACTAGACAGCCTAGCTGTAGCCGCGCGTCCTGGAGCTATAGCACTGCTACCTACTAGACAGCCTAGCTGTAGCCGCGCGTCCTGGAGCTATAGCACTGCTACCTACGGGGCAGCCTAGCTGTAGCCGCGCGTCCTGGAGCTATAGCACTGCTACCTACTAGACAGCCTAGCTCTAGCCGCGCGTCCTGGAGCTATAGCACTGCTACCTACTAGACAGCCTAGCTCTAGCCGCGCGTCCTGGAGCTATAGCACTGCTACCTACGGGGCAGCCTAGCTGTAGCCGCGCGTCCTGGAGCTATAGCACTGCTACCTACTAGACAGCCTAGCTCTAGCCGCGCGTCCTGGAGCTATAGCACTGCTACCTACTAGACAGCCTAGCTCTAGCCGCGCGTCCTGGAGCTATAGCACTGCTACCTACTAGACAGCCTAGCTGTAGCCGCGCGTCCTGGAGCTATAGCACTGCTACCTACTAGACAGCCTAGCTGTAGCCGCGCGTCCTGGAGCTATAGCACTGCTACCTACTAGACAGCCTAGCTGTAGCCGCGCGTCCTGGAGCTATAGCACTGCTACCTACTAGACAGCCTAGCTGTAGCCGCGCGTCCTGGAGCTATAGCACTGCTACCTACTAGACAGCCTAGCTGTAGCCGCGCGTCCTGGAGCTATAGCACTGCTACCTACTAGACAGCCTAGCTGTAGCCGCGCGTCCTGGAGCTATAGCACTGCTACCTACTAGACGGCCTAGCTGTAGCCGCGCGTCCTGGAGCTATAGCACTGCTACCTACTAGACAGCCTAGCTGTAGCCGCGCGTCCTGGAGCTATAGCACTGCTACCTACTAGACAGCCTAGCTGTAGCCGCGCGTCCTGGAGCTATAGCACTGCTACCTACTAGACAGCCTAGCTGTAGCCGCGCGTCCTGGAGCTATAGCACTGCTACCTACTAGACGGCCTAGCTGTAGCCGCGCGTCCTGGAGCTATAGCACTGCTACCTACTAGACAGCCTAGCTGTAGCCGCGCGTCCTGGAGCTATAGCACTGCTACCTACTAGACAGCCTAGCTGTAGCCGCGCGTCCTGGAGCTATAGCACTGCTACCTACTAGACGGCCTAGCTGTAGCCGCGCGTCCTGGAGCTATAGCACTGCTACCTACTAGACAGCCTAGCTGTAGCCGCGCGTCCTGGAGCTATAGCACTGCTACCTACTAGACAGCCTAGCTGTAGCCGCGCGTCCTGGAGCTATAGCACTGCTACCTACTAGACAGCCTAGCTGTAGCCGCGCGTCCTGGAGCTATAGCACTGCTACCTACTAGACAGCCTAGCTGTAGCCGCGCGTCCTGGAGCTATAGCACTGCTACCTACTAGACAGCCTAGCTGTAGCCGCGCGTCCTGGAGCTATAGCACTGCTACCTACTAGACAGCCTAGCTCTAGCCGCGCGTCCTGGAGCTATAGCACTGCTACCTACTAGACAGCCTAGCTGTAGCCGCGCGTCCTGGAGCTATAGCACTGCTACCTACGGGGCAGCCTAGCTGTAGCCGCGCGTCCTGGAGCTATAGCACTGCTACCTACTAGACAGCCTACTGTAGCCGCGCGTCCTGGAGCTATAGCACTGCTACCTACTAGACAGCCTAGCAGTAGCCGCGCGTCCTGGAGCTATAGCACTGCTACCTACTAGACAGCCTAGCTGTAGCCGCGCGTCCTGGAGCTATAGCACTGCTACCTACGGGGCAGCCTAGCTGTAGCCGCGCGTCCTGGAGCTATAGCACTGCTACCTACTAGACAGCCTAGCTCTAGCCGCGCGTCCTGGAGCTATAGCACTGCTACCTACTAGACAGCCTAGCTCTAGCCGCGCGTCCTGGAGCTATAGCACTGCTACCTACGGGGCAGCCTAGCTGTAGCCGCGCGTCCTGGAGCTATAGCACTGCTACCTACTAGACAGCCTAGCTCTAGCCGCGCGTCCTGGAGCTATAGCACTGCTACCTACTAGACAGCCTAGCTCTAGCCGCGCGTCCTGGAGCTATAGCACTGCTACCTACTAGACAGCCTAGCTGTAGCCGCGCGTCCTGGAGCTATAGCACTGCTACCTACTAGACAGCCTAGCTGTAGCCGCGCGTCCTGGAGCTATAGCACTGCTACCTACTAGACAGCCTAGCTGTAGCCGCGCGTCCTGGAGCTATAGCACTGCTACCTACTAGACAGCCTAGCTGTAGCCGCGCGTCCTGGAGCTATAGCACTGCTACCTACTAGACAGCCTAGCTGTAGCCGCGCGTCCTGGAGCTATAGCACTGCTACCTACTAGACAGCCTAGCTGTAGCCGCGCGTCCTGGAGCTATAGCACTGCTACCTACTAGACAGCCTAGCTGTAGCCGCGCGTCCTGGAGCTATAGCACTGCTACCTACTAGACAGCCTAGCTGTAGCCGCGCGTCCTGGAGCTATAGCACTGCTACCTACTAGACAGCCTAGCTGTAGCCGCGCGTCCTGGAGCTATAGCACTGCTACCTACTAGACAGCCTAGCTCTAGCCGCGCGTCCTGGAGCTATAGCACTGCTACCTACTAGACAGCCTAGCTCTAGCCGCGCGTCCTGGAGCTATAGCACTGCTACCTACTAGACAGCCTAGCTCTAGCCGCGCGTCCTGGAGCTATAGCACTGCTACCTACTAGACAGCCTAGCTGTAGCCGCGCGTCCTGGAGCTATAGCACTGCTACCTACTAGACAGCCTAGCTCTAGCCGCGCGTCCTGGAGCTATAGCACTGCTACCTACTAGACAGCCTAGCTGTAGCCGCGCGTCCTGGAGCTATAGCACTGCTACCTACTAGACAGCCTAGCTGTAGCCGCGCGTCCTGGAGCTATAGCACTGCTACCTACTAGACAGCCTAGCTCTAGCCGCGCGTCCTGGAGCTATAGCACTGCTACCTACTAGACAGCCTAGCTCTAGCCGCGCGTCCTGGAGCTATAGCACTGCTACCTACGAGGCAGCCTAGCTGTAGCCGCGCGTCCTGGAGCTATAGCACTGCTACCTACTAGACAGCCTAGCTGTAGCCGCGCGTCCTGGAGCTATAGCACTGCTACCTACTAGACAGCCTAGCTGTAGCCGCGCGTCCTGGAGCTATAGCACTGCTACCTACTAGACAGCCTAGCTTTAGCCGCGCGTCCTGGAGCTATAGCACTGCTACCTACTAGACAGCCTAGCTGTAGCCGCGCGTCCTGGAGCTATAGCACTGCTACCTACTAGACAGCCTAGCTGTAGCCGCGCGTCCTGGAGCTATAGCACTGCTACCTACTAGACAGCCTAGCTGTAGCCGCGCGTCCTGGAGCTATAGCACTGCTACCTACTAGACAGCCTAGCTGTAGCCGCGCGTCCTGGAGCTATAGTACTGCTACCTACTAGACGGCCTAGCTGTAGCCGCGCGTCCTGGAGCTATAGCACTGCTACCTACGCGGCAGCCTAGCTCTAGCCGCGCGTCCTGGAGCTATAGCACTGCTACCTACTAGACAGCCTAGCTGTAGCCGCGCGTCCTGGAGCTATAGCACTGCTACCTACTAGACAGCCTAGCTGTAGCCGCGCGTCCTGGAGCTATAGCACTGCTACCTACTAGACAGCCTAGCTGTAGCCGCGCGTCCTGGAGCTATAGCACTGCTACCTACTAGACAGCCTAGCTGTAGCCGCGCGTCCTGGAGCTATAGCACTGCTACCTACTAGACAGCCTAGCTGTAGCCGCGCGTCCTGGAGCTATAGCACTGCTACCTACTAGACAGCCTAGCTGTAGCCGCGCGTCCTGGAGCTATAGCACTGCTACCTACTAGACAGCCTAGCTGTAGCCGCGCGTCCTGGAGCTATAGCACTGCTACCTACTAGACAGCCTAGCTGTAGCCGCGCGTCCTGGAGCTATAGCACTGCTACCTACTAGACAGCCTTGCTGTAGCCGCGCGTCCTGGAGCTATAGCACTGCTACCTACTAGACAGCCTAGCTGTAGCCGCGCGTCCTGGAGCTATAGCACTGCTACCTACTAGACAGCCTAGCTGTAGCCGCGCGTCCTGGAGCTATAGCACTGCTACCTACTAGACAGCCTAGCTCTAGCCGCGCGTCCTGGAGCTATAGCACTGCTACCTACTAGACAGCCTAGCTGTAGCCGCGCGTCCTGGAGCTATAGCACTGCTACCTACTAGACAGCCTAGCTGTAGCCGCGCGTCCTGGAGCTATAGCACTGCTACCTACTAGACAGCCTAGCTGTAGCCGCGCGTCCTGGAGCTATAGCACTGCTACCTACTAGACAGCCTAGCTGTAGCCGCGCGTCCTGGAGCTATAGCACTGCTACCTACTAGACGGCCTTGCTCTAGCCGCGCGTCCTGGAGCTATAGCACTGCTACCTACTAGACAGCCTAGCTGTAGCCGCGCGTCCTGGAGCTATAGCACTGCTACCTACTAGACAGCCTAGCTGTAGCCGCGCGTCCTGGAGCTATAGCACTGCTACCTACTAGACAGCCTAGCTGTAGCCGCGCGTCCTGGAGCTATAGCACTGCTTCCTACTAGACAGCCTAGCTGAAGCCGCGCGTCCTGGAGCTATAGCACTGCTACCTACTAGACAGCCTAGCTGTAGCCGCGCGTCCTGGAGCTATAGCACTACTACCTACTAGACAGCCTAGCTCTAGCCGCGCGTCCTGGAGCTATAGCACTGCTACCTACTAGACAGCCTAGCTCTAGCCGCGCGTCCTGGAGCTATAGCACTGCTACCTACTAGACAGCCTAGCTCTAGCCGCGCGTCCTGGAGCTATAGCACTGCTACCTACTAGACAGCCTAGCTCTAGCCGCGCGTCCTGGAGCTATAGCACTGCTACCTACTAGACAGCCTAGCTCTAGCCGCGCGTCCTGGAGCTATAGCACTGCTACCTACTAGACAGCCTAGCTGTAGCCGCGCGTCCTGGAGCTATAGCACTGCTACCTACTAGACAGCCTAGCTCTAGCCGCGCGTCCTGGAGCTATAGCACTGCTACCTACTAGACAGCCTAGCTCTAGCCGCGCGTCCTGGAGCTATAGCACTGCTACCTACTAGACAGCCTAGCTGTAGCCGCGCGTCCTGGAGCTATAGCACTACTTCCTACTAGACGGCCTAGCTGTAGCCGCGCGTCCTGGAGCTATAGCGCTGCTACCTACTAGACAGCCTAGCTGTAGCCGCGCGTCCTGGAGCTATAGCACTGCTACCTACTAGACAGCCTAGCTGTAGCCGCGCGTCCTGGAGCTATAGCACTGCTACCTACGGGGCAGCCTAGCTGTAGCCGCGCGTCCTGGAGCTATAGCACTGCTACCTACTAGACGGCCTAGCTCTAGCCGCGCGTCCTGGAGCTATAGCACTGCTTCCTACGTGACAGCCTAGCTGTAGCCGCGCGTCCTGGAGCTATAGCACTGCTACCTACTAGACAGCCTAGCTGTAGCCGCGCGTCCTGGAGCTATAGCACTGCTACCTACTAGACAGCCTAGCTGTAGCCGCGCGTCCTGGAGCTATAGCACTGCTACCTACTAGACAGCCTAGCTGTAGCCGCGCGTCCTGGAGCTATAGCACTGCTACCTACTAGACAGCCTAGCTGTAGCCGCGCGTCCTGGAGCTATAGCACTGCTACCTACTAGACAGCCTAGCTCTAGCCGCGCGTCCTGGAGCTATAGCACTGCTACCTACTAGACAGCCTAGCTCTAGCCGCGCGTCCTGGAGCTATAGCACTGCTACCTACTAGACAGCCTAGCTGTAGCCGCGCGTCCTGGAGCTATAGCACTGCTACCTACTAGACGGCCTAGCTGTAGCCGCGCGTACTGGAGCTATAGCACTGCTACCTACTAGACAGCCTAGCTCTAGCCGCGCGTCCTAGAGCTATAGCACTGCTACCTACTAGACAGCCTAGCTCTAGCCGCGCGTCCTGGAGCTAAAGCACTGCTACCTACTAGACAGCCTTGCTGTAGCCGCGCGTCCTGGAGCTATAGCACTGCTACCTACTAGACAGCCTAGCTCTAGCCGCGCGTCCTGGAGCTATAGCACTGCTACCTACTAGACGGCCTAGCTGTAGCCGCGCGTCCTGGAGCTATAGCACTGCTACCTACTAGACAGCCTAGCTCTAGCCGCGCGTCCTGGAGCTATAGCACTGCTACCTACTAGGCAGCCTAGATGTAGCCGCGCGTCCTGGAGCTATAGCACTGCTACCTACTAGACAGCCTAGCTGTAGCCGCGCGTCCTGGAGCTATAGCACTGCTACCTACTAGACAGCCTAGCTCTAGCCGCGCGTCCTGGAGCTATAGCACTGCTACCTACTAGACAGCCTAGCTGTAGCCGCGCGTCCTGGAGCTATAGCACTGCTACCTACTAGACGGCCTAGCTGTAGCCGCGCGTCCTGGAGCTATAGCACTGCTACCTACTAGACAGCCTAGCTCTAGCCGCGCGTCCTGGAGCTATAGCACTGCTACCTACTAGACAGCCTTGCTCTAGCCGCGCGTCCTGGAGCTATAGCACTGCTACCTACTAGACAGCCTAGCTGTAGCCGCGCGTCCTGGAGCTATATCACTGCTACCTACTAGACAGCCTAGCTGTAGCCGCGCGTCCTGGAGCTATAGCACTGCTACCTACTAGACAGCCTAGCTGTAGCCGCGCGTCCTGGAGCTATAGCACTGCTACCTACTAGACAGCCTAGCTGTAGCCGCGCGTCTTGGAGCTATAGCACTGCTACCTACTAGACAGCCTAGCTGTAGCCGCGCGTCCTGGAGCTATAGCACTGCTACCTACTAGACAGCCTAGCTGTAGCCGCGCGTCCTGGAGCTATAGCACTGCTACCTACTAGACAGCCTAGCTCTAGCCGCGCGTCCTGGAGCTATAGCACTGCTACCTACTAGACAGCCTAGCTGTAGCCGCGCGTCCTGGAGCTATAGCACTGCTACCTACTAGACGGCCTAGCTGTAGCCGCGCGTCCTGGAGCTATAGCACTGCTACCTACTAGACAGCCTAGCTGTAGCCGCGCGTCCTGGAGCTATAGCACTGCTACCTACTAGACGGCCTAGCTGTAGCCGCGCGTCCTGGAGCTATAGCACTGCTACCTACTAGACAGCCTAGCTGTAGCCGCGCGTCCTGGAGCTATAGCACTGCTACCTACTAGACAGCCTAGCTGTAGCCGCGCGTCCTGGAGCTATAGCACTGCTACCTACTAGACAGCCTAGCTGTAGCCGCGCGTCCTGGAGCTAAAGCACTGCTACCTACTAGACAGCCTAGCTGTAGCCGCGCGTCCTGGAGCTATAGCACTGCTACCTACTAGACGGCCTAGCTGTAGCCGCGCGTCCTGGAGCTATAGCACTGCTACCTACTAGACGGCCTAGCTGTAGCCGCGCGTCCTGGAGCTATAGCACTGCTACCTACTAGACAGCCTAGCTGTAGCCGCGCGTCCTGGAGCTATAGCACTGCTACCTACTAGACAGCCTAGCTGTAGCCGCGCGTCCTGGAGCTATAGCACTGCTACCTACTAGACAGCCTAGCTCTAGCCGCGCGTCCTGGAGCTATAGCACTGCTACCTACTAGACAGCCTAGCTGTAGCCGCGCGTCCTGGAGCTATAGCACTGCTACCTACTAGACAGCCTAGCTGTAGCCGCGCGTCCTGGAGCTATAGCACTGCTACCTACTAGACAGCCTAGCTGTAGCCGCGCGTCCTGGAGCTATAGCACTGCTACCTACTAGACAGCCTAGCTGTAGCCGCGCGTCCTGAAGCTATAGCACTGCTACCTACTAGACAGCCTAGCTCTAGCCGCGCGTCCTGGAGCTATAGCACTGCTACCTACTAGACAGCCTAGCTGTAGCCGCGCGTCCTGGAGCTATAGCACTGCTACCTACTAGACAGCCTAGCTGTAGCCGCGCGTCCTGGAGCTATAGCACTGCTACCTACTAGACAGCCTAGCTGTAGCCGCGCGTCCTGGAGCTAAAGCACTGCTACCTACTAGACAGCCTAGCTGTAGCCGCGCGTCCTGGAGCTATAGCACTGCTACCTACTAGACAGCCTAGCTGTAGCCGCGCGTCCTGGAGCTATAGCACTGCTACCTACTAGACAGCCTAGCTGTAGCCGCGCGTCCTGGAGCTATAGCACTGCTACCTACTAGACAGCCTAGCTGTAGCCGCGCGTCCTGGAGCTATAGCACTGCTACCTACTAGACAGCCTAGCTGTAGCCGCGCGTCCTGGAGCTATAGCACTGCTACCTACTAGACGGCCTAGCTGTAGCCGCGCGTCCTGGAGCTATAGCACTGCTACCTACTAGACGGCCTAGCTGTAGCCGCGCGTCCTGGAGCTATAGCACTGCTACCTACTAGACAGCCTAGCTGTAGCCGCGCGTCCTGGAGCTATAGCACTGCTACCTACTAGACAGCCTAGCTGTAGCCGCGCGTCCTGGAGCTATAGCACTGCTACCTACTAGACAGCCTAGCTGTAGCCGCGCGTCCTGGAGCTATAGCACTGCTACCTACTAGACAGCCTAGCTGTAGCCGCGCGTCCTGGAGCTATAGCACTGCTACCTACTAGACGGCCTAGCTGTAGCCGCGCGTCCTGGAGCTATAGCACTGCTACCTACTAGACAGCCTAGCTGTAGCCGCGCGTCATGGAGCTATAGCACTGCTACCTACTAGACAGCCTAGCTGTAGCCGCGCGTCCTGGAGCTATAGCACTGCTACCTACTAGACAGCCTAGCTGTAGCCGCGCGTCCTGGAGCTATAGCACTGCTACCTACTAGACCGCCTAGCTCTAGCCGCGCGTCATGGAGCTATAGCACTGCTACCTACTAGACAGCCTAGCTGTAGCCGCGCGTCCTGGAGCTATAGCACTGCTACCTACTAGACAGCCTAGCTGTAGCCGCGCGTCCTGGAGCTATAGCACTGCTACCTACTAGACGGCCTAGCTGTAGCCGCGCGTCCTGGAGCTATAGCACTGCTACCTACTAGACAGCCTAGCTGTAGCCGCGCGTCCTGGAGCTATAGCACTGCTACCTACTAGACAGCCTAGCTGTAGCCGCGCGTCCTGGAGCTATAGCACTGCTACCTACTAGACAGCCTAGCTGTAGCCGCGCGTCCTGGAGCTATAGCACTGCTACCTACTAGACAGCCTAGCTGTAGCCGCGCGTCCTGGAGCTATAGCACTGCTACCTACTAGACGGCCTAGCTGTAGCCGCGCGTCCTGGAGCTATAGCACTGCTACCTACTAGACAGCCTAGCTGTAGCCGCGCGTCCTGGAGCTATAGCACTGCTACCTACTAGACAGCCTAGCTGTAGCCGCGCGTCCTGGAGCTATAGCACTGCTACCTACTAGACAGCCTAGCTGTAGCCGCGCGTCCTGGAGCTATAGCACTGCTACCTACTAGACAGCCTAGCTGTAGCCGCGCGTCCTGGAGCTATAGCACTGCTACCTACTAGACAGCCTAGCTGTAGCCGCGCGTCCTGGAGCTATAGCACTGCTACCTACTAGACAGCCTAGCTGTAGCCGCGCGTCCTGGAGCTATAGCACTGCTACCTACTAGACAGCCTAGCTGTAGCCGCGCGTCCTGGAGCTATAGCACTGCTACCTACTAGACAGCCTTGCTCTAGCCGCGCGTCCTGGAGCTATAGCACTGCTACCTACGGGGCAGCCTAGCTGTAGCCGCGCGTCCTGGAGCTATAGCACTGCTACCTACTAGACAGCCTAGCTGTAGCCGCGCGTCCTGGAGCTATAGCACTGCTACCTACTAGACAGCCTAGCTGTAGCCGCGCGTCCTGGAGCTATAGCACTGCTACCTACTAGACAGCCTAGCTGTAGCCGCGCGTCCTGGAGCTATAGCACTGCTACCTACTAGACAGCCTAGCTGTAGCCGCGCGTCCTGGAGCTATAGCACTGCTACCTACTAGACGGCCTAGCTGTAGCCGCGCGTCCTGGAGCTATAGCACTGCTACCTACTAGACAGCCTAGCTGTAGCCGCGCGTCCTGGAGCTATAGCACTGCTACCTACTAGACAGCCTAGCTGTAGCCGCGCGTCCTGGAGCTATAGCACTGCTACCTACTAGACAGCCTAGCTGTAGCCGCGCGTCCTGGAGCTATAGCACTGCTACCTACTAGACAGCCTAGCTGTAGCCGCGCGTCCTGGAGCTATAGCACTGCTACCTACTAGACAGCCTAGCTGTAGCCGCGCGTCCTGGAGCTATAGCACTGCTACCTACGAGGCAGCCTAGCTCTAGCCGCGCGTCCTGGAGCTATAGCACTGCTACCTACTAGACAGCCTAGCTCTAGCCGCGCGTCCTGGAGCTATAGCACTGCTACCTACTAGACGGCCTAGCTGTAGCCGCGCGTCCTGGAGCTATAGCACTGCTACCTACTAGACGGCCTAGCTGTAGCCGCGCGTCCTGGAGCTATAGCACTGCTACCTACTAGACGGCCTAGCTGTAGCCGCGCGTCCTGGAGCTATAGCACTGCTACCTACTAGACGGCCTAGCTGTAGCCGCGCGTCCTGGAGCTATAGCACTGCTACCTACTAGACAGCCTAGCTGTAGCCGCGCGTCCTGGAGCTATAGCACTGCTACCTACTAGACAGCCTAGCTGTAGCCGCGCGTCCTGGAGCTATAGCACTGCTACCTACTAGACAGCCTAGCTGTAGCCGCGCGTCCTGGAGCTATAGCACTGCTACCTACTAGACGGCCTAGCTGTAGCCGCGCGTCCTGGAGCTATAGCACTGCTACCTACTAGACGGCCTAGCTGTAGCCGCGCGTCCTGGAGCTATAGCACTGCTACCTACTAGACAGCCTAGCTGTAGCCGCGCGTCCTGGAGCTATAGCACTGCTACCTACTAGACAGCCTAGCTGTAGCCGCGCGTCCTGGAGCTATAGCACTGCTACCTACTAGACAGCCTAGCTGTAGCCGCGCGTCCTGGAGCTATAGCACTGCTACCTACTAGACGGCCTAGCTCTAGCCGCGCGTCCTGGAGCTATAGCACTGCTACCTACTAGACAGCCTAGCTGTAGCCGCGCGTCCTGGAGCTATAGCACTGCTACCTACTAGACAGCCTAGCTGTAGCCGCGCGTCCTGGAGCTATAGCACTGCTACCTACTAGACAGCCTAGCTGTAGCCGCGCGTCCTGGAGCTATAGCACTGCTACCTACTAGACAGCCTAGCTGTAGCCGCGCGTCCTGGAGCTATAGCACTGCTACCTACTAGACGGCCTAGCTGTAGCCGCGCGTCCTGGAGCTATAGCACTGCTACCTACTAGACAGCCTAGCTGTAGCCGCGCGTCCTGGAGCTATAGCACTGCTACCTACTAGACAGCCTAGCTGTAGCCGCGCGTCCTGGAGCTATAGCACTGCTACCTACTAGACAGCCTAGCTGTAGCCGCGCGTCCTGGAGCTATAGCACTGCTACCTACTAGACAGCCTAGCTGTAGCCGCGCGTCCTGGAGCTATAGCACTGCTACCTACTAGACAGCCTAGCTGTAGCCGCGCGTCCTGGAGCTATAGCACTGCTACCTACTAGACAGCCTAGCTGTAGCCGCGCGTCCTGGAGCTATAGCACTGCTACCTACGAGGCAGCCTAGCTCTAGCCGCGCGTCCTGGAGCTATAGCACTGCTACCTACTAGACAGCCTAGCTCTAGCCGCGCGTCCTGGAGCTATAGCACTGCTACCTACTAGACGGCCTAGCTGTAGCCGCGCGTCCTGGAGCTATAGCACTGCTACCTACTAGACGGCCTAGCTGTAGCCGCGCGTCCTGGAGCTATAGCACTGCTACCTACTAGACGGCCTAGCTGTAGCCGCGCGTCCTGGAGCTATAGCACTGCTACCTACTAGACGGCCTAGCTGTAGCCGCGCGTCCTGGAGCTATAGCACTGCTACCTACTAGACAGCCTAGCTGTAGCCGCGCGTCCTGGAGCTATAGCACTGCTACCTACTAGACAGCCTAGCTGTAGCCGCGCGTCCTGGAGCTATAGCACTGCTACCTACTAGACAGCCTAGCTGTAGCCGCGCGTCCTGGAGCTATAGCACTGCTACCTACTAGACGGCCTAGCTGTAGCCGCGCGTCCTGGAGCTATAGCACTGCTACCTACTAGACGGCCTAGCTGTAGCCGCGCGTCCTGGAGCTATAGCACTGCTACCTACTAGACAGCCTAGCTGTAGCCGCGCGTCCTGGAGCTATAGCACTGCTACCTACTAGACAGCCTAGCTGTAGCCGCGCGTCCTGGAGCTATAGCACTGCTACCTACTAGACAGCCTAGCTGTAGCCGCGCGTCCTGGAGCTATAGCACTGCTACCTACTAGACGGCCTAGCTCTAGCCGCGCGTCCTGGAGCTATAGCACTGCTACCTACTAGACAGCCTAGCTGTAGCCGCGCGTCCTGGAGCTATAGCACTGCTACCTACTAGACAGCCTAGCTGTAGCCGCGCGTCCTGGAGCTATAGCACTGCTACCTACTAGACAGCCTAGCTGTAGCCGCGCGTCCTGGAGCTATAGCACTGCTACCTACTAGACAGCCTAGCTGTAGCCGCGCGTCCTGGAGCTATAGCACTGCTACCTACTAGACGGCCTAGCTGTAGCCGCGCGTCCTGGAGCTATAGCACTGCTACCTACTAGACAGCCTAGCTGTAGCCGCGCGTCCTGGAGCTATAGCACTGCTACCTACTAGACAGCCTAGCTGTAGCCGCGCGTCCTGGAGCTATAGCACTGCTACCTACTAGACAGCCTAGCTGTAGCCGCGCGTCCTGGAGCTATAGCACTGCTACCTACTAGACGGCCTAGCTGTAGCCGCGCGTCCTGGAGCTATAGCACTGCTACCTACTAGACGGCCTTGCTGTAGCCGCGCGTCCTGGAGCTATAGCACTGCTACCTACGGGGCAGCCTAGCTGTAGCCGCGCGTCCTGGAGCTATAGCACTGCTACCTACTAGACAGCCTAGCTGTAGCCGCGCGTCCTGGAGCTATAGCACTGCTACCTACTAGACGGCCTAGCTGTAGCCGCGCGTCCTGGAGCTATAGCACTGCTACCTACTAGACAGCCTAGCTCTAGCCGCGCGTCCTGGAGCTATAGCACTGCTACCTACTAGACAGCCTAGCTCTAGCCGCGCGTCCTGGAGCTATAGCACTGCTACCTACTAGACAGCCTAGCTGTAGCCGCGCGTCCTGGAGCTATAGCACTGCTATCTACTAGACAGCCTAGCTGTAGCCGCGCGTCCTGGAGCTATAGCACTGCTACCTACTAGACAGCCTAGCTGTAGCCGCGCGTCCTGGAGCTATAGCACTGCTACCTACTAGACAGCCTAGCTGTAGCCGCGCGTCCTGGAGCTATAGCACTGCTACCTA
Organism: Isoperla grammatica; assembly: GCA_945910005.1. NCBI lineage: Eukaryota > Metazoa > Arthropoda > Insecta > Plecoptera > Perlodidae > Isoperla > Isoperla grammatica. The sequence continues at coordinate 46,769,357 of OX246741.1, forward strand.
CTAGACAGCCTAGCTGTAGCCGCGCGTCCTGGAGCTATAGCACTGCTACCTACTAGACAGCCTAGCTGTAGCCGCGCGTCCTGGAGCTATAGCACTGCTACCTACTAGACAGCCTAGCTGTAGCCGCGCGTCCTGGAGCTATAGCACTGCTACCTACTAGACAGCCTAGCTCTAGCCGCGCGTCCTGGAGCTATAGCACTGCTACCTACTAGACAGCCTAGCTGTAGCCGCGCGTCCTGGAGCTATAGCACTGCTACCTACTAGACAGCCTAGCTGTAGCCGCGCGTCCTGGAGCTATAGCACTGCTACCTACTAGACGGCCTAGCTGTAGCCGCGCGTCCTGGAGCTATAGCACTGCTACCTACTAGACAGCCTAGCTGTAGCCGCGCGTCCTGGAGCTATAGCACTGCCTAGCTGTAGCCGCGCGTCCTGGAGCTATAGCACTGCTACCTACTAGACAGCCTAGCTGTAGCCGCGCGTCCTGGAGCTATAGCACTGCTACCTACTAGACAGCCTAGCTGTAGCCGCGCGTCCTGGAGCTATAGCACTGCTACCTACTAGACAGCCTAGCTGTAGCCGCGCGTCCTGGAGCTATAGTACTGCTACCTACTAGACGGCCTAGCTGTAGCCGCGCGTCCTGGAGCTATAGCACTGCTACCTACTAGACAGCCTAGCTGTAGCCGCGCGTCCTGGAGCTATAGTACTGCTACCTACTAGACAGCCTAGCTGTAGCCGCGCGTCCTGGAGCTATAGTACTGCTACCTACTAGACAGCCTAGCTGTAGCCGCGCGTCCTGGAGCTATAGTACTGCTACCTACGCGGCAGCCTAGCTGTAGCCGCGCGTCCTGGAGCTATAGCACTGCTACCTACTAGACAGCCTAGCTGTAGCCGCGCGTCCTGGAGCTATAGCACTGCTACCTACTAGACAGCCTAGCTGTAGCCGCGCGTCCTGGAGCTATAGCACTGCTACCTACTAGACAGCCTAGCTGTAGCCGCGCGTCCTGGAGCTATAGCACTGCTACCTACTAGACAGCCTAGCTCTAGCCGCGCGTCCTGGAGCTATAGCACTGCTACCTACTAGACAGCCTAGCTCTAGCCGCGCGTCCTGGAGCTATAGCACTGCTACCTACTAGACAGCCTAGCTGTAGCCGCGCGTCCTGGAGCTATAGCACTGCTACCTACTAGACAGCCTAGCTGTAGCCGCGCGTCCTGGAGCTATAGCACTGCTACCTACTAGACAGCCTAGCTCTAGCCGCGCGTCCTGGAGCTATAGCACTGCTACCTACTAGACAGCCTAGCTCTAGCCGCGCGTCCTGGAGCTATAGCACTGCTACCTACTAGACAGCCTAGCTGTAGCCGCGCGTCCTGGAGCTATAGCACTGCTTCCTACTAGACAGCCTAGCTGTAGCCGCGCGTCCTGGAGCTATAGCACTGCTACCTACTAGACAGCCTAGCTGTAGCCGCGCGTCCTTTAGCTATAGCACTGCTACCTACTAGACAGCCCAGCTGTAGCCGCGCGTCCTGGAGCTATAGCACTGCTACCTACTAGACAGCCTAGCTGTAGCCGCGCGTCCTGGAGCTATAGCACTGCTACCTACTAGACAGCCTAGCTGTAGCCGCGCGTCCTGGAGCTATAGCACTGCTACCTACTAGACAGCCTAGCTGTAGCCGCGCGTCCTGGAGCTATAGCACTGCTACCTACTAGACAGCCTAGCTGTAGCCGCGCGTCCTGGAGCTATAGCACTGCTACCTACTAGACAGCCTAGCTGTAGCCGCGCGTCCTGGAGCTATAGCACTGCTACCTACTAGACAGCCTAGCTGTAGCCGCGCGTCCTGGAGCTATAGCACTGCTACCTACTAGACAGCCTTGCTGTAGCCGCGCGTCCTGGAGCTATAGCACTGCTACCTACTAGACAGCCTAGCTGTAGCCGCGCGTCCTGGAGCTATAGCACTGCTACCTACTAGACGGCCTAGCTCTAGCCGCGCGTCCTGGAGCTATAGCACTGCTACCTACTAGACAGCCTAGCTGTAGCCGCGCGTCCTGGAGCTATAGCACTGCTACCTACTAGACAGCCTAGCTGTAGCCGCGCGTCCTGGAGCTATAGCACTGCTACCTACTAGACAGCCTAGCTGTAGCCGCGCGTCCTGGAGCTATAGCACTGCTACCTACTAGGCAGCCTAGCTGTAGCCGCGCGTCCTGGAGCTATAGCACTGCTACCTACGGGGCAGCCTAGCTGTAGCCGCGCGTCCTGGAGCTATAGCACTGCTACCTACTAGACAGCCTAGCTGTAGCCGCGCGTCCTGGAGCTATAGCACTGCTACCTACTAGACAGCCTAGCTGTAGCCGCGCGTCCTGGAGCTATAGCACTGCTACCTACTAGACAGCCTAGCTGTAGCCGCGCGTCCTGGAGCTATAGCACTGCTACCTACTAGACAGCCTAGCTGTAGCCGCGCGTCCTGGAGCTATAGCACTGCTACCTACTAGACAGCCTTGCTCTAGCCGCGCGTCCTGGAGCTATAGCACTGCTACCTACTAGACAGCCTAGCTGTAGCCGCGCGTCCTGGAGCTATAGCACTGCTACCTACTAGACAGCCTAGCTGTAGCCGCGCGTCCTGGAGCTATAGCACTGCTACCTACTAGACAGCCTAGCTGTAGCCGCGCGTCCTGGAGCTATAGCACTGCTACCTACTAGACAGCCTAGCTGTAGCCGCGCGTCCTTTAGCTATAGCACTGCTACCTACTAGACAGCCTAGCTGTAGCCGCGCGTCCTGGAGCTATATCACTGCTACCTACTAGACAGCCTAGCTGTAGCCGCGCGTCCTGGAGCTATAGCACTGCTACCTACTAGACGGCCTAGCTGTAGCCGCGCGTCCTGGAGCTATAGCACTGCTACCTACTAGACAGCCTAGCGGTAGCCGCGCGTCCTGGAGCTATAGCACTGCTACCTACTAGACAGCCTAGCTGTAGCCGCGCGTCCTGGAGCTATAGCACTGCTACCTACTAGACAGCCTAGCTGTAGCCGCGCGTCCTGGAGCTATAGCACTGCTACCTACTAGACAGCCTAGCTGTAGCCGCGCGTCCTGGAGCTATAGCACTGCTACCTACTAGACAGCCTAGCTGTAGCCGCGCGTCCTGGAGCTATAGCACTGCTACCTACTAGACAGCCTAGCTGTAGCCGCGCGTCCTGGAGCTATAGCACTGCTACCTACTAGACAGCCTAGCTGTAGCCGCGCGTCCTGGAGCTATAGCACTGCTACCTACTAGACAGCCTAGCTGTAGCCGCGCGTCCTGGAGCTATAGCACTGCTACCTACTAGACAGCCTAGCTGTAGCCGCGCGTCCTGGAGCTATAGCACTGCTACCTACTAGACAGCCTAGCTGTAGCCGCGCGTCCTGGAGCTATAGCACTGCTACCTACTAGACAGCCTAGCTGTAGCCGCGCGTCCTGGAGCTATAGCACTGCTACCTACTAGACAGCCTAGCTGTAGCCGCGCGTCCTGGAGCTATAGCACTGCTACCTACTAGACAGCCTAGCTGTAGCCGCGCGTCCTGGAGCTATAGCACTGCTACCTACTAGACAGCCTAGCTGTAGCCGTGCGTCCTGGAGCTATAGCACTGCTACCTACTAGATATCCTAGCTGTAGCCGCGCGTCCTGGAGCTATAGCACTGCTACCTACTAGGCAGCCTAGCTGTAGCCGCGCGTCCTGGAGCTTTAGCACTGCTACCTACTAGACAGCCTAGCTGTAGCCGCGCGTCCTGGAGCTATAGCACTGCTACCTACTAGACAGCCTAGCTGTAGCCGCGCGTCCTGGAGCTATAGCACTGCTACCTACTAGACGGCCTAGCTGTAGCCGCGCGTCCTGGAGCTATAGCACTGCTACCTACTAGACAGCCTAGCTCTAGCCGCGCGTCCTAGAGCTATAGCACTGCTACCTACTAGACAGCCTAGCTGTAGCCGCGCGTCCTGGAGCTATAGCACTGCTACCTACTAGACAGCCTAGCTGTAGCCGCGCGTCCTGGAGCTATAGCACTGCTACCTACTAGACGGCCTAGCTGTAGCCGCGCGTCCTGGAGCTATAGCACTGCTACCTACGGGGCAGCCTAGCTGTAGCCGCGCGTCTTGGAGCTATAGCACTGCTACCTACTAGACGGCCTAGCTGTAGCCGCGCGTCCTGGAGCTATAGCACTGCTACCTACTAGACAGCCTAGCTGTAGCCGCGCGTCCTGGAGCTATAGCACTGCTACCTACTAGACAGCCTAGCTGTAGCCGCGCGTCCTGGAGCTATAGCACTGCTACCTACTAGACAGCCTAGCTGTAGCCGCGCGTCCTGGAGCTATAGCACTGCTACCTACTAGACGGCCTAGCTGTAGCCGCGCGTCCTGGAGCTATAGCACTGCTACCTACTAGACAGCCTAGCTGTAGCCGCGCGTCCTGGAGCTTTAGCACTGCTACCTACTAGACAGCCTAGCTGTAGCCGCGCGTCCTGGAGCTATAGCACTGCTACCTACTAGACAGCCTAGCTGTAGCCGCGCGTCCTGGAGCTATAGCACTGCTACCTACTAGACGGCCTAGCTGTAGCCGCGCGTCCTGGAGCTATAGCACTGCTACCTACTAGACAGCCTAGCTGTAGCCGCGCGTCCTGGAGCTATAGCACTGCTACCTACGCGGCAGCCTAGCTGTAGCCGCGCGTCCTGGAGCTATAGCACTGCTACCTACTAGACAGCCTAGCTGTAGCCGCGCGTCCTGGAGCTATAGCACTGCTACCTACTAGACAGCCTAGCTGTAGCCGCGCGTCCTGGAGCTATAGCACTGCTACCTACTAGACAGCCTAGCTCTAGCCGCGCGTCTTGGAGCTATAGCACTGCTACCTACGCGGCAGCCTAGCTCTAGCCGCGCGTCCTTTAGCTATAGCACTGCTACCTACGCGGCAGCCTAGCTCTAGCCGCGCGTCCTTTAGCTATAGCACTGCTACCTACATGACGCGAGTCATTGCCTATTGGTAAACAATAGAATTGGGGGGAAAACAATACTAAGTATGCCAAACAGAACTTCGCCGAACGTTATGCGACGTCTCGCTTCATGTCTCATTCTCATTGCTTCTTCCATCGCTCTCTGTGCTTCTATGGTTCTATTCTCTGCCTCATTCATGTCTTGCCTCGCTTTCTGTAACATCATCTCCGTTTTCAACATTTTTGTTTTGAACATTTCGTCCTGTCGTTCACCTCTGCTTTCTGCTACTTGACGTTTTCTTTCGGCTTCCTCTAACTCATTCTTTGCTTTCTTTAAATTCTTCTCTGCATCATTTCTTGATTTCTCTGCGTCTAGTTGCATACTTTCTGCTGACTTTATCGCAATGTTTGCTTCTTCTAACTTTCTTACTGCTTCCTTTTCACGTAGCTTTACCTGATTTACTTCCATCAGTACAGCAATGATGGTGTCAGTGTCCTGAAAACAGATTTGGGGCGCAAAATTAATGCTTCTTTGTCATTGATTTCTTAAGAACGCCTTAAGATATTGGAAAGTGATACCCCGAGTTTGGGTTTGTGTCAGCTAGATAATTAATTTTGAAAAAAAAATTATGTTATCGGTACGATTGTAATTTTTCTTATTAATTATAAACTATTTTCTTGGTAACTGTAATTACAATCGTAACGATGACTAATATTTTAACATTTTAAAATACATCGTTTAGCTAAAACAAAACTAAATCTCAGGTAGGAATAAGTATCTCAATATCTTGACTCGTCCCCAAGATAGAATTAAATACCGTTCATTTTGCGTGGTTCAATATTTCAAGCTGGCCGTTGCCGTCAAGTTAAAAATGCAAGTTGGTTTTTGCAGGGAATGTAAAGTCTATACACATGCAAGGGATTAAATACACGTTAAAGACTATATATCGATATGGACGGTTTGCATTCCGGTGTCAACTAAATAAACTTAATGGCTCATGTTGATGTTCTGTTTGATTGATTGAAATATAACTTTATGTTGGCAACAGTGGTTATTTATCATGATGACGAATGTTGGTACACACAACCGAGAAAACCATTTGTTTGAAACCTATTTGTCAAAGACCTTAGCCTTACCTCCTGGAGCTTGGTGAGGTAATGTCAAAGACCTTTGCCTTACCTCCTGGAGCTTGGTGAAGTTATGTGAAATACCTTAGCCTTACCTCCTGGAGCTTGGTGAGGTAATGTCAAAGACCTTTGCCTTACCTCCTGGAGCTTGGTGAAGTTATGTGAAATACCTTAGCCTTACCTCCCGGAGCTTGGTGAGGTAATTTCAAAGACCTTAGCCTTACCTCCCGGAGCTTGGTGAAGTAATGTCAAATACCTTATCCTTACCTCCCGGAGCTTGGTGAAGTAATGTCAAATACCTTAGCCTTACCTCCCGGAGCTTGGTGAGGTAATTTCAAAGACCTTAGCCTTACCTCCCGGAGCTTGGTGAAGTAATGTCAAATACCTTAGCCTTACCTCCCGGAGCTTGGTGAAGTAATGTCAAATACCTTAGCCTTACCTCCCGGAGCTTGGTGAGGTAATGTCAAAGACCTTAGCCTTACCTCCTGGAGCTTGGTGAGGTAATGTCAAAGACCTTAGCCTTACCTCCAGGAGCTTGTTGGGGTAATGTCAAAGACCTTAGCCTTACCTCCCGGAGCTTGGTGAGGTAATGTCGAAGACCTTAGCCTTACCTCCCGGAGCTTGGTGAGGTAATGTCAAAGACCTTAGCCTTACATCCCGGAGCTTGGTGAGGTTATGTCAAAGACCTTAGCCTTACCTCCCGGAGCTTGGTGAGGTAATGTCAAAGACCTTTGCCTTACCTCCCGAAGCTTGGTGAGGTTATGTCAAAGACCTTTGCCTTACCTCCCGGAGCTTGGTGAGGTAATGTCAAAGACCTTAGCCTTACCTCCCGGAGCTTGTTGGGGTAATGTCAAAGACCTTAGCCTTACCTCCCGGAGCTTGGTGAGGTAATGTCAAAGACCTTAGCCTTACCTCCCGGAGCTTGGAGAGGTAATGTCAAAGACCTTAGCCTTACCTCCCGGAGCTTGTTGGGGCAATGTCAAAGACCTTAGCCTTACCTCCCGGAGCTTGTTGGGGTGATGTCAAAGACCTTAGCCTTACCTCCCGGAGCTTGGTGAGGTAATGTCAAATACCTCAGCCTTACCTCCTGGAGCTTGGTGAAGTAATGTAAAATACCATAGCCTTACCTCCCGGAGCTTGTTGGGGCAATGTCAAAGACCTTAGCCTTACCTCCCGGAGCTTGTTGGGGTAATGTCAAAGACCTTAGCCTTACCTCCCGGAGCTTGGTGAAGTAATGTCAAATACCTCAGCCTTACCTCCTGGAGCTTGGTGAAGTAATGTAAAATACCTTAGCCTTACCTCCCGGAGCTTGTTGGGGCAATGTCAAAGACCTTAGCCTTACCTCCCGGAGCTTGTTGGGGTAATGTCAAAGACCTTAGCCTTACCTCCCGGAGCTTGGTGAGGTAATGTCAAAGACCTTAGCCTTACCTCCCGGAGCTTGTTGGGGTAATGTCAAAGACCTTAGCCTTACCTCCCGGAGCTTGGTGAGGTAATGTCAAAGACCTTAGCCTTACCTCCCGGAGCTTGGAGAGGTAATGTCAAAGACCTTAGCCTTACCTCCCGGAGCTTGTTGGGGCAATGTCAAAGACCCTAGCCTTACCTCCCGGAGCTTGTTGGGGTGATGTCAAAGACCTTAGCCTTACCTCCCGGAGCTTGGTGAGGTAATGTAAAATACCTTAGCCTTACCTCCCGGAGCTTGTTGGGGCAATGTCAAAGACCTTAGCCTTACCTCCCGGAGCTTGTTGGGGTAATGTCAAAGACCTTAGCCTTACCTCCCGGAGCTTGTTGGGGTAATGTCAAAGACCTTAGCCTTACCTCCCGGAGCTTGGTGAGGTAATGTCAAAGACCTTAGCCTTACCTCCCGGAGCTTGGAGAGGTAATGTCAAAGACCTTAGCCTTACCTCCCGGAGCTTGTTGGGGCAATGTCAAAGACCCTAGCCTTACCTCCCGGAGCTTGGTGAGGTAATGTCAAAGACCTTAGCCTTACCTCCCGGAGCTTGGAGAGGTAATGTCAAAGACCTTAGCCTTACCTCCCGGAGCTTGGAGAGGTAATGTCAAAGACCTTAGCCTTACCTCCCGGAGCTTGTTGGGGCAATGTCAAAGACCTTAGCCTTACCTCCCGGAGCTTGGTGAGGTAATGTCAAAGACCTTAGCCTTACCTCCCGGAGCTTGGAGAGGTAATGTCAAAGACCTTAGCCTTACCTCCCGGAGCTTGTTGGGGCAATGTCAAAGACCCTAGCCTTACCTCCCGGAGCTTGGTGAGGTAATGTCAAAGACCTTAGCCTTACCTCCCGGAGCTTGGTGAAGTAATGTAAAATACCTTAGCCTTACCTCCCGGAGCTTGTTGGGGCAATGTCAAAGACCTTAGCCTTACCTCCCGGAGCTTGTTGGGGTAATGTCAAAGACCTTAGCCTTACCTCCCGGAGCTTGGTGAAGTAATGTCAAATACCTCAGCCTTACCTCCTGGAGCTTGGTGAAGTAATGTAAAATACCTTAGCCTTACCTCCCGGAGCTTGTTGGGGCAATGTCAAAGACCTTAGCCTTACCTCCCGGAGCTTGTTGGGGTAATGTCAAAGACCTTAGCCTTACCTCCCGGAGCTTGGTGAGGTAATGTCAAAGACCTTAGCCTTACCTCCCGGAGCTTGGTGAGGTAATTTCAAAGACCTTAGCCTTACCTCCCGGAGCTTGGTGAGGTAATGTCAAAGACCTTAGCCTTACCTCCCGGAGCTTGGTGAGGTAATGTCAAAGACCTTAGCCTTACCTCCCGGAGCATGGTGAGGTAATGTTCATGCATGGCCTCATTGGCTCCCAGCTTAGCCCGGCCACGAAACTCCTCGATTGCCAGAGTCTGGCACTCAAGCAAGGACTGTTGCAAGGTTTCAGTGTCCTGCGCCGGCGAATGTTTATCTAATTTATCCCCCCACATCACTTGTGTCGTCTCTTCGAAATGTTGCTTTCCAATCTCGTACGCTTTAGCTAGGACGATCTGCACGTTTGCCTGTAACAAGAAGCATTCGTTATTAGGAAATGTTATTTTAACTAATTGATTGCAAGCTAGAAAAGGGTTAATTGTTACTAATACTAACTTCAAACGCAGATTGAGGTGAAGGTAGCTGGTCCCCGCGGAAAATATCAACAAACACTTTGAAATACGTCAAAATGTCTTTTGTCTTAATAGTTGCACCCTCCACGTCCTTAATTATCGCTTCCAGGTTGTCCCAAGCAAGGATGTTGGAAAAGTAGTCTTCAAGATGAAGCTTGAATTCCTCACTAAAACCTGAAAGTTAAATAAGATCACGTACAAAAAGAAATAGAGAATTAAACAATTGGCTGTGTCCATCCTTAGCCCTCGGAACTGCCGATTACGATCATTTAAAATTACTTTAAGTGTGGTAAAGATATCTTTAATGGAAAAAAATATGTAATTCTGTAGAGTCAGCGACGGATATATTTATTGGAATAATAAAACATTCCCAAGAAAGAGTATTCAATTATCCAGGGTGGCATATCTTGATTTTGTTTGACAGTTTAAAACCGTTTTTATGCTCTTTTAATAAACAGATATCGGGTGTCCCGCAAGGTGGGTGAACAAACAGTCTTAGCTGTAATGTCATTCTGAAAATATGTAACAATATTTGAAATTAAGTTAAGATTACCAGATAATAAAGTATGGTTAATTGCCATCTTCGCCTCAAGGCTACGTTCAATTTCGGAATGCTGATTATCCTAACTATACAGATTTGATTCAATGCATAACTAAATCTATGTATTTACTGTCACTCTTAGAACGAATAGAGTATTTTATGCAATCTAAAATCTACCCATACCCAAATTAATATGATAATATAGATAACGTGGTATGCTGCTTCTGTCACTAACACTGCCACTGGCAATGGGGGTCTTGGCATCAATGCCCGTTTGGGACACATATCTGTTCTAGTATTAAGTATGTAAACATTCCCATTAAATTCGTTATTTTTCTAGCTACGATCCGCAAAACTAAATAATTATAAAATACAATATTACAAATGTCAGGAATCGATAGTTTGTATTTTCCCTCCAAAATTGATTTGAAAATCTTGAAAATCTTGAAAGTCTTGAGAAAGCCACCCATGTCGGTGGCCTCTCAAGACTGATCTAGACATGACTACAAGACTAGTCTTGAGAAAGCCACCCATGTCGATGGCCTCTCAAGACTGATCTAGACATGTCTAGAAGACTAGTCTTGAGAAAGCCACCCATGTCGGTGGCCTCTCAAGACTGATCTAGACATGTCTAGAAGACTAGTCTTGAGAAAGCCACCCATGTCGGTGGCCTCTCAAGACTGATCTAGACATGTCTAGAAGACTAGTCTTGAGAAAGCCACCCATGTCGATGGCCTCTCAAGACTGATCTAGACATGTCTAGAAGACTAGTCTTGAGAAAGCCACCCATGTCGGTGGCCTCTCAAGACTGATCTAGACATGACTACAAGACTAGTCTTGAGAAAGCCACCCATGTCGGTGGCCTCTCAAGACTGATCTAGACATGACTGCAAGACTAAGTCTTGAGAAAGCCACCCATGTCGGTGGCCTCTCAAGACTGATCTAGACATGACAACAAGACTAGTCTTGAGAAAGCCACCCATGTCTGTGGCCTCTCAAGACTGATCTAGACGTGACTACAAGACTAGTCATGAGAAAGCATTGATCATTGAGATACGATAGTAAAAGCAATGGCGTTATACCTAGACGACGTCCATTAACATGGTCCCATGGATACGGCAACAAGAAACATGAAACCTGTTCAAAACATGACTGAATAGCTGTGAAATGCGTAAGTTTTTGGTCAATCAGCTTCTCTCCGCCTCTCTCTCCCAAGTCGCAACTCTCCGGCCACCGCCAATCTCTGACCAGGAACTGGAGGCTCTTGAACGGTTTGTTGGTGAACCCTTTGCCCTGCGCCATCTTGCCGTACTCGACGAACAACTGCAGCGAGTCAAGGTCATCCCGTTTGATGTCGCTCATCACGTTGTAGACCTGCAGTGAGCTGAGCATTGTGCTCAGAGCAAACACGGTGGAGCATTCCTTCATGGTGGTGTTGGTGTCAAACGTTCCCTGAGTGTCCATCAGTATCACGGCCACCTGAAACACAGACACTTGTCAAGAGATGGCGCTAGTGTCACCCCCACACGGTAGAGCATTCCTTCATGGTGGTGTTGGTGTCAGTATCACGGCCACCTGTAACACAGACACTTGTCAAGAGACGGCGCTAGTGTCGCCCCCACACGGTGGAGCATTCCTTCATGGTGGTGTTGGTGTCAGTATCACGGCCACCTGTAACACAGACACTTGTCAAGAGATGGCGCTAGTGTCACCCCCACACGGTAGAGCATTCCTTCATGGTGGTGTTGGTGTCAGTATCACGGCCACCTGTAACACAGACACTTGTCAAGAGACGGCGCTAGTGTCGCCCCCACACGGTAGAGCATTCCTTCATGGTGGTGTTGGTGTCAGTATCACGGCCACCTGTAACACAGACACTTGTCAAGAGACGGCGCTAGTGTCGCCCCCACACGGTAGAGCATTCCTTCATGGTGGTGTTGGTGTCAGTATCACGGCCACCTGTAACACAGACACTTGTCAAGAGATGGCGCTAGTGTCGCCCCCACACGGTGGAGCATTCCTTCATGGTGGTGTTGGTGTCAGTATCACGGCCACCTGTAACACAGACACTTGTCCAGAGATGGCGCTAGTGTCGCCCCCACACGGTGGAGCATTCCTTCATGGTGGTGTTGGTGTCAGTACCACGGCCACCTGTAACACAGACACTTGTCAAGAGATGGCGCTAGTGTCGCCCCCACACGGTGGAGCATTCCTTCATGGTGGTGTTGGTGTCAGTATCACGGCCACCTGTAACACAGACACTTGTCCAGAGATGGCGCTAGTGTCGCCCCCACACGGTGGAGCATTCCTTCATGGTGGTGTTGGTGTCAGTACCACGGCCACCTGTAACACAGACACTTGTCAAGAGATGGCGCTAGTGTCGCCCCCACACGGTGGAGCATTCCTTCATGGTGGTGTTGGTGTCAGTACCACGGCCACCTGTAACACAGACACTTGTCAAGAGACGGCGCTAGTGTCGCCCCCACACGGTGGAGCATTCCTTCATGGTGGTGTTGGTGTCAGTACCACGGCCACCTGTAACACAGACACTTGTCAAGAGATGGCGCTAGTGTCGCCCCCACACGGTGGAGCATTCCTTCATGGTGGTGTTTGTGTCAACACCACGGCCACCTGTAACACAGACACTTGTCAAGAGATGGCGCTAGTGTCGCCCCCACACGGTGGAGCATTCCTTCATGGTGGTGTTGGTGTCAGTACCACGGCCACCTATAACACAGACACTTGTCAAGAGATGGCGCTAGTGTCGCCCCCACACGGTGCAGCATTCCTTGTGAGGTGTGAGGTGTGTGGTGTGAGGTGTGAGGTGTGAGGTGTGAGGTGTGAGGTGTGAGGTGTGAGGTGTGAGGTGTGAGGTGTGAGGTGTGAGGTGTGAGGTGTGAGGTGTGAGGTGTGAGGTGTGAGGTGTGAGGTGTGAGGTGTGAGGTGTGAGGTGTGAGGTGTGAGGTGTGAGGTGTGAGGTGTGAGGTGTGAGGTGTGAGGTGTGAGGTGTGAGGTGTGAGGTGTGAGGTGTGAGGTGTGAGGTGTGAGGCGTGAGGCGTGAGGCGTGAGGCGTGAGGCGTGAGGCGTGAGGCGTGAGGCGTGAGGCGTGAGGCGTGAGGCGTGAGGCGTGCGTGCGTGTGCGTGGTCGCCATCTTACCTGCTTCCCTCTGGGCCCCTGGACAACGAACACCTCCGACCACACAAGGATGCCCATAGTACATCCCTCTGGGCCGTCCCGCCACCGGAACCCCTCGGGCTGGCTGTCCAGCCCCTCCATCCAGGCCCCCTTCCCCTGGAATAACAAAACGCCTCGTTCTACTAACCTGGCTATCTCCGACAACCCGCTTTGACCCGCACAACTTGGATATAATAGGACAATAAAAAACAATACTGTATTTATAATCAGACGGTGTTGAAGACGGACTTATATTACGTTATCAAAATATGGAGAATAAAATCCTTGATAATGTCCTGAATCAAAACTTGTCCGAACACATCTCTTCAGTTGTTACTTGTACTATTTACAAAAACATTATTACGTACACTCACGGAGTTAGTTAAGTTATGATTTGATTATTCCTGATAACGCCACCTTTTAGAAAGTGTAAGTAAATTAAGTTACGTGTATCTTTGTTTTGTGTATCATACAAAATATTTTCCTGCGAACTTGGCGTTTCAAACTCTTTTTACTTAAAATATATTTTATTTCAAAACAAATGCTTTTATGGAAATGTCTTCGTTTATGATACAAGTTAGTTATCTTATCTTGTGAGCAATACCTGCTATTAGTCTTGGGGTCTTACCTTATGTTGAAGGTACTGTATCAGACAGTTGAGCAGGAAGGACTTCCCCTGGCGCATTCTACCGGCCACAGATATAACCACCACGGGCAAGTCCTTCACAGAGTCCTGAGTCAGGACCTCCTCCAAGGCCCTCTCGTCCAGTACGAAGGACGGCATGTCATCCTCATCAGTGACTATCCTGACTACCTGGACAGGTCGGCTCATTGCGTTGCCTGAAACACGTTCATGAGTGCATGGAGCAGTTCCCAGCCTGTCTGTCTGTCTGTCTGTCTGTCTGTCCGTCTGTCTGTCTGTCTGTCTGTCTGTCTGTCTGTCTGTCTGTCTGTCTGTCTGTCTGTCTGTCTGTCTGTCTGTCTGTCTGTCTGTCTGTCTGTCTGTCTGTCTGTCTGTCTGTCTGTCTGTCTGTCTGTCTGTCTGTCTGTCTGTCTGTCTGTCTGTCTGTCTGTCTGTCTGTCTGTCTGTCTGTCTGTCTGTCTGTCTGTCTGTCTGTCTGTCTGTCTGTCTGTCTGTCTGTCTGTCTGTCTGTCTGTCTGTCTGTCTGTCTGTCTGTCTGTCTGTCTGTCTGTCTGTCTGTCTGTCTGTCTGTATGTCTGTCTGTCTGTCTGTCTGTCAGTGTCTCACTGTGGTTATCACTGTCACTGAATTAATTTAAATTTAATAGACTGTACATAGTTTATTTTTAATTAAAACAATTACAAAATTTTAAACAATATTTTAACAACTAAACAGTCTCTGCGACACGCTCAAAGATAACTGATAATTGATAGCAGTAAAAATATTTGTAGCCAATAATTATGAGCGTGTGCAGGGGGTCAATCCCCCCCCCCCCCACACACACATTAGGATGGGTGTGCTTTTTTAGGTATAGGTCCAAGATAAAGCCTGTTGTAAGGGGCGACAAAAATGCTGACGTATGACATGATATCTGAAGTCCTAGATTGGATTGACGTTGGAATCAGCTGACCAGCGGCAAGTTCACCTGTTGCCCTACAGCCAAGATTTTGGCTTTGTGACAAACCACTTCCATCACTTTGTAACAATGATGTCAATGATATCCACGAAGAATTTTGTAAAATTACCGCACCAGGGGCGGACTGCGATAAAACGGCCCGGGATGCTGGGTTTCGGGGGGAAGGGGGGGGTCGCGAGAGGTGGCGTGGCGCAGCTGGGGTCTGGGACGAAGCCCCAGCCGCCGGAGGCGAATACGCCAAAGGCGTAAACATTATTTTGGGGTTGCATTGCACCGAACAGTTGTAGCTGGTCGGCACATTCCGTCTCACTCGAGTGGTTGCGCATGCACACTTAGACCATATAAGAGATGGTCCAAGCATGCACATTGCACTCACCGTCAACGCAAGACAGGGCTTGTTCCCTGCTTTCCGCAGTATACACTGTATTAGTGATGACGTCAGATTAAGGGCCGGTTTTTCAATCAGTTTTGTAATCAGTGATTAGATCAACCAGAGCTATTACCGACTTGAGAATGCTGTGATACTGTTAGTAACCAATTATCAAACATCTCCTAATTACTCTTATCAAATTGATAGAATTCTTATTCCAGCGACTTTAAATTCGTATGTAAACTACATTGTATAAAAGTTCAAATCAGCAATATCATACTATTTATATACAAACTAATAAATAGCTATAATTTATATTGGCCAACATGTGTATTATGATGCAATAGTGTTTTGTTCAGGTAAAAAAACACACCTTTCAACAGTGATTGGAAAGAATTTGGTACAGACAGATCATTGTTGTCTAAACACTGGATGGACCATCAATTTACCAAAGGCTGGTTAGGTACTTCCACGGCCTCTTTTAGGTTGCATAATTTAATATCTTTGTGAGCTTGACAAATGACTTCACTCATCTCAAGCAATAATAGCCAACCAGGAAAACATATACATACACTATTTTATTTCCTATTTATCAAACATGCAGGCTTATGAATTCAATAAATTAAAACTGAGTTGTGCTTTTTAAAACTTGTTATCATATAGGCCTACAAAATTAGTTTGAACTAAAAAAAAACATTTTTAATATGTTTGGGTTGCCTCTACATTTTACATTGACAATGTTGGTAAAAGCCTTGGTTACCCTAACCACCGATTAAAAAACTGATTGAAAAACCGGCCCTAAATGGCGGACGAGCTATCGGACTTCAAACAACTCTGAAACGTAGTTATTATTTAAAGTAGTAATTGTATCATTACAATACTTGACTTATCAATTTAATCAACTTCTTTTTCATTGTTTCGTGTTAAGAAAAACGAAATATCTGAATGGATAACCATAATTACAATGTTTGCAAAAACAAAACTCTCTGTCAACTGTCAACTGTCATGATTGTTTGGGGTCACAAATACGGTTCGTCATTGGTTGACAGGGGAAGCGTGACGTCACACTAATATACTCCATTTAAAAACAACACTTATAGAGTGGGGTTAAGATTGTTTTTAGCAATATACAGAGAAGTATTTACATCATAGGAACTTTCTGGTGGCAGCCCGGGGGCCCGGACTGCCAAAGGGCCCGGATTTCGGCATCCTTAGCCAGTCCGCGCCTCTAGCCAGTCCGCGCCAGAGTCCAGGACTCCTTCTATAACGCTTAAAAACACATTACAAACGCATGTTCTTTTTAAATCGGCTGCGGCTCTTTTTGCGGTGGCGTCCCCACCACACCCCCAATTGGCGCCGCCGGGAAGTACTTTGGCCGGGAATTTATCTTATTGTGCCCCCCATTGATCAACTTCAGCGCACGCCTATGCCAATAATATCCGGTCTTATGACTCTCACCTAAATATTTAGGTCTCCACTAACTTGTTAGTTGTTTGGACCCACCCACGTAACCACTAATCAGAGAATTCGAAACCAAGTCAGATGACACCCAACATATTTAGCTGCAACTTATAAGACACGTAGGGAGAAATACCAACAAACACACCATTCATAAAATGTTATTAACATAATTAAATAAAAAATCGTACCTGATCGATAATCTTCAGTTGAAAGGAATTGTTAAAACAAATCTTTTCAATCAGTAGAAACACAATACTAGATGCACAGTAAGAAGTCGTAGCCTCGCCTCGTGCTAGCGCTCACTACGACCACTAAACGGCAACTGCGGGCTGCAACAACTGAACTGATCTCAGCCAATCACAAGGTAGCTTTTAAATACTGTTGGTTGATAGGTTCAAATTTTTTTTATCAAAGTAGAGAAGGAAAATGTAAGATTTTAGTTCTCGTGCGCCATTCGTGAAAGAGTATTTCGGTAATCAGTATTCTGTTACAACATACTTTACGAGTATTTTGCACCTACCAGGCACTTCTAGCACGCTTTAGAGGGCGCCAGGAGCGTTGTGACGTCATATACACGTTTAAATTAATATCTTTTGAACAGTTCATGTCACAGAAAATAATAATTGCGGATATAAACGTAAATAAGCAGCTTGGCTACGACGGAATAAGAGCTATTGGTATCAAGAACATGAGAATAGAATTGAGTCCTGTTATTGCGCATTTAATAAACTTATCAATAAGAGATGGTTGTGTACCGGAAAAAATGAAAATATCAGTTGTAAAACCCGGTATGTAAAAAAGGTGACAACATGAATTTTTCAAATTATCGTCCTATTGCATTGCTGTCTGTTGTAGAGAAGATAATGGAGCGTCACATATCTGATTGTCTGACTTAACTATTAAAACTAAAAAAACTATATTTATTAAACTATATAAAACTATATAAGAAATGTTACATTAACCACGCTACCCCTGCCACGACATTAGCTAGGCTACCCTGCCACGAAATTAGCTAGGCTACCCTGCCAGGACATTAGCTAGGCTACACCTGCCACGACATTAGCTAGGCTACCCCGTTATGACATTAGCTTGGCTACCCTGCCACGACATTAGCTAGGTTACCCTTACACGACATTAGCTAGGCTACCCTGCCAAGACATTAGCTTGGCTACCCCTGCCACGTGACATAAGCTAGGCTACCCTGCCACGACATTAGCTAGGCTACCCTGCCACGACATTAGCACGGCTACACTGCCAAGACATTAGCTTGGCTACCCCTGCCACGACATAAGCTAGGCTACCCCTGCCACGACATTAGCTAGGCTACCCCTGCCACGACATAAGCTAGGCTACCCTGCCACGACATTAACCACGCTACCCCTGCCACGACATTAGCTAGGCTACCCTGCCACGAAATTAGCTAGGCTACCCTGCCAGGACATTGGCTAGGCTACCCCTGCCACGATAAAAACTAGGCTACCCCTGCCACGACATTAGCTAGGCTACCCTGCCACGACATTAGCTAGGCTACCCTGCCACGACATTAGCTAGGCTACCCCTGCCAAGACATTAGCTAGGCTACCCCTGCCACGACATTAGCTAGGCTACCCTGCCACGACAATAGCTAGGCTACCCTGCCACGACATTAGCTAGGCTACCCCTGCCACCACATTAGCTAGGCTACCCCTGCCACGACATTAGCTAGGCTACCCCTGCCACGACATCAGCTAGGCTACCCTGCCACGAAATTAGCTAGGCTACCCTGCCAGGACATTGGCTAGGCTACCCCTGCCACGATATAAACTAGGCTACCCCTGCCACGACATTAGCTAGGCTACCCTGCCACGACATTAGCTAGGCTACCCTGCCAAGACATTAGCTTGGCTACCCCTGCCACGTGACATTAGCTAGGCTACCCTGCCAAGACATTAGCTAGGCTACCCTGCCAAGACATTAGCTTGGCAACCCTGCCACGACATCAGCTAGGCTACCCCTGCCACGACATTAGCTAGGCTACCCTGCCACGACATTAGCTAGGCTACCCTGCCACGACATAAGCTAGGCTACCCTGCCACGACATCAGCTAGGCTACCCTGCCACGACATTAGCTAGGCTACCCCTGCCACGACATTAGCTAGGCTACCCCTGCCATGACATTAGCTAGGCTACCCCTGCCACGACATTAGCTAGGCTACCCCTGCCATGACATTAGCTAGGCTACCCCTGCCACGACATTAGCTAGGCTACCCCTGCCACGACATTAGCTAGGCTACCCTGCCACGACATTAGCTAGGCTACCCTGCCACGACATTAGCTAGGCTAACCTGCCACGACATTAGCTAGGCTACCCTGCCACGACATTAGCTAGGCTACCCCTGCCACGACATCAGCTAGGCTACCCTGCCAGGACGTTAGCTAGGCTACCCCTGCTACGACATTAGCTATATAGGCTACCCTGCCACGACATTAGCTAGGCTACCCCTGCCACGACATTAGCTAGGATACCCTGCCACGACATTAGCTAGGCTACCCTTGCCACGACATTAGCTAGGCTAACCTGCCATGACATAAGCTAGGCTACCCCTGCCACGACATTAGCTAGGCTACCCAGCCACGACATTAGCTAGGCTACCCTGCCACGACATTAGCTAGGCTACCCCTGCCACTACATTAGCTAGGCTACCCTGCCAGGACATTAGCTAGGCTACCCTGCCACGACATTAGCTAGGCTACCCCTGCCACGACATTAGCTAGGCTACCCTGCCACGACATTAGCTAGGCTACCCTTGCCCCGACATTAGCTAGGCTACCCTGCCATGACATAACTAGACTACCCCTGCCACGACATTAGCTAGGCTACCCCTGCCACGACATTAGCTAGGCTACCCCTGCCACGACATTAGCTAGGCTACCCCTGCCACGACATTAGCTAGGCTACCCCTGCCACGACATTAGGTAGGCTACCCCTGCCACGACATTAGCTAGGCTACCCCTGCCACGACATTAGCTAGGCTTCCCTTGCCACGACATTAGTTAGGCTACCCCTGCCACGACAATAGCTAGGCTACCCTGCCACGACATTAGCTAGGCCACCCTGCCACGACATTAGCTAGGCTACCCCTGCCACGACATTAGCTAGGCTACCCCTGCCACGACATAAGCTAGGCTTCCCTGCCACGACTGAAGCTAGGCTACCCTACCACGACATTAGCTAGGCTACCCTGCCTTGACTGAAGCAAGGCTACCCTACCACGACATTAGCTAGGCTACCCTGCCACGACATTAGCTAGGCTTCCCCTGCCACGACATTAGCTCGGCTACCCTGCCACGACATAAGCTAGGCCACCCCTGCCACGACATTAGCTAGGCCACCCCTGCCACGACATTAGCTAGGCTACCCTGCCACGCTATTAGCTAGGCCACCCCTGCCACGACATTAGCTATGCTACCCTGCCACGACATTAGCTAGGCTACCCCTGCCACCACATTAGCTAGGCTACCCCTGCCACGACATTAGCTAGGCTACCCCTGCCACGACATCAGCTAGGCTACCCTGCCACGAAATTAGCTAGGCTACCCTGCCAGGACATTGGCTAGGCTACCCCTGCCACGATATAAACTAGGCTACCCCTGCCACGACATTAGCTAGGCTACCCTGCCACGACATTAGCTAGGCTACCCTGCCAAGACATTAGCTTGGCTACCCCTGCCACGTGACATTAGCTAGGCTACCCTGCCAAGACATTAGCTAGGCTACCCTGCCAAGACATTAGCTTGGCAACCCTGCCACGACATCAGCTAGGCTACCCCTGCCACGACATTAGCTAGGCTACCCCTGCCACGACATAAGCTAGGCTACCCTGCCACGACATCAGCTAGGCTACCCTGCCACGACATTAGCTAGGCTACCCCTGCCACGACATTAGCTAGGCTACCCCTGCCACGACATTAGCTAGGCTACCCCTGCCACGACATTAGCTAGGCTACCCCTGCCATGACATTAGCTAGGCTACCCCTGCCACGACATTAGCTAGGCTACCCCTGCCACGACATTAGCTAGGCTACCCTGCCACGACATTAGCTAGGCTACCCTGCCACGACATTAGCTAGGCTAACCTGCCACGACATTAGCTAGGCTACCCTGCCACGACATTAGCTAGGCTACCCCTGCCACGACATCAGCTAGGCTACCCTGCCAGGACGTTAGCTAGGCTACCCCTGCTACGACATTAGCTATATAGGCTACCCTGCCACGACATTAGCTAGGCTACCCCTGCCACGACATTAGCTAGGATACCCTGCCACGACATTAGCTAGGCTACCCTTGCCACGACATTAGCTAGGCTAACCTGCCATGACATAAGCTAGGCTACCCCTGCCACGACATTAGCTAGGCTACCCTGCCACGACATTAGCTAGGCTACCCTGCCACGACATTAGCTAGGCTACCCCTGCCACTACATTAGCTAGGCTACCCTGCCAGGACATTAGCTAGGCTACCCTGCCACGACATTAGCTAGGCTACCCCTGCCACGACATTAGCTAGGCTACCCTGCCACGACATTAGCTAGGCTACCCTTGCCCCGACATTAGCTAGGCTACCCTGCCATGACATAACTAGACTACCCCTGCCACGACATTAGCTAGGCTACCCCTGCCACGACATTAGCTAGGCTACCCCTGCCACGACATTAGCTAGGCTACCCCTGCCACGACATTAGCTAGGCTACCCCTGCCACGACATTAGGTAGGCTACCCCTGCCACGACATTAGCTAGGCTACCCCTGCCACGACATTAGCTAGGCTTCCCTTGCCACGACATTAGTTAGGCTACCCCTGCCACGACAATAGCTAGGCTACCCTGCCACGACATTAGCTAGGCCACCCTGCCACGACATTAGCTAGGCTACCCCTGCCACGACATTAGCTAGGCTACCCCTGCCACGACATAAGCTAGGCTTCCCTGCCACGACTGAAGCTAGGCTACCCTACCACGACATTAGCTAGGCTACCCTGCCTTGACTGAAGCAAGGCTACCCTACCACGACATTAGCTAGGCTACCCTGCCACGACATTAGCTAGGCTTCCCCTGCCACGACATTAGCTCGGCTACCCTGCCACGACATAAGCTAGGCCACCCCTGCCACGACATTAGCTAGGCCACCCCTGCCACGACATTAGCTAGGCTACCCTGCCACGCTATTAGCTAGGCCACCCCTGCCACGACATTAGCTATGCTACCCCTGCCACGACATTAGCTAGGCTACCCCTGCCACGACATTAGCTAGGCTACCCCTGCCACGACATTAGCTAGGCTACCCCTGCCACGACATTAGCTAGGCTACCCTGCCACGACATTAGCTAGGCCACCCTGCCACGACATTAGCTAGGCTACCCTGCCACGACATTAGCTAGGGTACCCTGCCACGACATTAGCTAGGCTACCCCTGCCACGACATAAGCTAGGCTACCCTGCCACGACATTAGCTAGGCTACCCCTGCCACGACATTAGCATAACAACTGCTTGTGTTACTTGTGTTACGTGTGTTACGTGTGTTACGTGTGTTTCTTGTGTTACGTGTGTTAGGTGTGTTACGTGTGCTACGTGTGCTACTTGTGTTACGTGTGTTACGTGTGTTACGTGTGTTACGTGTGTTACGTGTGCTACTTGTGTTACGTGTGTTACGTGTGTTACGTGTGTTACGTGTGCTACTTGTGTTACGTGTGTTACGTGTGTTACGTGTGTTACGTGTGCTACTTGTGTTACGTGTGTTACGTGTGTTACGTGTGTTACGTGTGTTACGTGTGCTACTTGTGTTACGTGTGTAACGTGTGTTACGTGTGTTACGTGTGCTACTTGTGTTACGTGTGTTACGTGTGTTACGTGTGTTACGTGTGTTACGTGTGTTACGTGTGCTACTTGTGTTACGTGTGTTACGTGTGTTACGTGTGTTACGTGTGCTACTTGTGTTACGTGTGTTACGTGTGTTACGTGTGTTACGTGTGCTACTTGTGTTACGTGTGTTACTTGTGTCACGTATCATTACTATCAAGCCTCGGACATTGCTTTTGAACTATCCAAACACCCTAATAACCTAGTTAGTCACCTGAAGAGGTGCACATCAGGTAAAGCTGGTGTGCACCCTATAACGGGTATTCCTACAAAAAATTATTAATTAAGTATTTGTATTTATTTAAGTTGAAAGACGGAACTCGCAAACGTATTCACCGCGTATTTAAATTACCAGGTCTGTAAATCCTCTGGCGTCCAGCTCCCAAGTCAGGTCGTCCCATCCGTTTCCATAATGTTAAATAATATTACATGAAAAAAGTAATTTTTTTTTAAACAACGCTTATATTTAAATGCACTAAAAAGTAAAAATAAATTTTCGCCCGACAAATTTTTGCCTCACTCGGTAAATAAAAGCGTTGGGCGCTTTCCCTGCATAAACAGCAGAATACTGCAATCTTTGTCAATACCAAAAGCGCCCAACGCTTTTATTTACCGAGTGAGGAGAAAATTTGTTGGGCGAAAAATTTTTTTCTACTTTTTAGTGCATTTAAATATAAGCGTTGTTTTAAAAAAAAATAAAAAAATTCATGTAATATTACTTTATACTTTTTAGTCGCAATCGAATATATATCGAATATCGATTAAATAATTATGATAGTTTAATTGATTATTTAGTAAATATGACGATTGATTCATGTATTGTCATTAAGAATACGTCTGTGTGAAAACTTTCAGCTCAATTCGACGTTCGAAAGTGGGTGTTTTATCGATTTCCATATAAAACATCAATTAATTATTTATGATGAATCAATTAATTATTTAGTACATATGACAATTGATTCGTGTATTGTTATTAAAAATACGTCTGTGTAAAAAAAATTTAACTCGATTTGACGTTGGAAAGTGGGTGAAACATCGATTTCCATATAAAACATTAATTAATTAAATTTGATGAATTAATTGACAATTTAGTAAATATGACAGTTGATTCATGTATTGTCATTAGGTATACGTCTGTGTAAAAAATTTCAGCTTGATCGGACATTTAAGAGTAGGTGGAATATAAACATCGATTTCCATATAAAACATTAATTAATTATGATGAATTAATTGACAATTTAGTAAATATGACAGTTGATTCATGTATTGTCATACGTCTGTGTAAAAAATTTCAGCTTGATCGGACATCTAGAAGTAGGTAGAATATCGATTAAAAGTTTCCGTCCAGACAAACAAGGCAAGCTAATATAAGCGTTGTAAAATCACATGTTATTCAAATGTGTTAAAATAGGAGAATCATTCAGAAAGACAATTGATCTGTCGAAACCAATCTCAAACCCACATTACATCTAATTGAAATAATTCAATTACAATTTTAGTCCATCTATATTTTTAAGTGAAGTATTCTGAAATCAAATTTTGCATCATAAATTAGGAGCTTAAAGTTTTTGTAGTGGACACGAGAATGGCGATTTTCGTGCCCATGAGAAGACCTTACTTTGAGGTTTGCCGAACCTCCGCCAGGGGATCGACGGACCTTGTTACATAACAACTAAGAAACACTCCAGGAAGAAATATTTAAAAATTAGTTTTTCCTTGTATTATTTCCTGTTTGTCGGTTCTTATCGTGTGTATGAACGTGAAATGCTCTACACGGAACCGCTAGAGATTATGCACCCACATTACAACCTACACAGTAGTTACAGCTGCACTTTTCGCTGACTTTCATTTCTTTTCTCAGTCACTGACCCAAACAACCACGCTAACAATCACGTTCGCAGTTCCAACTCCGCCATATTAGCGGCCAATTCACACGTACACTCTTGCGCGCACGCTTGCGTGTCGCGTTCTTGCGCGAAGGAAAGACCGCGCGCAAAACCGTGGGTGGGAGCGCCGCGCAAGTGATGCAAAAGCCTAGCGCACAATTGGCATAGCGCAAGCATAAACATAACGCAAGCGCAACGTAAGGCCGATGCCAACGCACAATTCACGTAACACAACCACAGCGCAACGCAAGTTTTGACTGTCTAGTCGTCTGCACTCGCCATGGTTTGAGGTTAGGGTTAGGGACAGACTACAAATTCAATATTGCCACTTGTTATCATCGGTCTAGGGTTGGCCTGCATACACAGGCATGAAACAAGACGTATACCCTTATAATTAACGGCTTGCCTATATTGTATCCATTTTATTCTAGGCCTAGGCCTATCTCGCATTCAACAAATTCCATCAGCGATAGTCAAAGTCTTGTAAAACAATTTCATTATGTATAATGTTGACACAGTGCACACTTGAGAATGAGGAGGTAACATAATATGTTGATAATTTATTTTATTTATTAAAATTGAAGGCTAGTGACGGTACAGGGCTCTAGTCTGATACAAACGAAAGTCACGTAATAATAAACTAAAAACAATTACTAACTTGACTGAGCGAGTATGACGAGGCCACAGCTGTCTAGTTGGAACAAGATTCCTATTGGTCGATCGTTATGTCACGCACAAGCACAACGCAAAAATATAAAATATAACCAACTCTTGCGCTCCGTTATGCTGCGCCATGCGCTCTTGTGTCAGTTGGAGACGAGGCCATGTAAATAACATTGGTTCATATTTCTTGCGCTACGCCAATTGCTCCGCAGGGAAACGAAAGTGCGCGTTCAAGAGTGTGCGTGTAAATGCCAATCCCTTCGTCTTTACCACACTTTTGAATGGCGCGTGGAGTGTTCGGAGTGTTCAGATGATTCACGACGTTCTTTCCCTTGCAAGCTTGCTTTTACACGGACAGTTTTACCTGCACTCTAACGCGCGCGCAACCCTCAGATGATTCGCAACGTTCTTTCCCTTGCAAGCTTGCTTTTACACGGACAGTTTTACCTGCACTCTAACGCGCGCGCAACCCTCAGATGACTCGCGACGTTCTTTCCCTTGCAAGCTTGCTTTTACACGGACAGTTTTACCTGCACTCTAACGCGCGCGCAACCCTCAGATGATTCGCAACGTTCTTTCCCTTGCAAGCTTGCTTTTACACGGACAGTTTTACCTGCACTCTAACGCGCGCGCAACCCTCAGATGACTCGCGACGTTCTTTCCCTTGCAAGCTTGCTTTTACACGGACAGTTTTACCTGCACTCTAACGCGCGCGCAACCCTCAGATGATTCGCGACGTTCTTTCCCTTGCAAGCTTGCTTTTACACGGACAGTTTTACCTGCACTCTAACGCGCGCGCAACCCTCAGATGACTCGCGACGTTCTTTCCCTTGCAAGCTTGCTTTTACACGGACAGTTTTACCTGCACTCTTGCGCGCGCGCAACCCTCAGATGATCCGCGACGTTCTTTCCCTTGCAAGGCATTTGCTTTTACACGGACAGTTTTACCTGCACTCTTGCGCGCGCGCAACCCTCAGATGATCCGCGACGTTCTTTCCCTTGCAAGGCATTTGCTTTTACACGGACAGTTTTACCTGCACTCTTGCGCGCGCGCAACCCTCAGATGATCCGCGACGTTCTTTCCCTTGCAAGGCATTTGCTTTTACACGGACAGTTTTACCTGCACTCTTGCGCGCGCGCAACCCTCAGATGATCCGCGACGTTCTTTCCCTTGCAAGGCATTTGCTTTTACACGGACAGTTTTACCTGCACACTTGCGCGCGCGCAACCCTCAGATGATCCGCGACGTTCTTTCCCTTGCAAGGCATTTGCTTTTACACGGACAGTTTTACCTGCACTCTTGCGCGCGCGCAACCCTCAGATGATCCGCGACGTTCTTTCTCTTGCAAGGCATTTGCTTTTACACGGACAGTTTTACCTGCACTCTTGCGCGCGCGCAACCCTCAGATGATTCGCGACGTTCTTTCCCTTGCAAGGCATTTGCTTTTACACGGACAGTTTTACCTGCACTCTTGCGCGCGCGCAACCCTCAGATGATTCGCGACGTTCTTTCCCTTGCAAGGCATTTGCTTTTACACGGACAGTTTTACCTGCACTCTTGCGCGCGCGCAACCCTCAGATGATTCGCGACGTTCTTTCCCTTGCAAGGCATTTGCTTTTACACGGACAGTTTTACCTGCACTCTTGCGCGCGCGCAACCCTCAGATGATTCGCAACGTTCTTTCCCTTGCAAGGCATTTGCTTTTACACGGACAGTTTTACCTGCACTCTTGCGCGCGCGCAACCCTCAGATGATTCGCGACGTTCTTTCCCTTGCAAGGCATTTGCTTTTACACGGACAGTTTTACCTGCACTCTAACGCGCGCGCAGCCCTCAGATGATTCGCGACGTTCTTTCCCTTGCAAGGCATTTGCTTTTACACGGACAGTTTTACCTGCACTCTTGCGCGCGCGCAACCCTCAGATGATTCGCGACGTTCTTTCCCTTGCAAGGCATTTGCTTTTACACGGACAGTTTTACCTGCACTCTTGCGCGCGCGCAACCCTCAGATGATTCGCAACGTTCTTTCCCTTGCAAGGCATTTGCTTTTACACGGACAGTTTTACCTGCACTCTTGCGCGCGCGCAACCCTCAGATGATTCGCGACGTTCTTTCCCTTGCAAGGCATTTGCTTTTACACGGACAGTTTTACCTGCACTCTTGCGCGCGCGCAACCCTCAGATGATTCGCAACGTTCTTTCCCTTGCAAGGCATTTGCTTTTACACGGACAGTTTTACCTGCACTCTAACGCGCGCGCAACCCTCAGATGATTCGCGACGTTCTTTCCCTTGCAAGGCATTTGCTTTTACACGGACAGTTTTACCTGCACTCTAACGCGCGCGCAACCCTCAGATGATTCGCGACGTTCTTTCCCTTGCAATGCAAGGCATTTGCTTTTACACGGACAGTTTTACCTGCACTCTTGCGCGCGCGCAACCCTCAGATGATTCGCGACGTTCTTTCCCTTGCAAGCTTGCTTTTACACGGACAGTTTTACCTGCACTCTTGCGCGCGCGCAACCCTCAGATGATTCGCGACGTTCTTTCCCTTGCAAGGCATTTGCTTTTACACGGACAGTTTTACCTGCACTCTAACGCGCGACAACGAATCCCGCGCGCAAGAGTGTTCGTGTAACGGCCGCTATTGAGGTAGAACCACCGCAATCAAATCAAATGAATTATTAGCACACATACACACACACTCACTCGCCCTGAGAACAACTGAAATAACCTACACATTACCATAACAATAATACGTTCTTTTAATTGAATGATGTATATTTTTAATCTGAAATATGCATGCTAGCTGGAAAACTAGATTGGTTGCATGAGACTGTGTTGATTGTTTTAAGTAAATTTAATTTAAAATTATTCTTCAAAGTAAATTAACTTTCATTGAAAGAAGTATAATATTGTAAGCCGACGATAATATGTCGAAATCAAATGAAAATCATAAAATTGGAATGCTAGAGAACTCGAATTTCCTCTTCTTCTGCGAATGAGTGGAGTCATAGTTATAATAGCTATACACTCCTTTTTTTATTATATGTGTGATATAATTTTTTCTCATCATTTTTCTGAGACAACCTAATATTTTATGTGCGGTATAGTTACAATTTCAATCCGGGTGATGAACAACACACTTGTCATCATCGTTATTGTAATCGGGATCGCAATCGTAAAGTTTCTCAAGCTAAATCATTACGACATTACGATTGTATTCTGAACAGCGCTATAATGTAAGTTAACTTTTTCACGATTTCCGGACTGTGATTACGATTCCTACATACACAATTTATATCTCGTAGGATTACTTATCTGTGACATCCGCATCGTAGGAACACGCACACGCACACGCACACGCACACGCACACGCACACGCACACGCACACGCACACGCACACGCACTGCGACAGAACGGTAGAAACAGAACGAGCTGACCCAAACGCAATCTTGATGAAAAATTCGATTTATTCAATGTAATAATATACGACTTAGCAAACTGTGAGATAACAGAAGAAGGAAAATGAAAACCGCAATTTATATTATTACTCTCTGGAGCGAAACCTTTTACATATAAGACTTGACTAGAGATTGAACCTGGCATTGACTTAGAGCTGGCTCTGCCTTGATAACATTCAGCAGAAACCAATTCTCCAGATTCGAATTGCTTTACGCCTTTTTCAAATGCATTCTTATTAAACATGAAAATATCATTATTCGTACGCTCGACTCTTATCCTAGGTTTATATTAGATTCCACGCCAGATATTTCTCCTGAATAGTTCATACAGCTTGTTTTGGCCAAGGGCCTAGTAAACCAGTCATTTACTAAATAGTAATTGAAAGATAACCTCCATATAGACCAGACACTGCAATACAATGTACGTCTAGCTGACACTGCAATACAATGTACGTCTAGCAGACACTGCAATACAATGTACGTCTAGCAGACACTGCAATACAATGTACGTCTAGCTGACACTGCAATACATGTACGTCTGGCAGACACTGCAATACAATGTACGTCTGGCAGACACTGCAATACAATGTACGTCTAGCAGACACTGCAATACAATGTACGTCTAGCAGACACTGCAATACAATGTACGTCAAGCAGACATTACAATACAATGTACGTCTAGCAGGCACTGCAATACGATGTACGTCTAGCAGACACTGCAATACAATGTACGTCTAGCTACACTGCAATACAATGTACGTCTAGCAGACATTTCAATACAATGTACGTCTAGCTGACACTGCAATACAGTGTACGTCTAGAAGACACTTTAATACAATTTACGTCTAGCAGACACTGCAATACAATGTACGTCTAGCAGACACTGCAATACAATGTACGTCAAGCAGACATAACAATACAATGTACGTCTAGCAGACACTGCAATACGATGTTCGTCTAGCAGACACTGCAATACAATGTACGTCAAGCAGACATTTCAATACAATGTACGTCTAGCAGACACTGCAATACCATGTACGTCTAGCAGACACTGCAATACAATGTACGTCTAGCTACACTGCAATACAATGTACGTCTAGCAGACATTTCAATACAATGTACGTCTAGCTGACACTGCAATACAATGAACGTCTAGCTACACTGCAATACAGTGTACGTCTAGCTGTCACTGCAATACAATGTACGTCTAGCAGACATTTCAATACCATGTACGTCTAGCTGTCACTGCAATACAATGTACGTCTAGCAGACACTGCAATACAGTTTACGTCTAGCTGTCACTGCAATACAATGTACGTCTAGCAGACACTGCAATACAATGTACGTCTAGCTGACACTGCAATACAGTGTACGTCTAGCAGACACTGCAATACAATGTACGTCTAGCTACACTGCAATACAATGTACGTCTAGCTGACACTGCAATACAATGTACATCTAGCTGACACTGCAATACAATGTACGTCTAGCAGACATTTCAATACCATGTACGTCTAGCTGTCACTGCAATACAATGTTCGTCTAGCAGACACTGCAATACAATGTACGTCTAGCTGACACTGCAATACAATGTACGTCTAGCAGACACTGCAATACAATGTACGTCTAGCAGACACACAATACAATGTACGTCAAGCAGACATTTCAATACAATGTACGTCTAGCAGACACTGCAATACCATGTACGTCTAGCAGACACTGCAATACAATGTACGTCTAGCTACACTGCAATACAATGTACGTCTAGCAGACATTTCAATACAATGTACGTCTAGCTGACACTGCAATACAATGAACGTCTAGCTACACTGCAATACAGTGTACGTCTAGCTGTCACTGCAATACAATGTACGTCTAGCAGACATTTCAATACCATGTACGTCTAGCTGTCACTGCAATACAATGTACGTCTAGCAGACACTGCAATACAGTTTACGTCTAGCTGTCACTGCAATACAATGTACGTCTAGCAGACACTGCAATACAATGTACGTCTAGCTGACACTGCAATACAGTGTAAGTCTAGAAGACACTGCAATACAATGTACGTCTAGCTACACTGCAATACAATGTACGTCTAGCTGACACTGCAATACAATGTACATCTAGCTGACACTGCAATACAATGTACGTCTAGCAGACATTTCAATACCATGTACGTCTAGCTGTCACTGCAATACAATGTTCGTCTAGCAGACACTGCAATACAATGTACGTCTAGCTGTCACTGCAATACAATGTACGTCTAGCAGACACTGCAATACAATGTACGTCTAGCAGACACACAATACAATGTACGTCTATCTGACACTGCAATACAATGTACGTCTAGCAGACACTGCAATACAATGTACGTCTAGCAGACACACAATACAATGTACGTCTAGCTGACACTGCAATACAATGTACGTCTAGCTAACACTGCAATACAATGTACGTCTAGCTGACACTGCAATACAATGTACGTTTAGCTGACACTGCAATACAATGTACGTTTAGCTGACACTGCAATACAATGTACGTCTAGCAGACACTGCATACAATGTACGTAGCTGACACTGCAATACAATGTACGTCTAGCTGACACTGCAATACAATGTACGTTTAGCTGACACTGCAATACAATGTACGTCTAGCAGACACTGCAATACAATGTACGTCTAGCTGACACTGCAATACAATGTACGTCTAGCTGACACTGCAATACAATGTACGTCTAGCAGACACTGCAATACAATGTACGTCTAGCTGACACTGCAATACAATGTACGTCTTGCAGACACTGCAATACAATGTACGTCTAGCTGACACTGCAATACAATGTACGTCTAGCTGACACTGCAATACAATGTACGTCTAGCTGACACTGCAATACAATGTACGTTGAGCTGACACTGCAATACAATGTACGTCTAGCAGACACTGCAATACAATGTACGTAGCTGACACTGCAATACAATGTACGTCTAGCTGACACTGCAATACAATGTACGTTTAGCTGACACTGCAATACAATGTACGTCTAGCAGACACTGCAATACAACGTACGTCTAGCTGACACTGCAATACAATGTACGTCTAGCTGACACTGCAATACAATGTACGTCTAGCTGACACTGCAATACAATGTACGTCTAGCAGACACTGCAATACAATGTACGTCTAGCTGACACTGTAATACAATGTACGTCTAGCTGACACTGCAATACAATGTAGGTCTAGCAGACATTTCAATACAATGTACGTCTAGCTGACACTGCAATACAATGTACGTCTAGCTGACACTGCAATACAATGTACGTCTAGCAGACACTGCAATACAATGTACGTCTAGCTGACACTGCAATACAATGTACGTCTAGCAGACACGACTAACACTATTTTTACATATTTCATTTACCTACTCAATAATATGTTCCACAATCAATCTAATAGTGACACGGGCTTGAGCACAATGATCGAGCACTTTGTGAAAAAAAAATAGCCAAACTTTCTTCCTAAGGGGAAGATCCTGTACGAAGGATCATTTCTGAGGGCGGAGCCACAAGCTTATAAGTACCTAACTTAACTTTAAGTTCAAGTTGTTTTACTTTGCAGACGTTCAGAGCCTAATTGTTTGCGGCTACAATATTAATTTTAGAAACATATTTATCTGAAAGAATCTGTCTATTAATGAATGTTTGATATTATTACATGTTTCAGCTTCATTTGTTTAATGATTATCTATTTAAACTTATTTATGTAGGAAACTTGAATGAACTTCGCGTATATAAACCGTTATAACATAGCAACCGTTTTAAAATTAAAGATTGCCATGGTTATATGACTAGCCCTTGCCTTAGTTTTTATACGTTGCCACGGCGCTTTCAGACAGAATGACTATGGACTAAGACTAACAATAGAGCGATTACGCCTTGGGAAAACAACGTACTCGGAAACATCCTTCCCCAAATGTATTTCAACAATGCCAACAATCGAAAATCAACTTTCGTAATCACTCGTTCTTAAACACTAATCACTATAAAAGTTTGTTAACGCTTAGACATAAATCGTATACTTCAACCCTGTTAAACCTTAAAGCGTTAGTCTTAAACACTAATCGTTAGTCTTAGTCATTTTGTGTGAACCCGCCTTTATCAGAAGTCAAACCGAGCAATACTTACAGAAAGAGCAATAGCACAAGCCTCGATTCCAAAAATACCTGTGTGGCCGTGTTTTGTTTCGGACAAACATTGAATATGAACCAATCGAAGAATGATACAACAATGGAGTTGCCTAGCAACACATTGTTTGACCGCCTGTGATGTCACAGCCCCCTCAATGGGGCTTTGCACGCAAAGCTTGACGTAGAATGCGCCACCACCGTCCAAGCCTAAATCCATGACCTGCTGGATGGGTTAATCAGCGCGAACCAGGCCTACTTGACCCATCCAGCAGGCTGTGATGGCAGCATTTTGCCAAAGACATTGGAATAGTAGTAGCGCCACCACAGTTCGAGCTCAAGTTCAGGGCCTCCTGGATGGGTAAATCAGCCCTTTTTTCGTGGCTAAGTTACGCGGAGATCAAGTAGACCTTGTCGGAGGGCTGGCACTACGCTGGCGCTGCGAGTGGGAGAATGTGGCAGTGCAAAGCCCCATTGAGTCTTGTGCTA
Organism: Isoperla grammatica; assembly: GCA_945910005.1. Lineage (NCBI taxonomy): Eukaryota > Metazoa > Arthropoda > Insecta > Plecoptera > Perlodidae > Isoperla > Isoperla grammatica. Next base: position 46,802,261 of record OX246741.1, read on the forward strand.
TACTACAGATGGAGCAATACTTACAGGTTAGGTTAGGTAAGATAAGTTCCGGGAATGAGCTGCTGCAGCAACTTGCGGGATTAACTTGCTCGGGTATTGCGGCTGTATTATTGGTAAGGTTGGGTTAGAGAGCCTAAATAAGTGAGCCTATACTTAACATGAAGAGAGGCACATGAGGTGAAGCTGGTGTGCACCCTGTTACAGAGATTCCAACGAATTATTATTATTATTATTATTATTATTTTTATTATTATTATTATTATTATTATTATTATTATTATTATAATTATTATTATTATTATTATTATTATTATTATTATTATTATTATTATTATTATTATTATTAGTATTATGATTATTATTATTATTATTATTATTATTATTATTATTATTATTATAATTATTATTATTATTATTACTTTTATTATTATTATTATAATTATTATTATCATTATTATTATTATTTTTATTTTTATTATTATTTTATTGTTGCAATACATACAAACTCGGTCAAAACCGGCATAAACATGTTGTACGGACACAAATGTCAAGTATTTCCATGTGTTCACCTTATTAAAATCTACTTAGAACTACTAAATATATCTTCTTCTTCTTCTTCTTCTTGTTCTTCTTCTTCTTCTTCTTCTTCTTCTTCTGCTTCTCAAATGCCCACATTTGGCTATACTACTTAATATATCATTGTCCACATTATTTTTTCCAAACCGAATTGTGGATGCTATGTACGGTCGTGGCCGATTTGTACTCATCCCAGCATTCGCTCTTTGTACGGTGGAAACCACGAAAACCACCATCGGGATGGAGAATTTCTTGAAGTCTTCATTCTTCTTAGTTCAAAAATTTTCGCACTATCCTACACGTGTTCAAAATAATTGCTTTTTGCATCTCGATGTATATGTTCGGTTGGAGACCAATTAGTTTAATACTGTCATGGAGTTTACGTGGAACAATGCCATTTGCTGATATAATTAACGGTATAACAGTTACATTATTCTGCTTCCACAACCTTTTTATTTCAATAGACAATTCCTTATATCTGTTTATCTTTTCCCGCCAAGTTGTCTCTACATTGTGGCATAAAGGGACGGCAACATCAATTAAAATCGTTTCTTGTTTCTTCTTGTCAATAAATATAATATCCGGTCTATTGTGATGTATGGTTTGGTCTGTTATAACTGCCCGGTCGTAATATAATTTGTAGTCTTTACTATCTAATACCTTTTCAGGCTTGTATTTGTTATTTATTATTATTATTATTATTATTATTATTATTATTATTATTATTATTATTATTATTATTATTTTTATTATAATTATAATTATTATTTTATTTAATGTATCACAATCATACATTCTCGGTCAAAACCGGCATTAACATGTTATACGGACAGAATGTCAAGTATTTCCATGTGTCTACCTTATTTAATATCTTCCATACGCAACATCCGATCGGAATGCATTTGGAATAGGTAGGCTCGTGTTAAAAGCTTTACTGATTAATGACATTTTTAGGTTACTATCTATTATGGTTTTGCGTCCGCAACATCGTGTTGAGTGTTAGAGTCGCGTGGTGGAAGTTCGCACATGGCTTGGCCCGGCGCGTGGGGGTGTGGATGTTTACCACAGCCTTATCGAACTTCGGTTCAATCCGTCGAGAAGGCTGTGTTGTTTACTAACCAAATAAATGTCAAAGAAGTTCATAGAAAATGACACGATTTCCTTAAATCGTTGGAATCCCAGCCTGCTGGACTGCTAACCAAAGAACAAAACATCCCAAAACAAAAAAGCAGAGCTCAAGGTGTACTTGATTCCCGCCTAGCGGAGGCTCGTCGAATTTGCAAGTTCAACAAGCCTCTGCTAGGCGGAAGGTCGAAATCCGATACTCCCGCTTGGCGGGGAAACTTCTTTATCGTCTCGTGTCCTCCAGAAGGCTGTAGTTGAAAGATGCAGACATAATGCAGATAGATAGCATCATATGTTGTGTTGTTAGTAACGCACTCTATTGTCGGCTCCACGCACCGCGCTCGGTATTTATTAGTTAAACCATAATCCCTGTAGGCAACACTAAGGTTGGAATTCATAGTCGGCCCCTACACCTAGGGGCGCCCATTGTTACCAAGGTAACAATTGTTTGCATGTTATTTCCCATAAACAAAACAAATCCATAGCAACAATGGGTGCCCCTAGGTGTAGGGGCCGACTATGAATTCCAACCTAAAGGCTGATCCACAATTGAAATAAGAGTTGCAATTAGAATCTGTGAAATAGTGAAATAGCAACCAACTGGTTCACAACAGTCCCGAAGTACCTTATTTCACCATAGGAGAGCGTTTCAATCGAGCACTTATCGACCGGATCTGCTGACGCCATAGTCACGGCCTACTCCAAACCAATAGCAGGCCGTGGCCAAATGGGGCTTTGCACTGCGACTTTTTTCCACTCGCAGCGCCAGCACCGACAAACAACGAGCTGTCAAAATAATAAAATTGCATCATTATGAAGAAAACGAGGTATTGCGAAAGTAACTGCTTACCAGTTAAAACGATTAATGATGGGCAACCAAGTTGTGAAAATTTTGTATGTTTCTTGTTTGTTTTGAAGATTTGTTTTCCAAATCAGAATATTTTATTGTTTGACAGCTTGATGTTTGTCGATCGATTCATTTAATTGGTTTCGTTGTTGTAAAGCAAGCTTGCAAGACAACCACAACAACGACGACGCCAATATCCGGTTCGACTGGAGTAGGCCTTCTCTTCTCGAGCTCTGATTGGTTCGTCATAAGGTGCATCATGGGAAGTTGAAATAAGAAGTGGAATGAATCATTTCTTATGACTATTTCAATGACAGTTGTGAACCACAGCATTGTTATTGTTATAATTCATAATTAAAACCAGTAATCTTTCTACTACAAAGTGTTTCTGTTAATTTACATTCGTGTATTTACCTGGATGAGAGTGTGACAACAACGGGATTGGATCTACGGAGTCCAAGGGAATCAGGTCTACGTGATTTGTGCCGTTCTTGGTGTGCATTAATGGTTATTCTTAATTAAAACCAGTACTTTATCTACTTCAAAGTGTTTATGTAATTTACATCCGTGTATTTACACTTGCCACCTGCCATCGTACTTAGCCAGGATCGGAGTGTGACAACTATGTTGTGAACCACAGCATTGTTATTGAATGTTCCAATTAGCTTAAACTTTATTGCTATTTCACTATTGCAACTCTTATTTCAATTTTGAATCGGCCTTAATGCAGTATTAAAGTATTGACGACGTCTGCAATTCAATAAACATGTGTAAAGGGCGTATTGAGAAACATTTTAATCCATTTGAAAGTTTTAAATAAACCCGTATGTTCATTTTTCAATGGACTTCCGCAAAAAATTACACAACAATGTGTGAACAATGTGTTTCAAATTCATACTTGTCACTGTTAAGATTTCACAACAATGTATTCACAATCCATAGAAACGTCAACCTTTCGTACGTCTTGTGATATAATTAATGTTTTCTGAAGAAATGTTCTAAAATGAGAGGAACATACAATATTTACTAAATTATCAGTAATAATTCATTATGGGAGTCATGTTCAAAGCAAGGATTGGACTCATCTTCGTTATCGCATTAGGTAAGACTGAACTATGTACTCTGGATTAATATGTAGTAAGCTATTTTTTCAACAAAGAAGTAGCTATTAGTACATAAAGGGCAACAGCACATTACATACAATGACTACGTTTATCACAGAGATATAAAACGGTTTAGCGAACCGGTTTTGCCCAAAAACGATTTCTTGTTTGTTCCGTATATCACACAAAACTCGTAAAAATGGTTTGGAAGCGTATCCAACATGGCCGTCAAACAATATCTTCAATGCTTTGACCACACACTTCTATATTCTATTATAAATGTGTGTAAAACCTATTTAAACCTCTGAACATTCACGTACAAATAATTTTGAGGTTGGGATGCACATAAAACAAGAAAATAGTCACACAGCTGTCTGCAATAAAACTACAACAACAGCAACACTCTGATATCGAAGATCGAACATCGTGCCACCGCTTACCACATAGTTGAGTTGTCAAGCCAGTGGAATGTGCGTGCGCACCCTAAAACGCATGGTAAAACAGTTTGTGGCGTATACCAACCACAAATCTTGCGATTTGACTTATCCAAATCACTTTCCAAACTGATTTAGAACTAAGGTGTTTTTCAGCAAAACCGATATGTATATCAACATTTGAAAAACGTTTTTGGGCAAAACCGGTTTGCTAAACCGTTTTTGAGCTCTGTGATATACGTAGTCATTAATACAATGAATTAAATCCATAATTTTGAAGTTTGCGAAAAATCCTATTCTACTTAACATGTCTCTTATGGCGGCGAAATGGAAATTTGGAGGCACTGCCAAATTGGGCGAAGCCATGTGCGAGATTCTACGACGCGACACTTACTGCACGCATCGATGTGCGCTTAACAGGATGTAGCCGACGCAAAAACATTATAAAAAGAAACTTCCAATTTTAACCGATGGGCTTTTTTTACGAGACGCCCCATATCTAATTTCATCCCAATCGGATGTTGCTTATAGAAGAGTTATTCCGTTGAAATCTTTAAACAATTCTTCAGTTTACTACTACTACTACTACTACTACTACTACTACTACTACTACTACTACTACTACTACTACTACTACTACTACTACTTCTACTACTACTACTACTACTACTACTACTACTACTACTACTACTACTACTACTACTACTACTACTACTACTACTACTACTTCTACTACTACTACTTACTACTACTACTACTACTACTACTACTACTACTACTACTACTACTACTACTACAACTACTACTACTACTACTACTGCTACTACTACTACTACTACTCACTCACAGTAAATTTGGGAACTGTAAATCTGGTGTGCCTCAGGGCTCTATTTTGGGGCCACTATTGTATTTAGTGTATGTGAATGATATGTTGAAAGTTGTGACAGGATGTTTCATTTTTCTTTATGCGGATGATACAGTTTTAGTGGCAATCAATAAAATTAACAACATCAGGATAACAAGGCCAACTAGTATTTAAATAATTAAGTTGGGCAGTGGTATTGGGGGGGGGGGCAACTAAATGGTAGCTCCCCCCCCCCCCCCCCCACAAAAAAAACGTTTATTGACAATTTGAGTGCATGTAAGTAAAGCACTATTTATGCACCAAAATGTACCATCGAATACATTTTTTGCAACACTACCACAATCAAGATTTATATTAAATAATTGCAAGGGTCAACTAAATGCCAGCCTCACTCCCCCCCCTCACCCCCCCCCCCCCAACCCTCACCACAAAACGCTTATTGACATTTTTAGTGCATGTTATTATTTCACTAATTATGCATTAAAATACACTATCAAATTTAATTCAAGCAAAGCTCCCAATATCAAGAAATCAATTAATTTATTAACTAACCAATAGATTTTTTAATATTAATATTGATTTCATTTCATTTCATTTCATTTTTATGCGTGTTATTAACATTTTACAATGGTTTGTGTAACACACGTCATCAAAACATGGTGTAATACCAAAAATTAAAACAGAGTTGTATAAAAATCTTGTTACATTATAACACAAGACCATCGGTCTACAGTATTCTTAGTAAAAAAGAAGTCCACTACATTGTGTAATTCATAATAAATAAATATTGTGGGGCACTTTATACACACATCCAAATACCAGGTGCAATACTAAAAATTAAGATGAAGTAGTTTACAAATCTAGTTACATTATAGAAACATGTTCCTCAACCTACATCATTCACATCAATAGAAAGTCATCGACATTATAAAATTCTTTGCCCAGTAAAAAGTCTGCTAGTTGTAGTTTTAACCTTTCTATGGTATCCACTTGTTTCAAATTGTCAGGCAACTTATTATACAGCTTGGCACCGGCATATGAAGGTCCCTTTTCAAAGAGAGTTGAGTTATGGGGCACTTTATTCAAATCCTGCTTCTGTCTAGTATTGTGACTGTGAGTGTCACAATTTCTTAGTTTGTAAGGTCTATATTGCTTTAGGTATAAAATGGTTTAAAATATATATGTATATGCAAGATAGTGTCATTATTTTCCAGTTCTTAAAAACGCCTCTACAAGACTCCCGTTTTTTCATGTTACAGATCAGCCGAATTGCTTTATTTTTAAGGCTAAATAACCTTTGCATGTTTTTCTTAGAGCTGCCACCCCAAACAATAATACCATAACTTAAGTGTGTTGCTATTAGGGAGTCATAAACGGATAGCATTATATCTGCATTCACGTATATTTTTGATTGTGGGAGTGGTGCAAAAACTGAACTTAATGGTGTATTTTGGTGCATAATAAGTGCAATAATTACATGCACTAAAAAAGTCAATAAACATTTTGGGGGGAGGGTACCATTAAGTTTGCCCCCTCACTTAATTAATTAAATACTCAGTTATGGAAGTGGTACAAAGATCAAAATTAGTGCAATATTTGGGAATGTCCTTTGGGTGTAATATCTGTTTGGGGGGGGGGGGGGGGGGGGTAGGGGGGCTTACTTAATTAAACTACATTTTTTATAGGCCTAACGAAGACCAGAGCACATATGAGACTTTTTCAAAGTGATGCATATTGTACACCGTTACTGGCCTACAGCTTTCTTATAGTGTTTTCAATGACCGATAAGGCTAAGTCTTGCTCTGTCGGCGTCGAAATCACCGCTGCCACCATATATAATAATTAAGAAGACATTGTTAATATATTAAGTTCTGTTTAATGGTTTCAAAAGAGGTAGGTACAATAGGACAATGTGTGCTCGACCTCACTTCTAGTCTGGCTCAACGGAACTCCCTTCACGTACCGAGTGTTGGACCAATAGTGTCCGACTCAAAGTCTATAGCCTGCTTTAGTCCTAGGACATTACTCTACACAACTCACCTAAGTTTAATCGCAACCGGATTAATGGTGAAGGAACGCATACGGGGCAAACATTCGAACACTCATATATATATATTTACAAAGTGTGTACCCTTTCCCTCACTAGAACATGTTTATCTTGTTCTTAGTTCCAATTATATATACCTGGATTAAAGAGAGGCCAAAAGGCTAGTAATATGATAAGTAGAATGAACACCAGCAGCTTACCTGAACTGTAGACCGTTGTGGTATAGAGATAAAAGACAACATATAAAAAGGACAACATAAGTTTTTCGAGACGTTTCGGTACAAAACCTTGATCACTCGGGAGTAAGAAGACTACTAACTAACTATAACCTATTCTATGAACTAAACTAGTTGCACCTATTGCCCCCCCTCACCCCCCCACCCACCAAGATCAGTCAATAGGGCCAAATAGTTAGGTTAGTAGGTAAGGTTAGTTAGTAGCCGTCTCACTCCCGAGTGATCAAGGTCTTGTACCGAAACGTCTCGGAAAACTTGTGTTGTCCTTTTTTGTTGTCTTTTATCTCTACACCACAACTGTCTACAATTCAGGTAAGCTGTTGGGGTCTATCCTTGTACCTATTAAAAATATATATGTGTATATATATATATATATATATTATTTGTTTGTTTTGGGGGTTTTTATCACACGAGTAAACAGAAGAAGTGTTCGACTCACCCAACACTGCCCGACGTTTCGGAGACGTATCATTCTCGATCCAGTGTCATCGCAGATTCGCGAGAGGGGGGGCCTCTGAGGATTGGGAATGATACGTCTCCGAAACGCCGGGCAGTGACTGTTGGGTGAGTCAAAAATAAAACAAAACATATCAGCGAAAATATGATATACATATTAATCTTGGTCTCCTATGGATATTCTTAGCTTAGTTTGATTGTGATATTTATTTTGATCTTGCACTACAATTTATGTATGCCACGGTGGCACGCATAAAGAATATTGCAACCAACAACCAAATAACTATAGGCCTATATGCTTAATTTGGATGCTTAATTTGTTGGTACATTTCTATATCGGGAAAAACTGGGATAAAATGTTTCCTTGTTTTTACTTCCTTCTTAAAGACCAAATTTAGGTAACTGATCTACGTTTTAATAAAGAGTATTTATTTCTTAATCATTTCAATAATGTCGCATTATTGTAGTTCATCGTAAAGACCGTTAAATGTTCGTGGAAGTATTCTGAATCAAGAAAGTAAAACCAACAATAGGTTAAATCCCAGTTTTTACCCAATATTGTACCTCGACCATAATTGAGTGTATGAGGTGAATTATGTAGAATTAAAATAATGTTATAAAAACAACCTTTACTCGGTCTATGCAGCCAAATCTGTTGCCGTAAGACACACAATAACATACAATAGCCTAACTTATATCAACACAAAAATCAAAACAAATTACACTTAATACAATTTATATATAAACTGAACAAAATTACAAATACAAATGCTGACTAAATATACAAAAAAGACCACCCTAATAAGGCAAGAGCAACATCTTCTGTATGCACAACTAATTGACTTACATTTAACAAACTCGTGCTCTAGAGTTACATAAGGTTAAAAAAAAAAAACTGCAAACATGTGTTTGTTTGCCAATACTTGATGATCGTTATGCTAAACTCACTACAAGTGTTTCGAAACTGGCCAATAGAAATTATAATCATATTGTCATATATATTCTGATCAAATAAATTATTGATAAAACTTATTTATAAATTGTGTCTTCTTAAGTTAATAATTCTATCGATATAATTCAAAATTGGTAGGCCTAAGACCAAGATATATATTTTCTTTGTTTAGTCATTTGCGGATCATCCGGAGATGATGGTGTTGAGCCTACGGTAAATCGCATCGTCGGAGGGGTAAAGGTTGACGATATCAAGAAGTACCCATTCATTGCATCCATGCAAAAGTTCGACGAACACGGCTGTGGCGCCTCAATCCTCAACTCAATGTGGCTTCTGAGTGCTGCACATTGCTGTGTGGAGAAGGATATGTACGGGTAGGTATACACACCAGATAGTGTCCTAAAAAAAGTTTCAGATGAAATCATTTGAAATGTACTAGGTGACTAGAGGCATATACAAACTTATTTTTTTATAGCTTTATTTATTTATTTATTTATTTTGTTTGAGCCGGGGTGCTCACTACGAGGAGTTTTTTAGTGGACTGTATTATTTTGATTGAAACTTACCCCAATGATGTTCGAAAGTTGACAAAGCGTAGATGATAGCGACAGGCGGAAAGTTGCCGTAGAGAAAGAGATAGAAGAAAGAAACTCGAGTTTAGAAGAGAAAAGAAGGAAAGATGAAAATGCCTGGAAGGCGATCGAACCCAGGACATGCAGCAGCGTTGAAGCAGTCCGGGCGCTCGAGAGAATAACAGAACTTGACGATGATGAGACTCGAACAATACTGACGAGATTAGATAACGTTACGTGCTCTAAACATGAAAACTGTAGGGGATGACGTGATTGGCCGAAAATCGAAACAAATGAAATAATAGGCAGGTAAACCAACACCACGAAAATACAAAATCACAGCGTCGAATAAACGGCGCGAACATACCGCCCACCTAAAATAGACCAATAAATCTAAATCTAACATCACTCCGAAACGAACGACTAAAGAGAGGGGAGGGTAACTACCTTGTTCACCGGTCGGGTGAACACTCCTTTAGACATGCGAACGGACGCGACTCGGACGACGTTGTCGTTACCAGGGCACACTTGAACCACCCTGCCAATAGGCCAAGATAAAGGGGTAGTGGCGGGTTCCAACACGAAGACGACGTCGCCGACCTTGAGATTTGGACACGCGCGCACCCACTTCCCACGCTGCATTTGCGTATGCAGATACTCTCTGGACCAACGCGTCCAGAAGGATTGATGCAGCTGACGAACTTGATGCCAACGAGAAAGGTGAGAAGTAGACTCGGCGATAGCTGTTTCAGGGGGTGCGAGAAGTGAGGTGCCATTAACAAGTGGGTGGGGGAAAAGTAATCAGGGCCTTCCAGGGGGTCGAACGAAGTGGCACAAAGAGGTCGACTGCTCAACACGGCTTCAATACGTGCAAACAGGGTAGAATACTTCTCGGAATAAAGGGAGGAATCCTTAATTAATCTATGCAGAAGCAGTTTGGCGGACTTCACTCCAGCTTCCCATAGGCCACCGAAATTAGGGGCGTAAGGGGGGTTGAAATGCCACTGAACATAACGTAGAGCGAGCTTGTCAGCGATAGTAGTTTCAGCTGAGGTGAGAGAATCGGGTATCTCGCGGAGCGTACGGGCAGCACCTACGTAATTTCGACCACAGTCGGAATGAATATGAGCGGGGAGGCCACGACGAGCGAGAAACCGATCAAGACAGGCCAGGAAGGCTTCAGTGGATAAGTCCGAAACCAACTCTAGGTGAACAGCCTTAGTGGCCATGCAGATAAACAGGCACAAGTAACCCTTGACGATGGGGGCGTTACGGCGGGGACTCGTCTTCACGGAGAAAGGGCCAGCGTAGTCAGTGCCTACGTTGAGGAAAGCGCGTGAAGGCTTAGCGCGAGGTTCAGGCAGCTCAGCCATGATTGGCTGAACAGACTTGGTGCGGAATTTGAAACAGGTTAAGCAACGTCGAATGCGTTGCCGCAATAAACCGCGTAAAGCAACGATCCCATACATCTGCTGAATGAGAGCTTGCACAGTGCGAGGGCTAGAGTGCAATGACGTTAGATGAAAAGCATCACACAAAAGTGCGGACAGATGAGCTTCTTTGGGAAGCAAGAGAGGATGACGTGCGTCCTCGGGAAGTGAAGAGTAGTGAAGTCTGCCGCCCACCCTGAGAAACCCACGGGAGTCAATGAAGGGTTTGAGAGGGGCGATGCGGGGAGACACGGGCGAGTGTTTCTCCAAATGCTTGAGCTCATTGGCGAAATAATGCCGTTGAGTGATGCGTACGAACAAGCGCATCGCGTCCTCAAGTTCGCACGGAAGCAGGAGACCAGTGGGGGAAGCAAGCTGACTTCGGCGAGCAAGCAAAATGCGGAAAAAACGTACCACGTGACCAAACACGCGCTTGGCTTTGACGAGGGAGGAGAAGCTTTGCAGCTTTACAAGCAGAGGGTCGACAACGGGATCAAGACTGATCAGAACTGTGGGAGGCGCTTTCAGCTCATGCACCTCGTGGCTAGGTTCACGCGAGGGGACCGAGCGAGGCCACGTAAAGGGGGGCGAACGCAGGAACGGGGGACCAGAGAACCATATGGGATGGTTAAACAAGTCCAAGGGGAGAAGTCCCCGAGAGGCACAGTCGGCAGGGTTCTCTTCGGAACGAACGTGAGACCAGTTCAGAGGAGAAGTGGTCTCGAGAATTTCAACCACTCGATTGGCGACCAAAGTCTGAAGCTGGTGTGGGGGGGTAGAGAGCCAGGCAAGTACGATAGTGGAATCGGTATAGAGGAACACTGTTTCTATGTGCAAGGACTCGAGAGTGGGCAGGGCATCTTTCAACACCCGAGACAATAACAATGCGCCACTGAGATCCAGTTTAGGGACAGTGAGAAGCTTGACGGGCGCGACCTTGCTCCTGCCTCTCAACAGTCTGACATGAGATTGCGAGCACGTCTCAACGTGCAAATAGAGAGTGGAAGCATAGGCCTTCTCGGAGGCGTCACAAAACCCCTCAAGCCGGTAGGTGGCGTCACTCAAAAAAAGGAGGCGCGGAACACTGACATCACTCAACATGGACACGCTTTCGATGGCAGTGATCCAAGTCTGAGAAAGCGACTCCGGAAGTGATTCGTCCCACTCCACGCGCAAGAGCCAGAGATTCTGCATGAACACTTTCATCCAGGAGAGGAAAGGGGTGAGAAACCCGAGAGGGTCGAATATGCGCGCCACGTAGGAGAGTATGGAACGTTTGGTGACACAACCTTCGAAAGGTAGAGTGTGAAAACTGAAGCAATCAGAGCGAGGGTCCCACAACAATCCGAGAATTTTCAGAGTCTGCTCATCGTTAGAGAATACCAGGGAAGTCTCCAGGTGGTCCTGGGGAAGAGCGCTAAGAGCGTCGGGAGAGTTGCTAGCCCATTTGCGAAGTTCGACCCCGGCGCACTGAGTGATTGATTGCAACTCAGCGCGAAGCGCGAGAGCTTCGTCAAGGTCACTGGCACCGGATACTATGTCATCGATGTAGACGTTTGAAGTGAGGGCGCGTGAAGCGAGAGGAAACTGCGCGCCCTCGTCCTTAACAAGTTGCTGCAACACTCTTTGGGCCTGGAAAGCAGAGGGCGTGAGACCGTTAGTCACTGTGTTGAGCTCGTACTCAATAACAGGGGAGGAAGGTTCAGGGCGCCAAAATATGTGCTGATAGACACGGTCGTCCTGGTGTACAAGGATTTGACGGTACATCTGTCTCACGTCCGCGCACAGGGCTACGGGATAGACACGAAAGGTGGTGAGAACCCGCGGAAGGTCACTCTGAAGTTTGGGACCACTGAGCAAGACGTGGTTGAGAGCAACTCCACGTTTATCAGGGGAGGAGGCGTTGAATACCACTCGCAATTTAGTGGTAGAGCTTGTGACCTTGTGTACACAATGGTGCGGGAAAATGTACTCCGAAGGTTGAGGAGCAGGCTGCATATGCAGTGAATGAGCGTATTCACTCATGAACTCGTGATAGGTGTCATGAAGTGGAGGATCACGCTTTAGACGACGCTCCAAACTGACAAAGTTCTTGAGCGCGACGTCACGATTATAGCCTGGCATGATACAGTCAGGCTTGAAAGGTAGAGCGACCAAGTAGCGACCGCATGGGTCGCGAGAGTGGGTTTTAATAAAATGCTCTTCAGCGAGCGAATCCAATGGGTTTAGAGAGGGGGGTCGACTAACTTCTTCTGTTTCCCAGAAGAGACGAAGAGTGTGTTCCAAAGGAGTATTGGCCACGGCGAGAAAAGAGTAGGATGACTCAGGTGCAGGTTCAGAAGAGTTGACTGGACCCAAAATCACCCAACCGAAAACCGTGTTGAGTGCAGCAGGTTTGCTGCCCACGATCATGTTTCCAGTTTTACAGAGAATGTCAGAGTAGAGATAGGCACCAATGAGAAAATCAATGGGTCCGGGAACATTGAAGTGATCGTCAGCGAGGTCAAGGTCATGATAGCGCTTTATGA
>OX246741.1:46820431-46980245 GCA_945910005.1 Isoperla grammatica
ACGAATCCAAAATGATCATCTTAAAATCTATTTTCAGAATCCAGCAATAAGCATGCCATCGGATATGCCTATCAGAATCAGCTGCGTTGCATTTATCTTTTAGCTGTAGCCAGTATAGGTCTATGTCGTAGAGAACACTCATTCCTGGTTTTGGGGGGCTTGGGAGGTACTAGGGAGGGGGGAGGTGTTCGGTGGGCGTTTAGTTAGAAAAGAGGGCTGGAATGAATGAAAAGAAATTTGTAGAAGGGATAAAAGAGGAATTGTGATTCAAAATATGAACACGAGCCCTCTTTGCCTTACTTACATATAAAAACTAGTCAAAAAAAAAAAACTAGTCAAAAAAAACTAGTCAAAACTCGAACCTGCTTTATGAGCAAGTAGCGTTAACTTTGTTGTTTTCATCCTTGCAGTTAATAGTCACGTTTATCAGATGTGGTTTTTGCATATAATCATGACGTCTGAAAGAATGCTATAGCCTATGTTGTATACACGTTATTCCTGCAAAAATTAAATGATAACCATTTAAAATCATATTTGCTTCGACACATGGTCGCTGTATGATACCTACAAACGCGTTCATGTGATAAACGTTCAATCACAGGCACCATCACCATCATTTGACTAGACTTCAGGTTAACATGTTGACACAAGTAAGCACTGCCAGAAACAAATGGAACACAGGTTAGCCGCATGGTAGAACGATCTTACTGGGCTAGTAAAGTATCGTTGGACCATGGGTTAGCCGTGCGTTGTTTATCCCAGCTCGGACGGCCATGATGGTCGCGACGGTGGCGCGCCTACATCTCGGTTTAAAGGCGAATGTAGACTGCTTCTTCCACCCCACACCACATGTTTCAACAGAAGTTGACAGATTTCGGACATAATGAAATCCCAATAACTAGAACCATAAGAAACTCCCACCGTTCCAGGTAACTAACTGAAGGTCGTATATAATCCCTTAAATATACTGGTTTCAATTAAATGGTAGGAACTAGAGAAGAGAAATAAGACACATTGTGCAATTCTATTAACCAGTCAATAGCATCATTAGTTATGTTGCAGTCAACTGAATTAAGTGCCCCAAACGAAAATTCATAGCATGCACTAACATGCAGGGTGCAGCGGTTGGACCTCAAAAGCAGCGGTTTTGGCCGTGAAACTACGCACCCTGCATGTTAGTGCATGCTATGAATTTTCGTTCAGGGCACTTTCTATCTACAAAGTTTATTTGTTTATTTTCTCACATTGTTGGTTCATGTTCCAAAGAAACTCTCGTCAAAATCCGATCATTAGTTTTTCAACAATTTAAGTTGAGAAAACAATAAGAAATTTTGCTCGTTTTCCGATTTTTGGCGTAAATTGTTATAACAAGTAAACTACTGGGTCTATAATTATGAAATAACCTTTATGATGACTATTGGCATGTAAATTAATTACGCTTTCCTATAAGTTTTTCCTTCAAAATGGATAGTATAACAGCTAGAAGGAGATAAGTGATCAACGTTCCAGCGATACCGCCAATGTCACACAGAGAAGTTAACCCGGCACGGCCGCCACATTGGCCAGTGACGTCACTTTCAAACGTCCTTGAGATCGCGAATAGGAGATTTTTACCAGGTGGATGGGTGGGTGGGGGGGGGGGGGGGGGGGGCGGCATTTTGCGAGCGTTTAGATTGCAGAAAGGGCCGGCGAGTATGAAGAAGTATAATGATAAAAGTGTAAATCGGAGTTGTAATAACTACGGTAAGGAACTTGATACGCAAAAGAAAGCCATTTAACAGCATACTAACTTTGACAGTAATTTATGGGATAACTGTTTTCTTGCATTTTTCTGGAAGTGGGACACTATCATTTCTACAATTTTTAGCAACCAAAATTAAACTTTCTGTTGCGTTTCTTTGATAATGATGGATGGTCGCGTAGGATTAAAATTTGACTATCTTGGACAGAATCAAAAAACTACAATTCAAATCTTTAATGTACAATGGAAATGTTTAAATCTTAATAAATGTTATTTATGAAAAATATTTATTCTCATAATTTATATCTGACATAAAAATCCATCCGTGAATATCTCAATTGGTTATTAAGTCACTCGCGCACTATTTTGTTACAACAGCGCTCGCGTGGCTTTATAAAACCCTATTACTGTATCAGGGGTATCTTCAAAATGATATATAATATATAAACTATAAAGTAAGAAAACATTTTTCGGTTTGACCAATCCAATTTGTATTTAAAATAATAAGTCAACGTTATATATGTGTATATATATATATATATATATATATATATATAATATATATATATATATATATATATATATATATATATATATATAAATATATATATATATATAAATTCATATGTTAACTCGTAAGTTTTCGCGGACCGATTGATGTGATAGTTGAGATTTTTCGGGTTGACTGCCGCGCTCAAGAACTGTCTCAAGAAAGAGCGTGGCAGTCAACCCGAAAAATCTAACTATCATGTTTATATATATATACATATATGTTGTTCCGTAGGTTTTCGTAGACAAAATGAGATAAGGGTTTTTGGGGTATTCGTCCAGGTTTTGTAAAGCGGCTGTTCTTACACATACCTTGCTCCACGACGTTTCGCCGTCAACTGTGACGGCATCCTCAGGTGACAGATCCTGGTATCGCGTGCGACGTTCTCTGTGCGGTCGTCTAACTGTCTAACAGTTGAGCCTGGGTGATATATATATATATATATGTATTTGGGTGTTGTGCGTTAAGATTGTATACAACATTTTTATTTTATTTTTTACAACGCTTATATTAGCTTGCTGTGTTTGTCTGTCTGTCTGGACGGAATCTTTGAATCGATATTTTACCTATACTTCTAAATGTCCGACCAAGCTGACATTTTTCACACAGACGTATTCTAAAGGACAATACATGAATCAACTGTCATATTTTAAAAATTGTCAATTAATTCATCATAATTAATTAATTTATTAATATTTTATATGGGAATCGATATTTCACCCACTTGCCAACTTTAAATCGAGCTAAAAACATTTAAATTAACAATTAAAAATTAATCAATTAAAAACATAAAAAAATCAAGGTTAGTGGATGTGATCTTGTGTGCATCATGAACCTTGATATAACATTTGAAAACTGATTTTTAATTGCAATTGAAGAGAATGTGTAGCCTAGGCCTAGTTACTTTGCAAATGCTCCCATAGCCACATAATCCTACTTTCCGTAAGCATTGTTGGCCGATCGCATGGCATGGACGAAACTGTACGAAATTCAAGTTTGTAATGCGAGCACGCTAGTTTGCGAGTGAAGTTAACAAGTACACAAGTATGCAGTCTTCTAAATTCGGACACGTCCAGTGAGCACATATTCGATTGCAAGATTCTTTAAGACTAAAAAGTATAAAATAATATTACATGAAAAATAATTTTTTAAAACAATGCTTATATTTAAATGCAGTTACAAGTTAAAAAATAAATTTTCGCCCAACAAATGTTTGCCTCACTCGGAAAATAATAAGCGTTGGGCGCTTTCCCTGCATAAACAGCAGAATACTGTAATCTATGTCAATACCGAAAGCGCCCAACGCTTATTATTTTCTGAGTGAGGAATAATTTTGCTGGGCGAAAACTTATTTTTTACTTTTTAGTGCATTTAAATATAAGCGTATTTAAAAAAAAAAAAAAAAATTTTGTAGTTTTATTGCAATTTGTAATTATTAGTTATTAAGTTACATGATTACTTTGGAAATAATTGGTTTATTTGAATGTAGAAACATCGTTCTTTCATCATTTTGTGTTTAAAGGAATAGTCAGGTGAAAAACTTAAAAATCACCAATGAGTCATAAGTGCATGAAATTCACTTGTGTATAGGTTGCTTCAATGCAAGAAAAAAAAGTGAACATTTAGCTATTCTACTAGATTCCCTTCGCCAGCTCTGCTGCATTTTTCTTCTAAAGCATAGTACAGCTGTATCGGTTCTGAGCTCGCTAGCGTCTTCCTGATAGACAGAGCTCTCATTGTGTAATACGAATCCAGCCACAACACTCGGCGACTGCGGACAGTGCCGCTCAAAACAGATTGCAACTTTTCTACACATCAAGTCACACAAAAATGAATTACAGGGCATTTTGTAGAAGTACACGTTCGTACTAATTAGAATGTTATCGGTAGGGAAACTATGCACAAATCTCGTGATCGATTTTTGATAAACGCCCTATTCTAGCGGTCGTTTTACTATTTCGAGGTCAAATTTTGTTATGGGAATTACCATGAGAAAAGTTGCTCGTTGCTACTTGGTAGCAACAAGCCAAAAAATCGCGTGGTGTTTAATTTTTTAACCGCCTGCTTTTAAAGTATGGTATCTTTTAGTCAGGTTTTCCATATTTGAGGGTGGACATATACTAATGGTAATTTTTTAGTTTTTCACCTGACTATTCCTTTAAGCACTCATTTGTTTAAGGATAATATTGCATTTAATAAAATCATTCTTACAAAAACATTCATGTATTTCTCTATGTAGGCTATATCCTTAAAAATGACATTATTTAATATTATTATTATTATAAATTTACCACAGATCTACAGAGGACTCAGCCCCGGAAAACATAGTAGCTTAATTGAGCTTCATTCTGTTGTTTCTTCTTGGCCAAAGCTCGTTCCATTACACTCAAACGTAGCTTTTAAGTTGCTTCCTTAGGCTTCAGAAGGCAAATGTTTTCGAGATTTCTGTAAACCTTCATTACATGACCGTTTCTAGCGTGAACAATCGAGTCCGACTTCACTGATCTATCGTGGTTCGGTCCCAAGGCTGATAGAACTGAAGGCCCAGATTCTCAAAGGTGCCTAAGTGCCAAGACGTCCTAGTTTAGGCAAATCTCACTGGTATAAATCACGCATGTGTCGTTCTGCAATGTCACAAAGATAACACATAGAAAAATATCAACAATTAACATACCATAACACCACTTGTGAATGCGAGTAATACCCAGAGATGATTTATCTTGTTGTATCTGTGCCTAACTTAGGACAACTTAGTGGTTACGCATGTTTGTAAAACCAAGCCCTAGTGGATATAGCCCAATTTTGTGAAATAAGGATAAAGTAAATATATTCACAAAACTTAATTACTGACAGTTGAAGGCTGATTGCTTTGTACTATTGTAGGTCGAAGTACCATTGGACTTAAGTGGGCCCAGCGCGGCTCCAGTACGTCTACCAACAACCAGCAACAATGAAGATGATCCGAAGCCCAGAGGAAAATGCGTTGCCCTTGGCTGGGGCACTACTCAACCTTTGCGCGTGAGTATAATAGATACTCTATTAGATGAGCGTAGCGTAGCGGAGTAAAACTCTCCATTTAACGAGATCGGCGCTTGTGTGTGTGGGTGTGTGTGTACTAATCAAATACCTGGTTTACCATTATGTGTGCCACAATAACTTGTAAAAACTCTTGAAATCCACATGAGCGAAACCATGACGGGCAACTGCTACAGTTACATATAGAACGAAAAATAAATAACATCAATATTATGAATAAGACACCCTTATTAGAAATTGACAACACGATCGTTTTGGACGAATCCTAGTCCAGAACAAATCTGTAATGGCGGCGATATGGATACTTGGAGGAAACTTCGCAATCCAAATTAATTAACTTAAGATGTCGTTTTTACGATGAAGAAGTGTTAAAATTGTTAATTAATAGTAACTTTTCGTAGAAAGTTTAATAAACAGTGGGTTCTCGATGTAAAAAAGTGTAAAAGCACACTCCATAATTACCTTAACTTATTTCCAGAGCCTCGAGTCTCCCGTCTCGCAGTCGCATGATATAGCCCGCGCAGGTTCTCCAGACCTAATGATGGTCAAGCTAGGCCTGGTGACCATAGCAGAATGCCGGAGAAACATTACTGCTCTCCCAGTACTGCAGAAGCAGAATCTCTGCACCAGCACTGATGGCGGAAAGGATGCTTGTACAGTAGGTCCAGTTTAGTTTTAGTAATTTAATCAGATTACTGGCTGAGATGATTTTCAGAGTTGATCTAGAGGGGCTTGGCTACTTCTACCTAAGTGTGGAATGCAGAGTAGTTTGCTGGGATCCCTGTTTACGCTCATATTTGCAAACATATTACGATGTTCATTATTGTAATCTGTTTTACCGACCCGACTAGCTCAATGTATTGTCTTTAGAGGGCGCCGGCGAGCATTGTTAAAGTCATTGTTGTGTGGCGGTGATTGTGATGGTGTTTGGTGTGCCTCCGGCGTCACTCTCTCGTTATTTTCTATTTTATGTTCTTAATAACAGTAAGTTTTAAAAGTAATACAGTGCAATCACCATCCTGTGTTATTAATCAATTACCTGTGGTCGATCCTACAAAACATAGGCTGGTTATCCCCTATTCTGGATCTCCAGTCGGCTGTTCAGCAAGAACCCGGCTCGAGGTTAACATCGCGGTTGGGACAACCCTAGGAAAGGTCTACGCGGCGAACAATTGACCGTAGTTGTCAAAGGGTTTTGGGTGGGAGAAAAAACCTTTCAGCACAATTAGTCCGCCAAAGTCAAGGCGGGAACCCGTTTCCGTGCAAAGCCCGTGCACTGCCCATTTAAAATAACCCGTGGTGTTTTTTCAAACACCTATATCTCAGAAAATATACATATTTAACTCATATGTTCTATGTTACGCGCAGCACTAACTCTCTATTGAGGCATTATACACAACCGAACATCGATAAACTTGATAGAATTTAAATAATTACGAGTTATAACTCCAAATGTGCTATTACAACGTTGCCAATTTCAAAGAGAGAGAAAACTCCATTTGGTGAATAATAGAGAAAGAAGATCCGCGCATGCGCACAGAAGAGACCGCAGTCGCATGGCGTCAGGCAAGGTCCACTAGATCGCTAGTAGCGAGTTCGACGACACGCCGCCAGGGGATAGACCATTTCAAAAACGATCTAGGACCCTTTGTATGACTATCATCACGGCCCTCTAAATCTTTATTAGCAACAATGGGAGTCTTTCAGTTAAAATTTCTCACCAGAGTGCAGCATAGAACAACCCGGTTTTAAAATAGTAAACAAACGCGGATTGCAACGGGAACGAGCGTGATGACAGGTAGTTAAAATTTACAACATATATTTGGTAACGAGCATAATGTCCTAAAATATAATAAACAGTAATATGTAATTAATAAGTTATAACGCCTAGTATTGGCCATTATCATTATAGGGCTACATTATTCAAGTTTATCACAGCCTTTAGCTCTCGACTTTTCAACCACTAACTAGCTGACAGATGACATTGCCTGTGTGTTGCAAGAAGCACCTAATTTAGTTATTTTATTTGAACTTTAATTTAAATGCATTGTTTGCTGAGGCTCTGATTTTATACAGTCATATTTATACAACAATATTATTTTAAGATAAATTCATCAATTAAAACAAAGGCTAACAGACCGTAACTAACAGCTACGGACGACCTACCCTTGTCTCTCTGCATTTGTCGTATCCTAAAGGCACAGGAAACACATATTACTACTCTTAAAGATCTCTTTGTAATGTTTTCAGTGTAAATGTTTCTTGACATCGGTAATAAGGTTTCATAAATAATATAACAAACTAAATCAGTTGAACACGGGCTCACATATTATAGAAAAAAACGCCGCCATTTATGTCAAACACGATCACGGCAATAAAGACAACTGACCATCAACTGACGAAGAAACACGTCAAGTATCCTAGCAACAGACAGAAATCACCGCTTTATTGATGTTAGTATTTCTAAGTCACAGCCTATCAAAGCCAGTATTTTCTAACACCGCCTTGCCGATCAGTGTATTTTTATTTTGACAGGTGGACCGCATTTTTCGGTGCTGTGGTTGAGCTTTAAAAGATCCCCATAGGGAAGTCTCATCAAAAATATAAATTCCTCAAATCACCTAAAAATGGAAGATCATTATCTAAAAATACGGGTGGTATAATTTTTATATCTGAGAAGCGTATATTTCCAATTCTATTAGCATTTTAAGTCTGAAATTTGGAACTTCGGCTCTTGACGTCATAACTCATGTAAACAACTGCCTCCTTGAAGTATTCTTAATAGTATCAACGATATTAAGTTGGACATTTTACAATATCTAAGATGCATTGACTTTACAACAATGCCTTTCATACCACTGTTTTCTTCAGAAAATACATTTTGATACAGTATTTACCAAAACGTGTTTAAAATAATGCAATTATTTAACATATTGTTGTTAATTATTGTTAAGCAGTGTTCATTTACTAACTAGAAATAAACGTTGGTTCAGATAAAGTCTTATGAGAGCAATAATCTACTAAATTGTGGGATTTTAGTACTATTTGTATGATATAAAATTATTGTTTACTGAGATATGACGTTAGAACCTTTTAATCACGAGCAAGATGGCGCAGTTCCGTTTCTGAGCATGTTTTGCCAGCAATATCTTTGACTTGCTGTTAAAGCGATGTTAATGCACCTTTCGAGCCGAAACCAATTAGTTCCCGTTTATTTTAACTTGAGGTAACCAGTAAGCAAATACAAAAAATGTGTGAGACTTCCGTATTAAAAAAATAAAATCAAAATTTGTAGACGATGATCTTGTATGAATCAATGAACCTTGATATAACATTTGAAAAGTGTTCGCGCCGTTTATTCGACGCCGGGGTTTTGCATTTTCGTGGTGTTGGTATTTCTGTCTATTATTTCATATGTTTCGATTTTCGGCCAATCACGTCATTTCCTACAGTTTTCCTGTTTTCCGCGCGATGCACTATCTCTTATCTCGTCAGTATTGTTCCAGTTTCCGACCTCGTCGGTCAAGTTCAGTTTCTCTCTCGTGCGACCAGACTGCGTCTACGCTGCTGTCCTGGGTTCGATCGCCTTCCAGGCATTTTTCATATTTCATTCTTTTCTCTTCCAAACTCGAGTTTCTATCTTCTATTTCTTTCTCACGACGGCCACTTTCCACCCGTCGCAATTACCAACGCTTTTCTCTCTTTCGACCACTTCACCTCTTGGGGTTAGTTTGAAGCTCAATATATATATATACAGTCACCTAAAAAGACCCCCCCTAAAGAGTGAGCACCCAGGCTCAAACAAAAAGTGATTTTTAATTGTTATGTGGGTTGTTTACATCGTGATTCGTGATCATGGCAGTTTTGCTAAGGAACCGAAACTAGTTGACCGAGGTCGATATGCCTTACAGAGTGGGCACGTGTTACGTTGCACTCTAAGGACTGCAGATGCAATGGGGGGGGATCTTTGAAAGCTCAACCACCAGAGCGCAGCACCGAAAAATGCGGTCCACCTGTCAAAATGAAAATACACTACAACAAAGCGGTGACTTCTGTGTGTTGCTAGGATACTTGACGTGTTTCTTCGTCAGTTGATGGTCAGGTGTCTTTATTGCCGTGATCGTGTTTGACAGAAGCGGGGAAATAAGGCGGCGTTTTTTCGGCCGCGTTCGACTGATTTAGTTTGTAACATTATTTATGAAATCTTACTACCGATATCAAGAAACATTGACACTGAAAACATTACAAAGAGATCTTTCAGAGTAGTAATGTGTGTTTCCTGTGCCTTTAGGATACGACATCATGCAGAGAGACAAGGGTAGGTCCACCGTAGCTGTTATTTACGGTCTGTTTTAGCCTTTGTTTTAAATGATGAATTTCTCTTAAAGGGGTTCTCACCCGCTAGATTTATTTTTTACCATATGATCTACTGCACCACACCAATCGATAATGAACCGTTAAACATCGTAAGTTGAAACCTGTGAATTGTTATTAATTAATGAAATTTCTGGTTAACTGCCGCGGCGACTGTTGGTGTCAGCCGGCTTTTGGTGCGAGTGTACTCGAAGCGATATATCTAGACGGCCTTGGTGTACTCCATTCGACACCGCATAGCAGACCGCGTTCATTGTGCATGCGTTGACTATTTCCCCTCCCAATACTACTACTCTCTCTCTCACACTCTCACTCTCTCTCGCTTGGCTTACTTGACACCAACTCGACAGTCGACACCGGCCGACTCGACGTGCACAGCAACGCACAGCAACGCTCAAAACGAAATGGAGCACCCGATTACACATCTTTATTTTGTACCTGAACGGAAGCTCCGATTACAAAACCAAAATATACGAAATACGCAGAAAAGAAAGACGCAGCGAAAAGTATTACATCATTTTTTTTTTGGAGCAGAATCCTCCAAGGTCCCAAGGTATACAGGTAGTCCCAATGCTATTTCTTATGGGAGATTTTCGCCGATGGGACCTAGCTCGAAAATCACTAACTTTGATATTTTTTCCCCTGGTTATGGTGAACCCGATTTCTTTTCATTTAGTCGCTAATTTCATAGCTAATCAGCCTTAGTTAAACATATTTTTTTGGTGTAGCAGGTGAGAACCCCTTTAAAATAATATTGACCCCCTATTGACCCGTCGAGAAGGCTGTGGGGAGAGCTTTTGAACAGCCAATAACAAATAAGACGATGCCCGGCAACATTTATTACAGCGACGCCAGATGGTGCGATGTAAGTCTCTGGCGTGCGCCAGAACCTTGTCTCTCCGACTAAATTGCAACGTTGTAATCGCACATTTGGAGTTATAACTCGTAATTATTTAAATTCTATCAAGTTTGTCGATGTTCGGTTGTGTATAATGCCTCAATAGAGAGTTAGTGCTGCACGTGACATAGAACATATGAGTTAAATATGTATATTTACTAAGATATAGGTGTTTGAAAAAACACCACGGGTTATTTTAGATGGGCAGTGCACTGGCTTTGCACGGAAACGGGTTCCCGCCTGGACTTTGGTGGACTCTGTAGATTTGTTCGTTTGTCGTGCCTCAACAGGAGTATTTTACGCCAGGAGTAATCCGGAAATATGTCATTAAACCGGATATGGGAGTAGAAATCACAGTTACTCCCACTTGGACAAAAAAACAGAGTTGTCACAGTTGTGATCGTTTCAGTTGTTCCTCCTACTCCTACTCGGGAAGCAGGTGTAAAAACCTTACTCCCATCACAGTTGTAGTAAGTTACCACTGGTCAAAAGAACTTGTCGCAGCTACTCCCATCACACTTACTCCAGGACAGATAAAAGGAGTTTTTCGTAATACCGTACTCCTGGAGTAGTGATCACAGGACAAACGAACAAAGCTTGTGCATACTTACAAATCCAGAGACGAGGTGAATAATGTTTGATTGCGTCAATTATTTCAAACCGCAACACATATCATCATTTTGTTTTTTTGTGCGAAGTTAATAGCTTATCTTAAAGAGGACATGATTTTGATGATGTTTTTTGGTCACTAGAATTAAAAATAAATTGCCGACTATAGCAGCAGAGCTTTAGCAAAGTTGTGATATTTTATTAATTCTTTAATTACATAAATTTACAAGTTTACTATTGTTTATGAGTATTATTATTATTATTATTTTTATTATTTTTATTATTATTAGTATTATTATTATTATTATTATTATTATTTATGTTATTATTATTATTATTTTTATTATTATTATTGTTATTATTAATATTATGAATTTTATTATTATTATAATTATTATTATTATTATTTTTATTATTATTATTATTACTATTATTATTATTTTTATTATTATAATAATTATTATTATTATTATTATTATTATTATTATTATTATTATTATTATTATTCGTTAATTGCAGTGTGTAGTAATATGAAGGTGTTAAAAATAAGTAAGTGATTGTTTGTTTGTTTTGAACTGTAAGGTATCATCATTGTCCGTAACTTAGTCCGTATTATTATTTTCATTGGTATATAACCCACAGACAAGCTATGAACTTAGCTTTGTAGGATGTCGAATGTTTATTTAATGATTGTATTGTACAGAACATGGTTATCAATAAAAAAAAAAAAAATATTTTTATTATTATTATTATTTTTATTATTATTATTATTATTATTATTATTATTATTATTATTATTATTATTATTATTATTATTATTATTATTATTATTATTATTATTGCTTTTATTATTTTATTGTTGCAATACATAAAAACTCGGTCAAAACCGGCGTAAACATGTTGTACGGACATAAATGTCAAGTATTTCCATGTGTTTACCTTAAGTCATTTGAGAACTAATTAAATATATCATTGTTCATATTATTTTTTCAAACCAAACTGTGGATGCTATGTACGGTCGTGGCCATTTTGTACTCATCCCAGCATTCGCTCTTTGTACGGTGGAAACCACGAAAACCACCATCAGGATGGAGAACTTCTTGAAGTCTTTATTCTTCTTAGTTAAAAAATGTTCGCACTATTCTACTCGTGTTCAAAATTATTGCTTTTTGCATCTCGATGTATATGTTCAGTTGGAGACCAATAAGTTTAATACTGTCATGGAGTTTACGTGCATGGAACAATACTATTTGCTGATATAATTAACGGTACAAAAGTTACATTATTCTGCTTCTACAACCTTTTTATTTCATTAGATATCTCCTTATATTTGTTTATCTTTTCTCGCTAACTTGTCTCTACATTGTGGCATAAAGGAACGGCAACATCAATTAAAACCGTTTCTTGTTTCTTCTTGTCAATAAATATAACATCCGGTCTATTGTAATGTATAGTTTGGTCTGTTAGGCCTATAACTGCCCGGTCGTAATATAATTTGTTGTCTTTACTATGTAATACCTTCTTAGGCTTGTATTTGTAATACGCAGTGCTTGTGTTTATTAGTTTATATATAATAAGTAATTTTTTATGCATAAATAATAATAATAATTATTAATTACACATATATATATATATAATATATCATAATTATTATTGTTTTTATTACTTTTATTATTATTATTATTATTATTATTATTATTATTATTATTATTATTATTATTATTATTATTATTATTATTAATAATATTATTATTAGTATTATTATTATATTATTCGTAAATGGAAAAATTGCAAGTAATTAAATATTTTCAAAAATATGTATAGACAAGAGTATAACTATTTCCGGAACAAAGTAATTAAAAAAATACGTGCTGTTAATAATTAATATTTCAAAGCCGTAATTGAATGAAATTAGCATAACATTAAAGAAACTTGGCAGTCGATTAATGGAATAACAGGTAAGCGTAAGAAAGAGTCAGTTGAGGCAGTTATAAACAGGTACATTGGTATAAGCGAGAGTCAACAGGTAATTGTGAAAAAATTTGCCAAATCATCTGTTGATGAAATTGACAACACTATTCATAAATGTAAAGTTCAATGTTTATTTGTGGAGAGTGGAGGCGCGGGAACTATGATGGCTGTGAGTTTGTGCAGGGTGACAGCGGGAGCCCGCTCA
This sequence comes from Isoperla grammatica, assembly GCA_945910005.1. NCBI lineage: Eukaryota > Metazoa > Arthropoda > Insecta > Plecoptera > Perlodidae > Isoperla > Isoperla grammatica. The sequence goes on from OX246741.1 coordinate 46,833,816, forward strand.
TATGTAACGGGGAACAGTGGGGTGTGACGTCACGCGGGAACTAAGAGGGCTGTGTTTCTGTGCAGGGTGACAACGGGAGCCCGCTCATATGTAACGGGGAACAGTGGGGTGTGACGTCACGCGGGAACTAAGAGGGCTGTGTGTCTGTGCAGGGTGACAGCGGGAGCCCGCTCATATGTAACGGGGAACAGTGGGGTGTGACGTCACGCGGGAACTAAGAGGGCTGTGTGTCTGTGCAGGGTGACAGCGGGGTCCCGCTCATATGTAACGGGGAACAGTGGGGTGTGACGTCACGCGGGAACTAAGAGAGCTGTGTGTCTGTGCAGGGTGACAGCGGGGACCCGCTCATATGTAACGGGGAACAGTGAGGTGTGACGTCACGCGGGAACTAAGGGGGCTGTGTGTCTGTGCAGGGTGACAGCGGGGGCCCGCTCATGTGTAACGGGCAACAGTGGGCTGTGACGTTACGCTGGAACTAAGAGAGCTGTGTGTCTGTGCAGGGTGACAGTGGGGACCCGCTCATATGTAACGGGGAACAGTGAGGTGTGACGTCACGCGGGAACTAAGGGGGCTGTGTGTCTGTGCAGGGTGACAGCGGGGTCCCGCTCATATGTAACGGGGAACAGTGGGGTGTGACGTCACGCGGGAACTAAGAGAGCTGTGTGTCTGTGCAGGGTGACAGCGGGGACCCGCTCATATGTAACGGGGAACAGTGAGGTGTGACGTCACGCGGGAACTAAGAGGGCTATGTGTCTGTGCAGGGTGACAGCGGGGGCCCGCTCATGTGTAACGGGGAACAGTGGGCTGTGACGTTACGCGGGAACTAAGAGGGCTGTGTGTCTGTGCAGGGTGACAGCGGGGGCCCGCTCATGTGTAACGGGGAACAGTGGGCTGTGACGTTACGCGGGAACTAAGAGGGCTGTGTGTCTGTGCAGGGTGACGGCGGGGGCCCGCTCATGTGTAACGGGGAACAGTGGGCTGTGACGTTACGCGGGAACTAAGAGGGCTGTGTGTCTGTGCAGGGTGACAGCGGGGGCCCGCTCATGTGTAACGGGGAACAGTGGGCTGTGACGTTACGCGGGAACTAAGAGGGCTGTGTGTCTGTGCAGGGTGACGGCGGGGGCCCGCTCATGTGTAACGGGGAACAGTGGGCTGTGACGTTACGCGGGAACTAAGAGGGCTGTGTGTCTGTGCAGGGTGACAGCGGGGGCCCGCTCATGTGTAACGGGGAACAGTGGGCTGTGACGTTACGCGGGAACTAAGAGGGCTGTGTGTCTGTGCAGGGTGACAGCGGGGGCCCGCTCATGTGTAACGGGGAACAGTGGGCTGTGACGTTACGCGGGAACTAAGAGGGCTGTGTGTCTGTGCAGGGTGACAGCGGGGGCCCGCTCATGTGTAACGGGGAACAGTGGGCTGTGACGTTACGCGGGAACTAAGAGGGCTGTGTGTCTGTGCAGGGTGACCGCGGGGGCCCGCTCATGTGTAACGGGGAACAGTGGGCTGTGACGTCACGCGGGAACTAAGACTGCTGTGTGTCTGTGCAGGGTGACAGCGGGGGCCCGCTCATGTGTAACGGGGAACAGTGGGCTGTGACGTTACGCGGGAACTAAGAGGGCTGTGTGTCTGTGCAGGGTGACAGCGGGGGCCCGCTCATGTGTAACGGGGAACAGTGGGCTGTGACGTCACGCGGGAACTAAGACTGCTGTGTGTCTGTGCAGGGTGACAACGGGGGCCCGCTCATATGTAACGGGGAACAGTGGGGTGTGACGTCACGCGGGAACTAAGAGGGCTGTGTGTCTGTGCAGGGTGACAGCGGGGGCCCGCTCATGTGTAACGGGGAACAGTGGGCTGTGACGTTACGCGGGAACTAAGAGGGCTGTGTGTCTGTGCAGGGTGACAGCGGGGGCCCGCTCATGTGTAACGGGGAACAGTGGGGTGTGACGTCACGCGGGAACTAAGAGGGCTGTGTGTCTGTGCAGGGTGACAGCGGGGGCCCGCTCATGTGTAACGGGGAACAGTGGGCTGTGACGTTACGCGGGAACTAAGAGGGCTGTGTGTCTGTGCAGGGTGACAGCGGGGGCCCGCTCATGTGTAACGGGGAACAGTGGGCTGTGACGTCACGCGGGAACTAAGACTGCTGTGTGTCTGTGCAGGGTGACAACGGGGGCCCGCTCATATGTAACGGGGAACAGTGGGGTGTGACGTCACGCGGGAACTAAGAGGGCTGTGTGTCTGTGCAGGGTGACAACGGGGGCCCGCTCATGTGTAACGGGCAACAGTGGGGTTTGACGTCACGTGGGAACTAAGAGGGCTGTGTGTCTGTGCAGGGTGACAGCGGGGGCCCGCTCATCTGTAACGGGGAACAGTGGGGTTTGACGTCACGTGGGAACTAAGAGGGCTGTGTGTCTGTGCAGGGTGACAGCGGGGGCCCGCTCATGTGTAACGGGCAACAGTGGGCTGTGACGTCACGCGGGAACTAAGAGGGCTGTGTGTCGGTGCAGGGTGACAGCGGGGGCCCGCTCATCTGTAACGGGGAACAGTGGGGTTTGACGTCACGTGGGAACTAAGAGGGCTGTGTGTCTGTGCAGGGTGACAGCGGGGGCCCGCTCATGTGTAACGGGGAACAGTGGGGTGTGACGTCACGCGGGAACTAAGAGGGCTGTGTGTCTGTGCAGGGTGACAACGGGGGCCCGCTCATGTGTAACGGGCAACAGTGGGCTGTGACGTCACGCGGGAACTAAGAGGGCTGTGTGTCTGTGCAGGGTGACAGCGGGGGCCCACTCATCTGTAACGGGCAACAGTGGGGTGTGACGTCATGGGGCATAGGCTGTGCCCGGAAAGACTCCCCCGGCGTGTGGACCCGAGTCGACGGCTATCTACCCTGGATAGAGAAAGTAACAGGAAGAAGTGGAAACCCTCCTACGAAAATAACTGGCAAGCCTCCTGTGAAACCTCGATCATCTCCCAGTAATTCTAAGAGTGCTGGTATTAAGCAAAACGGCTTTTCGGCCGTCGTACATGTGTTCTTTGTATTCTGTGTCTACTCGTGAGGTAGAATGTGTTTTAGAAATTAAATATAAAGACAACTCTCATGAATATTAATATGATGGTGGAACAAAATGGTGAAGTAATAACTTTTATGAATATTGATATAATGGTGTACCAACTAACAAATGGTAAATAAATTACTTACATGTATATTGATGTTATGATGTACAGGTACCAAATGTTTCTGTCAATGCAATTGTGCTATTCGAGACTATGACTAACGATATAGAAGACGAAGGGTGCTTGATAGAAAGCTGCTGTTTGCCCAAACAAAATAAATAGACTATATGGAAGTGTGGAGGGGTGAGAGATTACAGATAATTTACGTTTTTACTTGATGTTCGCGCCAAGTATTCAAATACATTTCCGTTTCCCCTAATTTCAGTATCTTCTCCTAGCTCCCCACCTTCAACCCCCGATTCACTGTCAGAGAGCTGTCAACCGGGCTTATCTCGGTCTCTCTCTTCGTTGAACGCTCACGGACTACACATCGACGAGTCTGCGTGTCTCCACAGTTTTCGTGTTACGTTGCCCTCGTATTCGAGACGAGGCAAAAGTGTTTACTTCGCCATTTTCACAGTATTTATTTTTTATTTGTATTTCTTCACGTTACTCTACTTATTTACTGTGAATACGTGTGTTTTGTGTTCATTTTCAATCATTCTTCAACCGCGACTAAACTTCACCCATCTTCGTCCACCACGGCCTCTCCGCAACCACCATCTTCGAGATACCGGAAACTAACCAAGGTAAGACAGTGAAATCGGTCCTTTCCTCACCTCCTGTCTTGACCAGTTCATTTTCCCTCTGTTTCCCCCTCTTTTTTCTTGCCTCGTTCGCAACACTTGATTAAGAAATATTTTATATTTCTCAATATATGACAAACACTAATTTTTATGAAAACTTGATTGGACAGTCTGTATTGTTTTGTTTGTTTGTATTGGCTCTTTGTACGTTATATTATTATTAAAGCTTGGCTTTTGTTAGAATACGATATACACAAAGTCAATAAAACGAATAATAAATATATAAAGTGTTGGGGGTTGTAATTTAGAAAAATACAATTTTTCATTATTTTAAATATGATATCATACTTATTTATTTCATCTCTTCATAATAATAAAATCCCAAAATATTCAAAACTACCAATGTAAAATATTACTACAATATCGTGGCAAATGTTAGATTATTACACTTTCTCTCGATTATTTTTATAATACAGAGTGTTCTTGATAATATTTCATACCTTTATAAAAATGAAAAACTTAATTGAATGAAACCAGCAAAGCACTAGACGAGTTTTGACATCTCGTGCATCCTTTGACCTTCACGCAAATACTTGTCACTACCATGATAACAGTAACTTGATGCCTATAGTGATTTTTTACTTCAAAATAATATGCACATTTTCTTATGAGGGGGCCATATCTACGAAGTTTCTGGGGAAACGTTTTCAAAACTAATAAAGACAGCAATTAACATCAATTTAGGAAAGCGCATTGCAAAACTGTTTCTTATTTCCATAGCTATTATACTTTGCGTCATTGTTGAATGTAGTGCAATGTGCGTTGCTATCAATGTTCGTTGTCATTCCGTCTAGTGTTTTCGGCACAGTCCGCCACCGTTACTAACACTTCTTGACAGCAATAGATACGTTATTTATTTCTCTAATACGTTCCAGATCGCGTTTAAATAAGTATATTCGTGACCAGACAAATACCTTCTTTTTACAGCCACCTCAAATTTTGCTGTTACTGTGATTAAGAAAAATATTTTAGAGTAACATTTGTGTAATTTTGCCAAATAAAGACCGCTTTGACATAAACATATTCCTGATCTGAAAAATATTTACACAAACCGCTTTGACATAAACATATTCCTGATCTGAAAAATATTTACACAAATATAGCTATCTCACATTTTCCGCCATATTGGCTCAGAAACACATTTCTTGTAACTATGGTGTAAATTTATAACTGTACGAACGACTTTGTCACAAAACTATTCACTTTAATCCGCATTGAGGCTTGTGGATGGTCAAAATTTCAAGTTGATGGACATTCCATTCGACCGCTATCGACAGACCCTTTAACAAAAAAAAAAAAAAAAAAAAAAAAAAAGATCTAGTGCCATAAAAGTCTAATTGAGACGCTCGCTTTATTACAAGAAAAATGTTCTGTGTTACGCGTTGATAAGCGAGTGCGTCCATATCTACAAACTTTCTGGCGAAAAGTTCTCAAGGTTATTAAAAACCACACTTAACAACAATATAAGAAGCCGCATTGCAAAAAATGTTTCTAATTTTCCATAGCTATTACACTTTCCGACATAGTTGAATGCTGTGCAATGAGCGTAGCTTACATTTTCCGTTTTCATTTTGCCTAGCGTTGTCTACGCGGTCCGCCACTGTTACTTACACATTGACAACAATAGATATGTAAGTTCAGCCTCTAATAAGTATCAAATTGCGTTTACATAACTATATTCCTGGCCGGAAGAAAGTTTACTAAAATATAGCCACCACACATTTTGCTGTTACTGTGTTTCAGAATAATATATTCGAGTAACGTTTGTGTAACTTTGCAAATACTTATTAGGTCGCTATGATACGAAAATATTCGTGTCCGGAAAAATCTTTTTGAAAGTATATCTCATATTTTGCCACCATTTTGTTTTAGAAAAATATTTTAGAGTTACTATGTTGCTTAACTTTTTGAACGATTTTGCCCCAAACCTTTACATCTTCAATCCACATCCAGGCTTGTGGATGAACTTTACGTTCGACCGCTATCGACCGACATAAAACCAAAACAAAAAAAACTAACAGAACGAAGTGCTATTAAAGTGCCCGTTCACCTCTTTAGCAAGTTGTTCTCTATGTATAGTTTAACCCTAAACACCAATGATTGGGTGTATATCACGTGGTCTATACCATCAGATGTCCTTTGTTTGTTCGCGCAACTTGCTGTTCGAGGTGGTTTTCCTACGTCATGTAACCCATGTTGCCAACTCTGCGCTGCGTCTCCAGCAGGCATTGGAAAGAAGGGTGGTACTGAAGATGCGTGGTTGGCTGAAGACATCAATAGAGGGAGAGCACGTTGTCTGACGAGATACTTTGTTCAAATGAAAGTGGTGCAGAAGGCGCGTGGTCAAGCTGATAAATACAAGATTTGTAACAACTCACTGGAAATGTGTTTATATTTTTCTTCAATTTGTGAAATGATAAAAGTATTTGTCAAGATAAGGAATATAATTATAATAGTTTTGTCAAATTAAGAAATAAAGTTACTTACGTCGAACAGGTTTTCACAAAGACTTCAAGTAAAATTTCACAAACTTACGTTTGTTTGATACATCTCGGTGAAACTTCTTTTTGTTACAAGTATGTCGTTACATAAGACTACGACGTATAACGTACTTTTTGACGTATTTGTGTTAATTTCTATTTGACCTGCCATTTTATGTATTGCTATAATGTGAAGAATAAAACGGTTTCATTTGTAGTGGACGGAAAATTTGAAACGACTATACACATGCGCTTGGCCAGATACTTTTCGCCCAACCCTCCAGATGCGCGAGGCAAGGTCACACCACACTCGGGGGTACGATGTTGCCAAACGTACAACGTTCAGTACAATTCATAAAACATTTAACCACTAATTACGTGGAACTCGAATCATTTTCGGTGAAACTGTTGTTGAATATGTGTTCTATATACGAACTTGAGTGCCTAGGTACACATTGCAGCAAGAGGTGAACGAACACTTTAAGGTCAAATGTAGACGCTCGCTTCATGCGCTTTACAAATCTATGACAACGTACCGCGTGGCAGATGAGCGTTCTTATGGAAATACAAAAATACTGCTTTTAAAACATACTTATGATTTTTTAATGAATACCTAATGTTAAATATACTGCTCAACGTTTGAAAATTTATATCACTTGAGATTGTAAATGCAACGGGACATTATTTTAATATTACTGTTTTAAGAATAGTAAAAACATTAATATAAAATACCGGTAAAATAAACTTGTCATTTTTTTACAAGATGGCGGCTTACGTTACAATTTTAAAGGTAGTGTTAGAAAATTCTCAATACGTTTTTAATAATCATACAAAATATTATTTATATCCAATGAAATGTTTTCATTTTATAAAATAAAACATGAATGTTGAATATCAAGGTATATCAAAATAATTTCATGAAACAGTACTTCACTAAAAATACGCTAATTTAAAACCATTAAACTTATCCTGGTAATAAAGAATGCATAATGTAGATAACGGTTAAATATATATAGACTACCTCAATTGATATGTCATACAACAACTGGATTCAAACCACAATAAAACATTTTAAAATGTCGACGAAATAAGATTTTTAGCCGCACTTTATACCACGCCTTTGTTGCCATTCAATTGTAAAGTCCGGCCGTTCAGACGATACCCAACCCAAGATCTAGGATCACTGGCCGAGATAAGTAGATGTCATTATGACTTAATACCAGAAGTAATGCGACACAATAATTTGGATGGAAGGAACAACTCCACGTGGAGTGTTTATCCCCATTCACCAATCGGAACACGAGTTTCAAACATTTCGCCAATAAGGAGGCTGGAGACAATGTAAATGCCAAATATGTATGGAATTCTCGTCAGAAGAGGCAAGTGCTTGCTACAGGGTGTTGTTGTTGATGTGACACGGTTATCTGTGGTTCTATGTACCCGTTGTTTGCAGGGTGGTTGGTAGCCTTCGGAAACCCCCTGTACTGTTTTCAACTCGAGTTGATTGAAAGAGGGGAAACATGTCTGGAAATACCAACATGTTGACCAACAAAGGGGACAATTAGCCGTTAAGGCATGAATGTTATCTTTCGAGTGGGAATCGTTCCAGCGGCAAGACTTTAGCTAATGAAATACAAATATACACGTTAGAAAAGTCTATCTACTGCCGCCATCTCCCATGCATACTATCTGCACCTAACGTCAAAGGACCACGGTTCTCAAATGTGAAGCACATTAGTGGAACGCTTTGAAAAATACAAAAGAATTGCCACAAACAGAAACTAAATATTTGTTTACAAAATGGAAGTCAGGTCATTATAATGATATTGTTGCAATACATACAAACTCGGTCAAAACCGCCGTAATCATTTTGTACGGACATAAATGTCAAGTATTTCCATGTGCTTTCATTACTAAGTTCTAATTAGAACTAGGTAATTAAATATACTATTGTTCATATTATTTTCCAAAAACAACTGCTGATGCTATACGGTCGTGGCCGATTTGCACTTATCCCAGCATTCGCTCTTCGAAAGGTGAAAACAACGAAAAGCACCATCAGGTTGGAGAACTTCGTGAAGTCTTCGTTCTTCTTATTTCAAAAATTTTCGTACTATCCTACATATGTTCAAATTTATTTCTTATTTGCATCTCGATGTATACGTTCGGTTTGAGAGGAATTAGTTTAATAATATTGTCATTTAGTTTTTGCGGAACAATAACATTTACTGATCTTATTAACGGTACAACAGTTATATACTATTCTGCTTCCACGGCCTTTTTATTTCAATAGAAATCTTGTTATTGGCCAAGCATAGTATGTGCATCTAACTTCAATGTTTCTCAACGAGAATCATATAGACTATAGAGCATTGTAAACAATACAATTAAAAATCTGGTAAAAGAAAACTAAATGTTTTTTACAAAATGGCTAATAATTTCAAAAACCAAAACTAGATTTTTTCAATAAATAATTTTTTTCATGTTGGCATCTAGTACGATTTTGCTGGGTAACAGCATCTAGTTGAGAGTACACTAGGCTGGCTGAAAATTTCAACCAAATCCGTCAGGTTGTCCATCCTGTGCGCGACGAAACATGTTGCGCACAAACACACTCAGACAAAGCTCCGATCGAGTTGAATGGAGAGATTCACTCCACTATGCTACGCTCATCCAATCAAAATACCGTGAAACTTAACATATATTCAATTTAAAAGAAGCACACGTTTCCGTACGACGACAACTGGATTAAATGTGCAGCAATATTGGATCTTATTGCATTTCAGGCAGTCAACCAACGGGGAAACGATAAAATGTCAATTTCCGAAATAGCGTAGACTGTCTACTGTCAATTTCTGCCCCACCTTCTTCTTTTATTCTTTTCTAAAATGTTACAATTATTGATTGAAGGTTGTCTTCTGTAACGTAAAACCCAGATACACATAGGCAATAAGTATATTACAATAATTTTCACATAACTTATATTACATTACGTTGGTTGTGTTTGTTTAACTTTGCAAAGAATCGAAGTGTGTGACACTCACAGTTTTAGTGGAAACCATATAAATGACAAAGAAGTTGATAGGAAAAGATACGATACAACAACAAGTCACAGCCTGCTGGGCTGCTTAACCAAGGAACACAAAGTCCACTTGATCTCCGCCTAGCGGAGGCTCGTCGAACTCGCAAGTTCAACGAGCCACCGCTAGGTGGAAGATCGAGATCCGAGTCGATAGCAAAGTACTCCCGCTTGGAGGGGTAACTTCTTTATCGACTCGTGACATCAAGAAGGCTGTAGTCGAAAGGTGCAGACATAATGCAGATAGGTATCGTCATATGTTGTGTTGTTAGTAACGCACTCTATTGTCGGCTCCACGCACCGTGCTTGGTATTTATCAGTTAAACAATTATCCCTGCAGGTGACACTACTGCAGGTTAAACTGTGTGAACAATGTGTTTTTTGCCACAGTCCGCCGTTAAGATTTCACAACAATGTATTCACTATCCATAGAAACGACACCCTTTTGTACGTCTTGTGATATAATGAATGTTTTCTTAAGACATGTTCTAAAATGCGACTATACATACAATATTAACTAAATTATCAGTATTAATTAATTATGGGAGTCATGTTCAAAGCAAGTATTGACCTCATCTTCGTTATCGCATTAGGTAAGACTCTAAAAGCTTGAATTATGAGCTCTGGATAAATATGTAGTAAGCTCCTTTTTAAACAAGGGAGTAGCTTATAGTACATAAAGTGAAACAGCACATTACATAATACCCAAATTATATTAATACTATGATCTAAATCCATTATTTTGAAATTTGCGAAAAACCCCATTCTATTTAACGTGTCTCTTATGGCGGCAAAATGGAAATTTGGAGACACTGCTACCAAATACCTTATTTGCTGCTACGGCCAAACCGGGCCAAGCCATGTGCGAGCTTCCACTACGTGACTCTTACTGCACGCATAGATGTGCACTTAACAGGATGTTACCGACGCAAAACCATAATAAATGGAAACCTCAAATTTTCTTTAATCGATGGGCTTTTTTTACGAGACAACCCATATCTAATTTCATCCCGATCAGAAGTTGCACATAGAAGATTTATTCTGTTAAAATTATTAAACAATTTTTTTTAGTTTACTACTACTACTACTACTACTACTACTACTACTACTACTACTACTACTACTACTACTACTACTACTACCACTACTACTACTACTACTATTACTACTACTACTACTACTACTACTACTACTACTACTACTATTACTACTACTACTACTACTACTACTACTACTACTACTACAACTACTACTACTACTACTACTACTACTACTACTACTACTACTACTACTACTACTACTACTACTACTACTACTACTACTACTACTACTACTACTACTACTACTACTACTACTACTACTACTACTACTACTACTACTACTACTACTACTACTACTACTACTACTACTACTACTACTACTACTACTACTACTACTACTACTACTACTACTACTACTACTACTACTACTACTACTACTACTACTACTACTACTACTACTACTACTACTACTACTACTACTACTACTAATACAACAACTACTGCTACTACTACTACTTTTAATACTTATACTACTGGCTAGTTCCTTATCGGTATGTGGGTCCCAAACGAATAAAGATTTACACACCAAATTTTGCACCAATTTTTGCCACCTCCCGGGCATCGTTTTACACACACAACATTTATTTGGACAGAATTCCAACCAAAAAAAATAAGTTTTCCAAAAAAATTGATTTTTTTAAAAAGTTGCCGACGAAAAAACATAATTTTGTGTCTCAACGTTCGTGCCATCGTTGTAGAGAAGTGAATTTTCAGAATCTTATCTTGGACGCTGACCATGTAACAATATAGGCCTACTTAGTTTTAAATTACGGGATAGAAAATTACTAACAAAATGACAAGTTCCGCTTGATCTCCGACTAGCGGAGGCTCGCCGAACTAGCACGCTTGAAGTTCGACGAGCCACTGCTAGGCGGAGATCAGACTGACCTTGACAAAATAACAAGGTCAACTTGTATTTTATTAGTTAAGTTTGGGGGGGGGGGGCAACTAAATGGTAGCCTCCCCCCCCAAAACGTTTATAGACATTTTAAGTGCATGTAAGTATAGCACAAATAATTATGCACCAAAATGTACCATCAAATACATTTTTTGCACCATCCCACAATCAAGATATAAATTAATTTATTGCGGGTGTCAACTAAATTCCAGCCCCGCCAACTCCCGCAAACGTTTTTTGACATTTTTGGTGCAAGTTATTATTGCACTCATTTTGCACCAAAATACACTATCAAATGTAATTCAAGCAAAGCTCCCACAATCAAGACATTAATTAATTTATTAATTAATTTACTAACCTATATATTATTGTTAATTTATATTGCTGGTGGGAGTGGTGCAAAAACTGAATTTAATGATGTTATTTGGTGCATAATTAGTGCAATAATTACATGCACTAAAAATGTCAATTTTTTGGTAGGAGGCTACCATTAAACTTGCAGCCCCCCCCCCCTCACTACATTAATTAAATACTCAGTTATGGAAGTGGTACAAAGATCAAAATTAGTGCAATATCTGTTAATGTCATTTAGGTGTTATAACTGTTTGGGCGGGTACCGGGGCTAACTTAATTAACCTATATTTTTCATAACGACGACCAGAGCAAATGTGTGACTTTTTCTAAGTGATGCATATTGTACACCGTTACTGGCCTACAGCTTTCTTATAATGTTTTCAGTGACCGATAAGGCTAAGTTTTGCTCTGTCGGCGTCGAAAACACCGCTGACACCTACTTCTACTTCCTTCTTCAAGACCAAATTTACGTTATTGATCAATGTTTTAATATAAAGTATTCATTTTTAATCATTTTAATAATGTCTCATTATTCAGGTTCATCGTAAAGACCGTTAAATGTTCGTAATAGTATTCTTACTCAAGAAAGTAAAACCAACAATTGGTTAAATCCCAGTTTTACCAAAGATTACTGAGTGGAGAAGATGTTTCATCCATATGGGAATTCGTCTGCGCGTGTCTGAGCGAAATTTTCTTAAGTCCGACGTGTAGTTCGAATTCTCACCGCAAGAGTCGCTCTCCCATGCTCTTCCAAAAGTTTAAAACTCAAGGTCCACTAAATCCCCTGGCACGTACTAGCGATCTAGTAGACCTTGTTTAACGGTCTACTTGATCGCTAGTAGCCGCCAGGGTATTTAGTGGACCTTGGTCAAACGTGCAGAACTAGCGCTCCTTGCGGTCAGAATTCGAACTAGTGGTGAGACTTAGAAAATTTCGAAAAATTTCGCGCAGATATTTTAACACGGCGATGAAACATCTTCTCCACTCAGTAATCTTTGGTTTTACCCCATATCGTGTATCAACCATAGATTAATGTACGAGGTGAATTGATGTAGAATTAGAATATTAATAATATAATAACAACCTTCATCCGGTTCCTGCAGCCAAAGCTGTTTCCGTAAGACAAAGAATAACATTCAATACCTTATATCAAAACGATAATCGAAACAAATTACATTTAATACAATTTATATGTAAACTAAACAAAATAACGAATACAAATAGTGCCAATATATAAACATAGAGCACCAATACGGCCAGAACTAAATCTAATGTATGCCCAACTGCTTTACTTACTTTTAACAACAAAGTTCTCTAGCGTCCCTGCAATTTTTCGGGTATTGTTTTTTTTATTTTTTTATTGGACTTATTTTATGTTTGGTATTGTTACAAACACATGTGAAATGTGTGTGCTTTGTGCTGTTTTCTGTGTTTTTATTGTTTTGTTAATTATTTCACGCCATATGGCAGAATACATTATATGTGAAATAAAAATAAATAAATAAAATAAATAGATTAACTTATTTAAAAAAAAAAAAATAACAGCAAACATGTGTTTGTTTGCCTATCTTTGGTAACCGTATTGCCAAACTCACTACAAGTGTTTCAAAACTGGACAACACAATTATAATTATATATATATATATATATATATATTCTGATGAAATAAATTATTGATAACACTTAATTATAATTTGTGTCTTCTAAGTTAATAATTCTATCAATATAATTCAAAATTGTGGTAGGCCTAAGATTTGGATATTTTTTCTTTGTTAAGTCATTTGCGGATCATCCGGAGAAGATGGTGTTAAGCCAACGGTAAATCGCATCGTCGGAGGGGTGAAGGTTGACGATACTAAGAAGTACCCCTACCTGGCATCCCTGCAGGAAAACAACGAACACCTGTGTGGAGTCACAATCCTCAACTCAAGGTGGCTCCTAAGTGCTGCACATTGCAGTGTGAGCAGGCTTTTGTACGGGTAGGTTGCATACCAGATATAGATGGACCAACACCACATCTCCCTTGGCCAAAACGGGCGAGTCAAAGTCTACTGGAATGCAGGTGATAGCGCATAAACGCGTGCTCCTCGCACTCGGCGCGTGAACGGTAGCGGCAAAACATGGCTTCACTTACATTGCATTATTTCCGAAACTATTCAAGCTAGAGCAATATTATAAGCGGCACAACAAAGATGACAGTTATACCTTGACGATTTTAGTTTTATATTTGTGACAGGTTTCTTGTAAACCATACAAATTGCGATCGTAAAAAACGTAGAAATCTTCGAAAAGGTTTCCACTAACATTGCTCTGCTTGGCATTATTTTATTTACTATTAATGTTTGACAAATATAGTGCACATCATCGTGTAGAAGAAGGTTAGACAAAAGTATTTATGTATTTAGATATTTGTTTGTTTAGATATTTGTTAATTTAGATATTTGTTAATTTAGATATTTGTTATTTTAGATATTTGTTAATTTAGATATTTGTTAATTTCGATATTTGTATTTATATATTTATATATTTATCGATAGTGCATGCCTGTGATTGGTTTTGTCACAGTAATGATTGGGTCCCTTTGGATCCTACAAATATGACTATTGTCGTCGGAACATTACACATCCTCTACCAGGACGCCGGCTCGCAGATGCGAAACGTGTCTAGGTTTGTAGTGTATCCTGATTACGAAGATTTGAACATAACTAACGACATTGCCTTAATCCAAGTAAGTTAACTACATTAGTATAATATCGATAGTAGTTAGAAGCGTACCGACCGCCATTTCTGAAATGTAGACTGCTTTTTCCACCCGACGTATTTCAAGAGAAGTTAACAAATTTCTGGCGTAATGAAGTCCCACTGACTAGAGCCTGAATAGTCACGCCCCCCGTGACAGGTTACTAACTGAAGGTCGTATATAATCCCTTAAAGGGGTTCTCACCCGCTAGATTTATTTTTTACCATATGGTCTACTGCACCACACCAATCGATAATGAACCATTAAACATCGTGAGTTGAAACCTGTGAATTGTTATTAATTAATTAAATGTTTGGTTAACTGCCGCGGCGACTGTTGCACGATCGTGGTGTTAGCCAGCTTTTGGAGCGGCTGTACTCCGCTCGACACAGCATAGCAGACCGCGTTCATTGCGCATGCGTTGGCTATTTCCCCTCCCAATACTACCCTCTCACCCTCTCTCTCTCTCTCTCTCGTGGATGTACGGGTGAAGCTTAGTTTTCCTATGAGTGTGCATTCTCGTGTATGGTGTGTAACTGTGTGTCTTGTGCTGTGTCTGTTATCATGGCTAGCCTATATTATTTACAGACAATTATTTTCTTTATTGTAAATTATATAATGTCGTTTTGTTATGTGTACGGTTGCAATAACAAAGGGACAAAGGATGACGAACCTCTTCCGTCAAGTGGACCGAAATTGAAAATTAAAATTGAAACCGGCGAAACAGTTGTTTGTTCACTAGCAACACCACACCCGCTTTGCAAAAATCTACATTATTATTATTTAGGTATAGGCCTCCGTGTAATGCAACCTTCAATGCAAAAGGATGAAAAACAATGATACCTATTAAATATTTTACTATGTCACGGAGAAGATATAAGTTTAGATCAGTCAGGTAAAACTTGCACGGATGTCTCTTCAAATGGAATAAACCCAGTGTATTTGCCCGACACATCCGGGAACCGTTCCCTTATTTTATTCACTACACAAGCAGGTACAATAACGCGGTAGTGTTTGCCCAGAGCTGTGTTTGAGTTAATCCAATACACAAACTGTCGGTACGCTAAATGCCGCAATAAATTGTTTGGTACTGGTTCGATAGAATACGATTTCCTTTTACTTCTTTCAGTTGCAATTAGTATGAAATGATGGCGTTACATATTAAGTGCCGAGGTTGACAAAATTAAGTTTTCAAATATTTGGTGGTCCGTAATGCACACGTTGTCTTCTAACATACTTCTAACAGCCGGTATTTCCGCACAACAAATACATTCGGCGACTGTGGGCATAACTGAACATTCGTCACATTTGCACCAATTTTCATTATTGTTCCTATCGCCATCGCTAATACTTTCAATAGACTCTTTGGCTTTCTCTTTTTCTACCAATTCTTCTGCAGAATATTCGGGATTAAACTGGTACCCAGCCATAGCCATCGAGAAATATGATACGCAAAGTGTTACAATTACGAGACGATGCAATGCAATTGCAAACCCGTCACTATGACTGACTGACTACACACGCTGCATGCCCCTCCTTCCACTCGTTACTCTTCCTCCGAGTATCGTGTGACTAGACGTGCCGATGCGCACAGCAACGCTCAAAACGAAATGCAACACCCGATTACACATCTTCATTTTGTACCTGAATGGAGGCTCCGATTACAGAACCAAAATATACGAAATACGCAGAAAAGAAACACGTAGCGAAAAGTATATCATTTTTTTTTTTTGAGCAGAATCCTCCAAGGTCCCAAGGCATACAGGTTGTCCCAATGCTATTTCTTATGGGAGATTTTCGCCGATGGGACCTAGCTCGAAAATTACTAACCTTGATATTTTTTTCCCGGGTTATGGTGAACCCGATTTATTTTCATTCAGTCACTAATTTCATAGCTAATTAGCCTAAGTTAAAGATATTTGTTTTTGTGTAGCGGGTGAGAACCCCTTTGAATGGGCCGGTTTCAATTAGATGGTTGGACCTAGAGAAGAACAGAAATAAGATACGTTGTATATAATTCTATTCTCCAAGTATTAACAATCAATAGCATCATCAGTTGTAATGCAGTCAATTGTATATATGCCTAGCCCTACAAAACATGAGGCAGTTTCTTTGTTTTCCGTCAGTTTTCAATATTCTGGTACTTCAGAAAAAATGGTTTTATACTTTGAAGATCAACTGTTCCCTTTAAACATTTCCCTTATCGAGACAAATACTTCTCTAGGGAGTACACTTGACTTTCACTTATCAACGTTCTAGGGGGATGGGACTCTAATTAACATATGCCGCCTTATACCCTCCGTCTCCACTAGTAGATAGTAGATCTATCTCTTCCACGTCTAGTCCTAATCTGGAGTAGATTCATAGAAGTCGTAGCTGGAAGACAAGATACAGAATATGTACAAACCTGAAGTACGGGGAGAGTGAACTGGCCACACTGAAGTACGATCTACTAAGTTATCTTAAGTATTACAAGAGTGTGCATCAACCTGAAGTACGGGGAGAGTGTACTGGCCACACTGAAGTACGATCTACTAAGTTATCTTAAGTATTACAAGAGTGTGCATCAACCTGAAGTACGGGGAGAGTGAACTGGCCACACTGAAGTAC
Source organism: Isoperla grammatica (assembly GCA_945910005.1). Lineage (NCBI taxonomy): Eukaryota > Metazoa > Arthropoda > Insecta > Plecoptera > Perlodidae > Isoperla > Isoperla grammatica. Next base: position 46,850,931 of record OX246741.1, read on the forward strand.
GATCTACTCAGTTATCCTTAGTACAACTAGAGTGTGCATCAACCTGAAAAACGGGGAGAGTGTACTGGCCACACTGAAGTACGATCTACTCAGTTATCCTTAGTACAACTAGAGTGTGCATCAACCTGAAGTACGGGGAGAGTGTACTGGCCACACTGAAGTACGATCTACTCAGTTATCCTTAGTACAACAAGAGTATGCATCACCCTGAATTACGGAGAAGGAAGGTGTACCTGCTACAGTGTTGGCCTGTATAAATAGTTATTTAGGAGGGTGAACTCTGAAGTTCTGAATAAAATCCCCCATTTTGCTTTTTTTTTAATATCAAAATAACGTTGTGTTTTAAACCTAAGTTTTTACATATATTATTTTAATTCTACAGATGGTACCACTTAACAATGTCTTTTTGAACTCGTGTAACGCATAAGCGCAATGTTTTTTACATTTTGTAAAGGAGATATTTTTACCGGGTTGTTTCAGGGGGAGGGGGGGGGTTAAGGGTGGGGGGGGTTATTTTTCGAGCGTTTGCATTTTGGAAAAAGCCGGCGAGTATGGAGAAGTGTAATGATGAAAGTGTACAACGGAGAGGTAATAATTACGGCTGGAAACTTGATACGCAAACGATGTCATTTCACAGCATACTTAACTTTGAGAGTAATTTATGGAATAACTATTTTCTGACGGTTTTCTGGAAGTAGGACACTCTCATTTCTACAGTTTTTAGCAACCGTAATGTAACTTTCTGTTGCTTTTCTTTGATAATGATGGATGGTCCCGTAGGATTAAAATTTGAGTTTCTTGGACAGAATCAAAAAACTACAATTCAGATCTTTAATGTACAATGGAAATGTTAAAATCTAATTTAATGATATAAATAAGAAAATATTTGATCTCATAATTTATATCTGACATCAAAATTTAACCGTAAATAACTCAATTGGGTATAAATCTTCACTTAATCCTCCGTCACTCGCGCACTATTTTGTTTCAACAGGGCTCGCGGGGGTTTATAAAACCCTATGACTGTACCAGCTGTAACTTCTGAATAATACATATATATATGTTGTGACGTAGATTTTCGTAGACAAAATGAGATGTAACAGGGGAATGTGGGGTGTTACCACGTTTTGTAAAGCGGCTGTTCTTACACATACCTTGCTTCACGACGTTTCACCGTCTACTGTGCGGCGGCATCCTCAGGTGACAGATCCGGGTATCGCGTGCGACGTTCTCTGGGCGATATATATATATATATATATATATATATATATATATATATATTGCTGAACTTAGACTTTCGTGACTATTAATATTGTTAAAATTATAAATACCACGGGTTGTTACGTCACGTTTACTACACTTACTTGTCATATTAGTCAACGTTTCTGAGCAACGTATGTGCTCTGTCCTCAGGACACTATGTGTGTGTGTGTGTATTTGGGTGTCGTGCGTAAAGATTGTATACACAATTTTTATTATTATTTTTTTTTTTTTTTTAGTTTTATTGCAATTTATATATATTTTTTTTAAACATGATTACTTTTTCTAACATGAATTTGTTTATTCGAACGTAGAAACATTGTTATTTCATCATTTTGTGTTAAGCTAAGTGCCAAGACGTCCTAGTTTAGGCAAATCTCACTGGTATAAATCACGCATGTGTCGTTCTGCAATGTCACAAAGATAACACATAGCAAAATATCAACAATTTACATAACATAACTATACTTGTGAATGCGAGTAATACCCAGAGATTATTTATCTTGTTGTATCTGTGCCTAGCTTAGGACAACTTAGTGGTTACGCATGTTTGTAAATCCAAGCCCTAGTGGATATCAAACAGTTTGGTGCAAAAAGATAAACTAAATATATTCACTTAACTTAATTACGGACAGTTGAAGGCTGATTGCTATGTACTATTGTAGGTCACACAACCATTGAACTTAAGTGGGCCCAGCGCGGCTCCAGTACGTCTAACAACAACCAGCAACAATGAAGACGATCCGAAGCCCAGAGGAAAATGCGTTGCCCTTGGCTGGGGTAGAACTGAACCTATGCGCGTGAGTATAATTGATACTTTATTAGATGAGCGTAGCGTAGCAAAGTGCAACTCTCCATTTAACGTGATCGGCGCTTGTGTGTGTGGGTGTGTGTGTAATCATCCAATACCTGGTTAACCATTATGTGTGCCACAATAACTTGTAGTAAGTAGTAACTCTTGAAATCCACGTGACGAAGCAATGACGGGCAACAGCTACAGTTATATAAAAAAAAATTAATTACATCAATATTATGAATCAGATTCATTATTCCACAATTACCCTGATAAGAAATTGACAACACAATAGCTTGGGAAGATTCCTAGTCCAGAACAAATCTGTAATGGCGGCGATATGGATACTTGGAAGAAACCTCGACGTCCAAATTAATAAATAAATGAAATCGTTTTAGCTATAAAGAAGTGTTAAAATTGTAAACTTATAGTAACTTTACGTAGAAAGTTGTATAAACAGTAAGTTTTCGATGTACAAAAGTGTAAAAGCACACTCCATAATTACTTTAACTTATTTCCAGAGCCTTGAGTCTCCCGTCGTGAAGTCGCATGATATAGCCCGCGCAGTTCCAGACCTAATGATGGTCAAGCTAGACCTGGTGACCATAGCAGAATGCCGGAGGAACATTACTGTTCTCCCAGTACTGCAGAAGCAGAATCTCTGCACCAGCACTGATGGCGGAAAGGATAAATGTAGGGTAAGTCTTTAGACCAGTTATATAGGTAGACGGAGTATGACGTCATCGCGAGTGAGACCATCATTGCATCGAGGCAAACCACGTGATGTGGGGACACAGCCTTCTCGACGGGTCAATCGCAGGTTTGCCGCTAGATGATGTTAGGTGCGCGGCAAATACGTTTGACATTTGACAATGGATGTATTATTATATGTATTTCCACAGAAATTATTAGTGAAGGTACTGTTGATCTTAAGTAACATATTTTTGATTTGCACTAATTGATAATGATCATTTTTTTTACACAACGATGTACTGTTTATACTGTTCACACGCAGACGCTTTAAATTGCCCCGAATCATGTCCCCACATCACGTGGTCTGCATTCAATGTTGGTTTCACTCGCGACCGGTCGCTAGATTGGCTTGCTCCGTCGCTCCGTCTACGGGTGCGGTCCGAAGTGTACTCCGAGTATCACAGGTTACACTCTGCGTGTCCCGAAATCATCTCGTGATACTCCAAGTACTCCGCGCTCTGCGTCCCGTTACTGTCGAGAGCGCGCTCCGGAGTACGCTCGAGATACTCCGTAAAAATCGCGGAGTGTTGGGAGTCCGAAAAAATATGGCGATGAAAATACGAAATGGTAGAATTTGTATTGCAGTCTGGGGCCAAGTGTGCAGTCACACTTACGGCCTCCGATGCGCAGCGAGCTCTTAGTGGTTTGTATTAATTGATTATTCATATTTTTGGTCAAACAATTGGTTTTATATTTTCTCCTAGGGTCTCCCCCCCAAGCCTAGTATTAGGTTAGAGTGCCCATACATACATATATGCATTGGGTAATGAACGTTATGAACGTGTTCTGTTTACCTGACCACATTCACATTTTAGAGGTGCCTGGAGAATTTATTGCAGCCAATATTTCTAACTCTTCGTCTGAGCTCGAATTAAATAGTTCATTGATGAGGTACGCGATATCTGAACGTTCACGATCCATTTTTTAAGTGGCGCGCAAGGTGGTGCGTATCGCGTCCCGTAATCGTGTATAAAAATCGAGTGTAAAAATGGCGGTGCCATAATCCACCATGCTCTAAACGGAGTATTCACAGAACATTTCGGACCGCACCCTACCTATATTACTTATAAAGGGTATAAGTACTGTTTAGTTCTTGTATTTTATTCAGACTACTGGCCGAGATGATTTTCAGGGTTGATCTAGAGATACTTGGTTACTTCTTTAGGGGTCCTTGATAAGTGTTATTTTGTTAACTGCATCTAATGGTGCGACCCCATGCTAAGACGTAGGACGAATACATGAGATGTTAAAGCATGGAAACCCCCCATAAGGATTCTAGAACAATTTGGAAACGGGGGCCCGGTCATGTGTAATGGGCTACAGTGGGGTGTGACGTCACGCGGGAACTAAGAGGGCTGTGTGTCTGTGCAGGGTGACAGCGGGGGCCCGCTCATGTGTAACGGGGAACAGTGGGGTGTGACGTCACGCGGGAACTAAGAGGGCTGTGTGTCTGTGCAGGGTGACAGCGGGGGCCCGCTCATGTGTAACGGGCAACAGTGGGGTGTGATGTCACGCGGGAACTAAGAGGGCTGTGTGTCTGTGCAGGGTGACAGCGGGGGCCCGCTCATGTGTAACGGGCAACAGTGGGGTGTGACGTCACGCGGGAACTAAGAGGGCTGTGTGTCTGTGCAGGGTGACAGCGGGGGCCCGCTCATGTGTAACGGGGAACAGTGGGGTGTGACGTCACGCGGGAACTAAGAGGGCTGTGTGTCTGTGCAGGGTGACAGCGGGGGCCCGCTCATGTGTAACGGGGAACAGTGGGGTGTGACGTCACGCGGGAACTAAGAGGGCTGTGTGTCTGTGCAGGGTGACAGCGGGGGCCCGCTCATGTGTAACGGGGAACAGTGGGGTGTGACGTCACGCGGGAACTAAGAGGGCTGTGTGTCTGTGCAGGGTGACAGCGGGGGCCCGCTCATGTGTAACGGGGAACAGTGGGGCGGGACGTCACGCGGGAACTAAGAGGGCTGTGTGTCTGTGCAGGGTGACAGCGGGGGCCCGCTCATGTGTAACGGGCAACAGTGGGGTGTGGCGTCACGCGGGAACTAAGAGGGCTGTGTGTCTGTGCAGGGTGACAGCGGGGGCCCGCTCATGTGTAACGGGGAACAGTGGGGTGTGACGTCACGCGGGAACTAAGAGGGCTGTGTGTCTGTGCAGGGTGACAGCGGGGGCCCGCTCATGTGTAACGGGCAACAGTGGGTTGTGACGTCACGCGGGAACTAAGAGGGCTGTGTGTCTGTGCAGGGTGACAGCGGCGGCCCGCTCATGTGTAACGGGGAACAGTGGGGTGTGACGTCACGCGGGAACTAAGAGGACTGTGTGTCTGTGCAGGGTGAAAGCGGGGGCCCGCTCATGTGTAACGGGCAACAGTATGTTGTGACGTCACGCGGGAACTAAGAGGGCTGTGTGTCTGTGCAGGGTGACAGCGGGGGCCCGCTCATGTGTTAAGGGCAACAGTGGGGTGTGACGTCACGCGGGAACTAAGAGGGCTGTGTGTCTGTGCAGGGTGACAGCGGGGGCCCAATCATGTGTAACGGGCAACAGTGGGTTGTGACGTCACGCGGGAACTAAGAGGGCTGTGTGTCTGTGCAGGGTGACAGCGGGGGCCCGCTCATGTGTAACGGGCAACAGTGGGGTGTGACGTCACGCGGGAACTAAGAGGACTGTGTGTCTGTGCAGGGTGACAGCGGGGGCCCGCTCATGTGTAACGGGCAACAGTGGGGTGTGACGTCACGCGGGAACTAAGAGGGCTGTGTGTCTGTGCAGGGTGACAGCGGGGGCCCGCTCATGTGTAACGGGCAACAGTGGGGTGTGACGTCACGCGGGAACTAAGAGGGCTGTGTGTCTGTGCAGGGTGACAGCGGAGGCCCGCTCATGTGTAACGGGCAACAGTGGGGTGTGACGTCACGCGGGAACTAAGAGGGCTGTGTGTCTGTGCAGGGTGACAGCGGGAGCCTGCTCATGTGTAACGGGCAACAGTGGGGTGTGACGTCACGCGGGAACTAAGAGGGCTGTGTGTCTGTGCAGGGTGACAGCGGGGGCCCGCTCATGTGTAACGGGCAACAGTGGGGTGTGACGTCACGCGGGAACTAAGAGGGCTGTGTGTCTGTGCAGGGTGACAGCGGGGGCCCGCTCATGTGTAACGGGGAACAGTATGGTTTGAATTCATGGGGGCAAGGCTGTGCCCGAAAGAACAAACCCAGCGTGTGGACCCGAGTCGACGGCTATCTACCCTGGATAAAGAAAGTAACAGGAAGAAGTGGAAACCCTCCTACGAAACCAACTTGGAAGCCTCTTGTAAAACCTCGAGCATCTTCTAGTAAGCCTAAGAGTGCTGGTTCTAAGCAAAACGGCTATCTGGGCGTCGTACATGTTTTCTTTTTATTCTTTGTCCACTGGCGGGATGGAATATGTTTTGGAAATTAAATAATAGAGACAACTCAGACGCATATTGGTATTATTGTCTACCAACTGGTAAAGTTATTACTTACATGAAAATTAAATAAGGGTGGAACTATTGGCAAACTATTAACTTACATGTATATTGATGTTATGATGTACCAAATGCTAAATAAATAAATAACATGTTATGATGTAGGTACCAAATGGTTAATAAATAACTAACATGTATATTGATGTTATGATGTACCAAATGACGAATTAATAACTAACATGTATATTGATGTTATGATATACCAAAATATGGTAAATAAGTGACTTACATATATTTTGATGGTATGATGTACCAAATTGTAAATAAATAACTAACATGTATATTGATGTTATGATGTACCAAATGTTTCTGTCTATGCTTTTCGAGACTATGACTGATGATAAAGAAGACTAATGGCGCTTGACAGAAAGCTGCTGTTTGCCCAAACAAAATAAATAGGCTGTGTATGGAAGTGTGGAGGGGTGAGAGATCACAGATCATCAAGGTTTTTACTGGATTAAGAAATCATGTATATTTCTCAATCTATGACGAACTTAATTTAAGAAAAAAACACTTAGGGCCTATGTTGCAAACTTTACTAGAAAGTTTGTATTGTTTTGTTTGGTTGTTTGTTTGTTTGTATTTGCTCTTTGTACGTTATTTAATGGATTTATAATAGTACCTACGGTACAACTCCATGGTTATACTATTATTAAAGTTTGCTTACTGTTAGAATACGAATTACACAAAGTAAATCAAAAGAACAATACATATTATATAAAGTTTTGGGGGTTGTAATTTGGATTTTTTTTTCATTATTCAAAAAAATTCATTTATCTCTTAATATTAAAAGCCCAAAATATAGAAAACTGCCAATGTAAAATATAACTACAATATCGTGTCAAATGTCAGATTATAACACTTCCTCTCGATTATTTTGATAATATAGACTGTTCATTGATAATAATTTATACCTTTATAATATGAAACTAAAATTCTGTCCAAGCCAATTATTTTATTTCCAATATTTAAACATAGTAATTAATATTGTTACGGTTGCTTCATGCACACCGTGTGGAATCTCAAATCAAAACTCGGAAATACTAACATGCAAACTCACCGACCTTCACATCTGCTGTCACTTGCCCAGCCCCCAATACCAACTGACGTTTCCAAGGACAAACAAAACAAACAATGTTCTCTGGCATCACAGCATTCTCAGGCGAACCACAACAAACCAAGGTCTACTTGATTGCCGCCTAGCGGCTAGTCGTAGAATGATCAAGTAGACCTTGCAACAAACAACAACACAACAACAACAACAACGACATATCTTCGTAACAATATTAAATAAATAAATATACAGATGTTTATATGTTAACATCAATAACAAAATTAAATTATCTTATTGAAACATCCCGAGGTGGAAAAAACAAAATGAACACACTGTATTTATAATTAAAAGCTTGGCCGATAAATTTGCATTCTCAGTTTTACTTTCCAAGTCCTGAAATGTATCTTGAATTACATATTAAATTAATTTTAAAGTTCATAAACTTGATGAGTTATTACCATTATTGCTTAAAACTACGAAATATTAATAATAAATTTCCCAAAGAAAAATTACAAATTCATCGGCAACGCTTTTAATTATAAATACAGCGTGTTAATTTAGTTTTTCCCACATCGAAATCTTTCAATAAGTTAAATTAATGTTTTAATTGTTGTTAATATATATTTATCATTATTAAAGGGGTTCTCACCAGCTAGATTTATTTTTTACCATATGGTCTACTGCACCACACGAATCGATAATGAACCATTTAACATCGTGAGTTCAAACCTGTGAATTCTTATTAATTAATGAAATTTCTGGTTAACTGCTGCGGCGACTGTTGCGCGAGCGTGGTGTTAGCCGGCTTTTGGTGCGGCTGTACTCCACTCGACACCGCATAGCAGACCGCGTTCATTGCGCATGCGTTGACTATTTCCCCTCCCAATTCTTCTCTCTCTCTCTCTCTCTCTCAGCTTAGTTTTTCCATGTGCGTGCATTCTCGAGTATGGTGTGTAACTGTGTGTCTTGTACCTATCGCCATCGCTAATACTTTCAATAGACTCTTTGGCTTTCTCTATTTCTGCCAATTCTTCTGCAGAATATTCGGGCTCAAACTGGTACCCAGCCGTAGCCATCGAGAATTATGCTACGCAAAGTGATAACGAGACGATGCAATGCAAACCCGTCACCCAGACTCTGACTGGCTTACACACGCTGCCTGCCCCTCCTTCCGCTCGTTACCCCTCCTCCGAGTATCGTGTGACTCGAAGTACTGATGCGCACAGCAACGCTCAAAACGAAATGCAGCACCCGATTATACATCTTTACACAACTTCATTTTGTACCTGAACGGAAGCTTCGATTACAAAACCAAAATAAACGAAATACGCAGAAAAGAAAGACGCCGCGAAAAGTATTACGTCATTTTTTTGGAGCAGAATCCTCCAAGGTCCCAAGGCATACAAGTCGTCCCAATGCTTTTTCTTATGGGAGATTTTCGCCGATGGGACCTAGCTCGAAAATTACTTTGATATTATTTTCCCGGGTTATGGTGAACTCGATTTTGTTTTATTTAGTCGCTTATTTCATAGCTAATTAGCCTTAGTTAAACATATTTTTTTGGTCAAGTAAATATTTATATTTTTGTTTATGTTATAATTACTATGTTTAAATATTGGAAATAAAATAATTGGCTTGGCCACAATTTTAGATATCACCCCTATTAAGGTTAGGTTAAATAGTAGATTGTGTAATACCGCACCTAAGCGGCTCCTCGGAGGTAGTAGTTATTCATATTTTCATCTACTCACAATGATACAAACAATACATTTAAGAGGAAACTTTATTTTTTATTTTTTAAAACACTTACATTTTCCTTTCTTCACCGTCAATCACAACAATCAGAAAAACCCACAAAAGACTAAAACAAAACATCTCAAGTCACGGCCCACCGGAGACAGCCAATGTCCTAAACCCGGCCGCCGCCCACTAGATGCAATAGCAACCACTACATTGCCCCGTTCAATCAAACAGAACCATAGTTAGTGGTTCCTGTTTCACACATCAGATTAATTAAAGTCCTCCCAACGAATCTATTCTCATGCTTTCATCACAGGCCATGTCCAGAATGGCAACTTAACTTGTTCCTCCGTGTGCTTGATGGAAGATTGCGTCGGATTGTCTCAGTTCGTGAGTTGGCCAACTTGTCCGATGTTGATAAATGGTAATCCTCTCATTTGTGTAGGTTGCTATTAATAATATTACACGACGAATATTTTTAAAAATTAAATACAAATATAAGTTTGTAGTAACAAAACCAATTCGATACCAAGAAATGGCGGAAACGCCGATGTTTAAACAACTTATTTCATAAAACTAAAGTAGGACGGACTATACCTTTACAGTTTAGACCTACCTCTAGAACACAGTGGAATATTAGAATAAATACTTGCTGCGAGTAGTAACTTTATGGATCTACTCAGTAAAGTGTGAATTTTGATACATTTTGACAGGCTTTCAATAAAAACAAAAGACTGCCAATGTTGCTCACAGCTTGCTGGATTTTGATAGTTCCTGTGAACTTTTTCGAATTCTCCAACCCTCATTGGCTACACAACAAGGTCTACTAAATCTCCACCTAGCGGAGGCTCGTCGAACTCCCGAGTTCGACAAGCCTCCGCCAGGAAAGTTACGTGATTGCAGTGCAGGAGCTGCTAATTTCGTCGAGCGCCATCTTAGTATTCGGCAATAGTGCGCGCATGAACACAGGCAGTAAACCGTCCGCGGAAGTTTATTTCGAGGCCTCAGGGGTTATGACGAAAGCATGAGAATAGATTCGTTGGGAGGACTAAACCATACTTATAGTAAAATACAGTAACAAGGTTATTGAAAGATTGATTAGAAAAAGTTTCAGTCATAGCTTCTTTGGAAGGACCCAGGGGTAGTCGTCCACAGGTCCTGAACTTCGCAGTGCATATTGAGGTAATGGTACACCTACTTCCATCGGTGGATCAGGCACAGCATCGAATTCGTACTCATGTTGTGGAGAGCCATCGTCGACTTCATTCTCTGAATCCATCAAATCTACATTTGTGTCATACTCTAACTCAGCCACTCCATCACTGGTCGGTGCATCGCTAACGGAACCATGTTCATCATCAATAAAATTACGGCCAGTCCGAACAATATCATCATCCCAAATATCTTGGGTAGCATGCCATGCATTCCGTTGCTGATCTACTGGGGCTGCTTCTTCTCTAGGACTAGGCTCATCTGTCACAACCGGTCCATGTTTCAGACGATTACAGTGAATCAGCTGCTCCTTTCCACCATAAACACTCTTAATCCTAAAGTTGACAGGAGACGTCTGACCTAGTATACGATATGGTCCTGTCCATTTGGGTCCTAACTTCTTTGTTGTTCCAGGTTTCACCACCACTACGTTCAAGTACACTTGATCACCAACCTTGAAAGAAACAGTTCCAGATCTCTTGTTGTATTAACGAAAATTCTTAGCAACGCAAATTGCACTGCATTCAATAATATCGGGAAGTATAATAGCTATGGAAATTAGAAACAATTTTGAAATGCACATTCTTGAATTGTTGTTAATTGTTGTTTTTATTAGCTTTGAGATCTTTTCGCCAGAACGTTTCCAGATATGGACGCGCTCGCTTATCAACGCGTCAAACATAGCGTTTTCCTAGTAATAACTATTGTCGACTTTTTTAAGTGAGCGAAGCGAGCCTCTCCATTAGACCTTTATGGCACTTAGTCCTGTTTTTTTTTTTTTTTATGTCTGTCGATAGTGGTCTAATGGAAGGTCCGATCATCTTGAAATTTGGACTATCCTCAAGCCTTGATGTAGATTGAAGGTGTATAGTTTTGAGACAAAATTGTTTGAAAAGTTACACAGTTACACCATAGTTGCTGCAAAATATTTTTCTGAAACAAAATGGCGGCAAAATGTGAGATAGCCATACTTTTCTACAGATTTTTCCGGTCACGAATATGTTCATTTAATGGCGATCTGATAAATATTGGCAAAGTTACACAAAAGTTACTCGAAAATATGTTTCTGAAACAGAGTAACGGCAAACAGTGAGGTGGCTATATATTATATTAAATTTTCATCCGGTCACGAATTTACTAATTAAAACGTGATCTGGTACGTATTAGAGGCAGAAATTACATTTCTATTGCTGTTAATATCTGTTGGTAACGGTAGCGGACCGTGTTGAAAACATGACGACGAAAATTCTTAGCAACGAACATTGCACTGCATTCAACAATGACGGAAAGTATAATAGCTATGGAAATTAGAGACATTTTTGCAATGCGCATTCTTAAATTGTTGTTAATTGTTGTTTCTATTTACTTTGAGAACTTTTCGCCACAAAGTTCGTAGATATGGACGCGCTTGCTTATCAACGCGTCATACAGAGCGTTTTCCTAGTTAATTGAATTTCGATTACTATATCATGGATTTAATAATCAAAATAACTCAAACATGTTCCCTACATTATATAGTCCAGCATCAAATGGAATCCTGTGCAATTTCGAGGAAAGAGTATAGCACCATATACCAATGTGTTCATAAGGTTTCACAGTATTTAGCGCACTTTGGTGCCAGAGCGATATCCGCGACTGGGGGCGGGGGCGGTGCCCCCAATTTTGACTACACTTTGCATTGAATATCGCTCAATTACGGCCAAACGGTTGGTCTGACAACGAAAATAATTACTATAAAATATATTTGTGTGTAATTGATAAATATTTCCTTGTCACAATTATTCATGTACGGTACATAGTGCGAAAGTTATCATCAATTAAGTATAAAATTAATATATTCTCAATATATAAAACCATGGGACAACCATATATTATCAACACATTACAAACCCATTCATACACGTATAGAAATGTCAGAGTGTTGCCATATCGGTGATTTGTTTTCATAATTTTATCTTCAAGCGATTGGTATTAGTGAAGTATTAAAGACAAGAATGCGTGGGGCTTTTGTGCTCCCGTTAAACACAGGTGTAATGCATAGAAGCATTGGCAATCATAATATTGTACTATTTCGAAAGAAAAGTACACTTATATCTTCGTTTTAGCTTGTAAAATAATAATCTGGATGGTGCCAAGCTCCAAAATGAGGCGTTTACAAGTTATACATAAAAACCAAAATGGCCGACTCTCATGAGGTTTTTCCTATTTATCTTCACAATCGTGCATTTTTTGGCAAAACTTAATATGACAAAAATTGTTTCTAGTAAAAGTCTACACACATATGATACTTGGATATTTTCATAGGAAGTACTACTTACGTACAAATTTAATTTTTGTATGTATGCATCTGAACTCAAATGTACAAAACTTGGCTCCCGTTCGCTTCTTGATGAAGCAACTGTGACCTACGGGAGTGGTCTTAATATCTTCTTTTAAGCTCATCAAATAATAATATTGATGGTGCCAAGCTCCAATGATAGGCGTTTACGAGTTGCATGTGAAAAACAAAATGGCTGTCACTTCAGGTGGTTTTGGCAATTTATCTTCATAACCGTACTATTTATAACAAAATCTAATATGACAAAAAATATTTCTTGTAAAATTCTACATACAATTCATATTCAGGTATTTTCATATGATTTACCATTTACCTACAAATTTAGATTTGTGTATGTTAATCTGTACTCAAATGTACAAGCATTGGCTCCCCTGGGCTACTTGATGAAGCAAGTATGGACTATGGGAGTGGACTCAATCTCTTCCTTTTAACATATAGAATAATAATTTCGATGGTGCGAAACTCAAGTACTAGGCGTTCAAGAGAAACACGCAAAAAACAAAATGCCCGCCAATGGGGTGTATTCAGATGTACATCCGTCGGTTTTTTGATGAAGCAAGTATAGGAGTCGGCTTAATCTCTTCTTTATAGCTTATAAAGTAATAATTGTGATGGTGCCTACCTTTAATATGGGGCATTATCGAGTTACACGTAAAATACAAAATGGCCACCACTATAGGTAGTTTTTTCAATTTACCGTCATAACCGTACGTTTTATGATAAAATCTAATATGACAAAAATTGTTTCTTGTAAAATTGTACACACATAGGATATTTACATATTTTTATAGAACTTACTATTAACCTAAAAATTAAAATTTCTCCATGTTAATTAGTACTAAAATGTTTTTTTTTTTTTTTACGTGTTTCTCTTGAACGCCTAGTACTTGAGTTTGGCACCATCGAAATTATTATTCTATAAGTTAAAAGGAAGAGATTAAGTCCACTCCCATAGTCCATACTTGCTTCACCAAGTAGCCCAGGGGAGCCAATGCTTGTACATTTGAGTACAGATTAACATACACAAATCTAAATTTATAGGTAAATGGTAAATCATATGAAAATACCTGAATATGAATTGTATGTAGAATTTTACAAGGAATATTTTTCGTCATATTAGATTTTGTTATAAATAGTACGGTTATGAAGATAAATTGCCAAAACCACCTGAAGTGACAGCCATTTTGTTTTTCACATGCAATTCGTAAACGCCTATCATTGGAGCTTGGCACCATCAATATTATTATTTGATGAGCTTTAAAGAAGATATTAAGACCACTCCCGTAGGTCACAGTTGCTTCATCAAGAAGCGAACGGGAGCCTAGTTTTGTACATTTGAGTTCAGATGCACACATACAAAAATTAAATTTGTACGTAAGTAGTACTTCCTATGAAAATATCCAAGTATCATATGTGTGTAGAATTTTACTAGAAACAATTTTTGTCATATTAAGTTTTGCCAAAAAATGCACGATTGTGAAGATAAATAGGAAAAACCTCATGAGAGTTTGCCATTTTGGTTTTTATGTATAACTTGTAAACGCCTCATTTTGGAGCTTGGCACCATCCAAATTATTATTTTACAAGCTAAAACGAAGATATAAGTGTACTTTTCTTTCGAAATAGTACAATATTATGATTGCCAATGCTTCTTTGCATTACACCTGTGATTAGCGGGCGCACAAAAGCCCCACGCATTCTTGTCTTTAATACTTCACTAATACCAATCGCTTGAAGATAAAATTATGAAAACAAATCACCGATATGGCAACACTCTGACATTTCTATACGTGTATGAATGTGTTTATAATGTTTTGATAATATATGGTTGTCCCATGGTTTTATATATTGAGAATATATTAATTTTATACTTAATTGACGATAACTTTCGCACTATGTACCGTACATGAATAATTATGACAAGGAAATATTTATTAATTACACACAAAAATATTTTATATTCATTATGTTCGTTCCAGACCAACCGTTTGGCCGTAATTGAGTGATATTCAATGCAAAGTGTAATCAAAATTGGGGGCACCGTCCCCGCCCCCAGTCGCGGATATCGCTCTGGCACCAAAGTGCGCTAAATACTGTAAAACCTCATGAACACATTGGTATATGGTGCTATACTCTTTCCTTGAAATTGCACAGGACTATGATTTTCGACACTTTGATGCTGGACTAATAACAGTTCACATATTTATCATATCAACACGCATTAGCAATGCGTCCTGATACGCATCACCGCTTGGCTCCTCAACGCACACAAACACATCCCTTCATGCATCCCCTGCAACAATTCTCCTGTTGTGTAATCCAGAAATACAAAACCAACCCCGACTGGGAACCAAATCCAGGTCTGCCACTTGCCAGATGTTTTTTTTAATTTCTGCATTTCACAAGAAATCACCTACGAAAGCCTTTCTACAATAAATAGCCATTTGAAGTCATCCGTATCTATCTAAGAACTACTTGAATTCCATCTATTTACAGTCGAGTTTAAGTATTCATAGGTTGCACGTACGTCACATATTTGCGCGTGGCGGCCACATTTGTGATCAAACTTTGACGTTGCCATGGAGAAACAATTGAAGGCTGTTGTGGTAGAATACATAAATTCGAAGTTCTTTAAAATCCAGCCTGCTTTTGAAGCAAAATATTTTTTTAAATGTTTTATATCTTATGTTTGCTTTTAAAACTCTAAATTAGACTTATTTACGAAACTTGAATAGTATTTGCCAATGGTCTAGGATTGGCCCTCATCAATTGTGTCGCAATCATGGCCGCTGTGACGTCACGTGGGAACTATGAATAGGACTTGTCTATCGCTGCTATGGAATCTTTTTAATACATGTTATTTTTCAATAAGAAAAACAAACTACATAGCAACCATAAACAAATTCTATATTTAACTCGACTTTGCATCAAGTCTCTTGGCAAACTACCACAAACTCTCAACAACAATAACAACGACGAGACAATGACAAAGACAACGACAATTGCATCCAACTTATAGAGCTTCCGTCGTTTACGTGCTTGGCTCGACATTGACCGCCCCCGCCCCCGCCCCCGCCCCCAAACAAACAACACACACGCACACAGGAAATGCCAGCGCCCATATATTCAACAGGAATAATTACGTTTAATACTTTATATCTTGCTAACTCATCTCTATTGTGTTCCTGGGATCGACGCCGCCTAACATGACGCTAGGGGTCGACGCCCGCCCCCCCCCCCCCCCCCCCCCCCCGCCCACCGCCGCCGCCCAATTATCGTCGCCGACCGGCGCCAACGGGCACGCTTCGAGTTAAAACAATAAAACATTCATTGCAGACGTCACAAAAGAAACAAATATCGAAGATATCCATGCACCCCAGCCGCATGAAATCGAATTGCCATCATTCGTATTTCATAAACGTTATCTGGTAAAAATGTCTAGAAAAGTAATTTTACCGTCTGCGGTTTTTGAACACACATAAAGTAATAACAAATCGATTTACCTACGTAGAGACATATCTACGGAAATCATCTCCCCCCCCCTCCTAGAAAAGGTCAGAGCGGGGTGTTTGCGTGACAACCGTAACGAATCCAGTATCGTTTTTATCCATGCCCTCTTCCTGGTTACTATGACGTCACGCGCTCAGGGTCGCACCAATACACGAAGAATGCGATGCGATGCGATGTACCTTGAGATGCGCAGTTCGGCCGCCAGAGCGAGAGTTATCTAACGGGCGCGCTCACGCGGCGAACGTGCGCACTGTTGTCATAACATTGGGAGTATCGCGCGTTGTGTTGTGTATGTTAGGATCGATCCTAGTTGATACAGGACGTAGTGTAGTGTGGCGGCAACATGGGCTGGCTTAGGTTCAGTAAGAAGGTGACGAGTAACGCGCGACTGGAGGGCAAGACGGCAGTAGTTACAGGTTGCAATACAGGCATTGGGAAGCCGACTGTCAAGGATCTGTATTGTAGAGGTGAGCAGTGAGCACGCATCCCATTTCTGTTTAATAGACCAATTTCAGAATTGATCTAGTACTCTTCTAAAGCCTGTATTACACGGTCAAACTTTTTCATCCAACTCTTTGAATTCAAGGACAAAAGCGCATCAAAAACAGTCAGTATGTAGTCAAATACAACAATAGGAATGATTTATTGATGCGCTTTTGTTCTTGAATTCAAGGAGTTGGATGAAAAAGTTTGACCGTGTAATACAGGCTTTAGATAAAGCTAATCGCGGCCCCCTAGATCTTCAACGACAACAATGCACAAAAGTGAGAAATTTACCTTAACATTTATAACTGTCATGGACCCTTGGATAGAGCTTATCACGGCCCTCTAAATCTTCAATGACAACAATTCACAACTGTGAAAAATGCACCCTAACATAATTATCAATAAGGACCCTTAGATAGAGCTAATCACGGCCCTCTAGATCTTCAATGACAACAATGCACAACAGTAGCCATGTTTACATGGAGGATTCAATACGGTATTGAGTACGATCCGGCTGTTCAATCCTCCATGTAAACACTTTAAACTCGGATTGGATCGGTTGAATCCAATCCCCTAAAAGCTGGGATCGTATTGAGTGATCGTATTGAATCTATGCATGTAAACGACTTTCTAGTATCGTATCGAATTCACCAAGGTTGTTGTTGTTGTACGTGACAGGTGACGGCGATCAGCCCGCGGTCTAAAGCGTCATACCGCGAACACAGACGTCGGACTGTGCGTGTTTACTTAAAAAAACGAGCAGTAATGTCTAAACGAAACGTGTGGTCGTGTGAAGAGGTAACATGACAACAAAACAAAACAAAAATAAGGTTAGGGTACAAGCCGCCTACGTTACACCCCCTAATGCATCCACTTTCTGATAGCCAGATTAAAGATGGCAGTGGATAAGAAGTTCATTAAACGACCGCTAGGCTGCACTCGCTTGGTATTGAAAACGAACTGAATGCGTGATAAATTCGGGTCATGTAAACGCATAGATCTGAATCCAATCCAATCCCAATCCAATACTCAATACTCCATGTAAACATAGCTAGTGAGAAATTCACCTTAACATAACTGTCATGGACCCTTGGATAGAGCTAATCACGGCCCTCTAAATCTTCAATGACAACAATGCACAACTGTGAATAATGCACCCTAATTAGAGCAAATCACGGCCCTCCAGATCGTCAATGACAACAATGTACAACAGTGAATAATGCACCGTAACATAATTATCAAGGACCCTTAGATAGTGCTAATCACAGCTTGCTAGATCAATTCTGAAAATTATCTATTGTTGTCGTCATTGTTACTTTGGGGAGGCGTACACCAAACGACTACGCTGCTGCCACGGTCTAATAATAGTAGACCGTGGCTGCAGCGCTTCGAGCGTTCCGGCCACTGAGCACTGCCTGCTAGAATAGAATGAGCACTGCTTGTTTTACTGGTCACTTTTAAATGGCATAACATGATGTGGCCAATTCCTAAATAAATAAAAAGTAAATAAACTCACAGAAAAACCCTCGAGAAGGCAGTGCACTAATTACTATTGAAAAACTATACATAGATTCCAAAGAAGTCAAATAATGTTTACCTGGAAATTCTTATTGTGAAGTTGTATGTATCCAACATTCAGTGACTGTTGGCCGGATCGCTTGCAACGTTCTCTGCGCACTTGTTACGCCTCACCATAATTTTTTTTTCTATTTAACGTTTTGTTTATACTCTTACACACTTTTTTTGGACAAATAATAATTACATTATTAGTTCTTCGTTTACAACAATATGTACAAGTTATAAAAATAAATACTTTGAGAGAAAAACACCCCTAAGCTTTCAGCATGAAAATAAGATCAGATAATGTTTATATCAGGGTAAAGTTATTTTAAACATTTATCAGAAAATGCTCACTTTCGAATATGAATATGGCTCTGTACTTACGTTTGTTTTAAAAACTTTATATGCATGAAGTTATTTTACGGCTCAAAACTATGTTTATATTCTGTGTAATATTTATTAACACAACATTTCAAGAAGATTGCATTTCTCATTCTTAAGGGTGTTAGTAATTTAAAATAGATATGTTTTGTATACTCTTATAACACCAGAGGCATTTTGGGGCCCACAAAAACACAATTTTTCGTTCCAATCACAATATAATACATGTGTTTAACAATGTATTTGGGGGTCCCGGGGCTGTGTCTGCATGTGCTTGAACGCGCCACTGGACTGTTAACGCCCAGGATCTTTAGCCAGTCCGCCACTGTGCACTACGCTCTAGGAGAAATAGTACTCACGTAATAATCAAATAGCCCAAACATTTCCCCTTATCGTAAATCATGGTCATTAAAAAGAAAACACTTGAGAACATGACAGTTTAAAAGATGATTTCACGTAGATTATCTTCCTTGCTTTCTTAGCCTGTTTAACTATTCATTTCCCAAATCAGTAGTTAACTGTAGAGTGGGCTATTGCTAATTAATTTGGGCACTACATGAACTGACGAAGATAGTAATACTAACTGTTCGGTTTTATCTTGAAACACTTTACTTAGGCCGGGGATTACGAAGTCCCCCACAATATTTAGCCCGGGACTATAACTTGTTGTCTCCATGGCAACCACCAATCAGAAGCGTGTTTTCCACGGAGAGAAGCTAGTCCCGGACTTAGGCCCTAATGTTAAGCGGCCCGTCACATTAACGGGCCTTACACCTATTTTACATGACAAACACGAATGAGTTGCCTCCGGGGGCTTAAATTTCGACAAATATTTCTCGTTTTCTAAACCAGCTCATAAAAGCGCGCTTGCATTTCACACCTTTCATTCAAGCGTTTGTCCGTCTACCTCTTGGCAGGGGCGTCACTAGGATTCTGGGATTGGGGGGGCGCAAGCAGAGGCGGACTGGGGGGGGTAAGGGCCCCGGGACTTGGCGAAGATTTAAGGGGTCTGGGGCGAAGCCCCAGCCGCCGGAGGCGAAAATTTGTCAGCCTACTATTTTGTTAGAACGCATATAAACACGTTTAAAAATCGATACATGATGATAGTTATGTGGAACAACGTGTTGAACTGTGAACACTACTTTCAAAAACGAAATTGATGAAGAAACTTTCCCAACACTGGCAGTTGTATATTTCAAACTATATGGTTTCCCAACCCTTTACAAATATCGACTACTAGTTGTCCACTCGCATCGTGTCGAGTGTTGTAGCTGGGTATGCAGCTGGGTCGGGGGCGAAGCCCCGTCTACCGGAGGCAACGTCGCCGAAGGCGAAACAATTTTCGGCCCTGCATGATGCTTAGTGGACTAAAACGCGTTTTGAGTCGAAATCCTATCATGAAAAACAATTAAAGTAAAGTCAATGTTACACTGATGATTGATTGATTGATGGGGCTTAACGTCTCATATTTATGCAACGATGGCTAATCGAGACGATGAGCGGCTGATAATGAAGATGAGAAAGATGATAATGGAGAATAAAACCACATCCGAATCAGATCCATTGTACGTCGCGTGAGTCGTCATACGGGAGTCCAGCAAGGGAGGGCAGGGCCAAGTGGGAGGAGAAATATTCAATGGGACAGTGGGGGGGAAAGGGGATTAGGGTGTGGACTGCACTTCGTCTGACTTCTCCTCCTGGACCAGTCCGGCTTGGGTGGCCCTACCAGAAGCATACGCTTCCGCCATGTTACACTGATAATTCCTAACGTCATAGGTCTAGGATAGGAGTTCAATCCTGTCATTTGAGAAGTAATCTTATGGCTAGTGCTGCGCTGGATCGGATTTCAGTAGGCGCCGATAGATATTGCCACAAAGTTCGCCTTTTTAAATTTTGTACGCTTATAGACACGTGATTAGCCCGATTTTCAGTCAGCTATTTTACGGAAAGTTTACGAAATTAGCATGTCATAATTATTAATGAAATATTATAATATATGTAAGTATTGTTGAACAAAAGACTTTTTGATCTTCGATATTTTAAAGAGACACGCTAGCACTTTAAGATTGGAAATTTAAGCAATTGATCGAGGAAATTATTGGGGGGGGCGCAGATTGCGATTGGGGGGGCGCAGGCCTCCCCCCAAAACCCCCTAGTGACGCCACTGCCTCTTGGTTTTGATCGAGGAAATTATTGAGGGGGGCGCAGATTGCGATTGGGGGGGCGCAGGCCCCCCCCAAAACCCCCTAGTGACGCCACTGCCTCTTGGTTTTCTACCGTCAACCTCTCAGATATACTCGGTTCTGTCATATCCATGGATAATAATGATAATTTTTCGTAGGAATCCCTGTTATAGGGACCACACCAGCTGTATACCTGATGTGCCCCTCTTCATGGTGAATAGTAGGGTGTTTGGATAGTTGGGAAGGAATATCCGAGGACTACTAGTCTGACTTAGTCTCAGCATTCGCATTTACGACTGAGAAAAACCTCGGAAAAACCTTCAGTCAGTACTGTCGGTAAAGGGAATCGAACGGGCGACCTCCCGAATGAGAGTCTCGCGTCTTACCGCTGAGCTATCTCTATCGGTTATCCATGAATCTTTCCCTCTCTTCAAACAATCACTTAGTAACACACTTCCACATTAATACGCATCGGTTGTAAAAAGTTGCATAGATATGGGATGTAAACCCCAAATATCATCATCATTGATTTCAAACCACCACAAGACATGACGTTTAAAAAAAGACATTAGCATTCATCCACCAGCCTTATTATTTACTAGGTTCACATTTTTTAAACTTTTTTAGGTGAGAGTTTTGAAGATTAGGAAAGAAGGCCGTGTATACATCCCAATCTTCTATAACACAGTCACATCCGGGATTGTTAACAGTGTTGACATATTTTCGATAGGTAAATACTGAGTAGGGCAAGATTGTTCAAGAGAACGTTGACGCCTTGAAGGCAAACCTGAATGGCGTTAGTATTAAATGGATTTTAGGTAAAGTCAACAGCATTAAACGGTCAAGTCCTCAATGTCGGCTTAGGGCCTGCAGTCATGTGTAGGTAGCTTTTAAAGACTGAACCGTGGGTGCCGGCTTGCGATAATTTTACTGATAAGTAGAGGTAGTCAATGAAAAATGGTGGTAACAAACTTCACTATTTTTTCTAAAATGTACGTTTTTCCCCTGAAATGTAGTATTGTCGAACAATTACATCATTTTGATATGGAAAAACATCATTTTGAAATCGCAAATTTCGCTAAATCTCACCTACTCCAGTTGTGCCGATGACCTTTCCGATTGCGCCAACTTAAAACTGTGTAAAAATGTGAATAATTTTGCGCATTGAGTAAACAAAAGTTGAGAAACTGTAAGAATGACGGCCCCTTCCATATCCCCTCCACAGCTACCCGACCCCCCTCAACTCCGTGACAACCTGACAAAATGAAATACGTAACTGAAAATCAGTTTGTTTCAGTTTTTCAGTTTGTTGGTTCATGCAGTTTAGGGGGGTCGGGTAGCAGTGGAGGGGTTAAGGAGGGGGCCGTCATTCTTACAGTTTCTCAACTATTGCTTAGAGTTTTGACGTTATGTTGGGTCAATGTAAATCAGTTTTTTAATGACAATAACACTATTTTCAGGACAGCTTACTACTGTATTTTGACGCCTTCATATCTCTCTCTGATCATTCTGATTCATGATGCCGCAAGCGCAAGTTATACTGTTTGCTAAGTTCTAGAAGCAATAGTTTGTTGATAAAGTTAAATAAAAAAAATCAATTCTTATCATCGAAATTTCTAATCACAGGTAGATACCTTATCTAAATGATTGCCAAAATGTGAATTATCATCGCATACGGTGACGTTGTTGTTCACTATGACTTTGATATCAACTGTGTTATCAGTGGGGATCTACACTTCAGTCATCGGGGCAGGAGGGGGAGGGTGGGGGGGGGGGGGCGTTATAGGAAAATAACTGCAAACCGGGTTCTACTCCAACTTGCGCCATATCCCCCCCCCCCCAAACAACACAAATTAACAATCAATCAATCAATCAATCAACCTTGTGTCCATGCAGGATGCCGCGTGGTCATGGCCTGCAGGGACGCGGCCAAGGCTGAGGCTGCGGCCGATGAGGTACGCAGGGCGACGGCGGGCGTCGAGGGCGTCGGAGTGATTGTGGTGGTACGCCTGCACCTGTATCACGTGTCTTGTGTCCCCATGCAGGATGCCGCGTGGTCATGGCCTGCAGGGATGCGGCCAAGGCGGAGGCTGCGGCCGATGAGATACGCCAGGCGACGGAGGGCGTCGAGGGCGTCGGAGTGATTGTGGTGGTACGCCTGGACCTGTATCACGTGTCTTGTGTCCTAGGATGCCGCGTGGTCATGGCCTGCAGGGACGCGGTAAAGGCTGAGGCTGCGGCCGATGAGATACGACAGGCGACGGCGGGCGTCGAGGGCGTCGGAGTGATTGTGGTGGTACGCCTGCACCTGTATCACGTGTCTTGTGTCCCAGGATGCCGCGTGGTCATGGCCTGCAGGGATGCGGCCAAGGCTGAGGCTGCGGCCGATGAGGTACGCCAAGCGACGGCGGGCGTCGAGGGCGTCGGAGTGATTGTGGTGGTACGCCTGCACCTGTATCACGTGTCTTGTGTCCTAGGATGCCGCGTGGTCATGGCCTGCAGGGAGGCGGCCAAGGCTGAGGCTGCGGCCGATGAGGTACGCCAAGCGACGGCGGGCGTCGAGGGCGTCGGAGTGATTGTGGTGGTACGCCTGCACCTGTATCACGTGTCTTGTGTCCTAGGATGCCGCGTGGTCATGGCCTGCAGGACGCGGCCAAGGCTGCGGCTGATGAGATATGCCAGGCGACGGCGGGCGTCGAGGGCGTCGGAGTGATTGTGGTGGTACGCCTGTACCTGTATCACGTGTCTTGTGTCCTAGGATGCCGCGTGGTCATGGCCTGCAGAGACGCGGCCAAGGCTGAGGCTGCGGCCGATGAGGTATGCCAGGCGACGGCGGGCGTCGAGGGCGTCGGAGTGATTGTGGTGGTACGCGTGCACCTGTATCACGTGTCTTGTGTCGCAGGATGCCGCGTGGTCATGGCCTGCAGGGACGCGGCCAAGGCGGAGGCTGCGGCCCATGAGGTACGCCAGGCGACGGCAGGCGTCGAGGGCGTCGGAGTGATAGTGGTGGTACGCCTGCACCTGTATCACGTGTCTTGTGTCCCAGGATGCCGCGTGGTCATGGCCTGCAGGGATGCGGCCAAGGCTGAGGCTGCGGCCGATGAGATACGCAGGGCGACGGCGGGCGTCGAGGGCGTCGGAGTGATTGTGGTGGTACGCCTGTATCACGTGTCTTGTGTCCTAGGATGCCGCGTGGTCATGGCCTGCAGGGATGCGGCCAAGGCTGAGGCTGCGGCCGATGAGATACGCAGGGCGACGGCGGGCGTCGAGGGCGTCGGAGTGATTGTGGTGGTACGGCTGGACCTGTCTTCCTTCGCGTCGGTCAGACAATGTGCCGAACACCTGTTGCAGACCGAGACACAGATCAACCTTCTCATCAATAACGCTGGTAGGTGTCTGCATGTTATTCACGTTGCGCTCTAGTATCGTGCAGACATTTTGACATGGTCTGAAGCTCCACCCCCTAGTTATGTGACCACCGCCCAGCATAACAAATATGACTGTTTATAAATAATATAATATGAAATGAATAAATATTATATCGTTTTGTCAGGTTTTAAGGGGTAAGGGGTGGTCACATAGCGATGGAGGGGAGCAGCAAATTAAGAAAATCTTAAGTATTATACACCCCTTGTTTCCTGCAATATTTCAAATTGTCACCAAAGAGTACTGACATGGTGAAGATGTTTCATTCGAATGAGAAATCGTCTCCGCGTGTCTGAGCAATTTTTGTGTCGTATCTGTAGTATAAAGTCACACCGCTAGAGCGCTCTCGTTCTCAAGTCTGATACCCGGCCTGTGGACAGAGTGTGCGAGGAGCCAGAACCTAGTTCAAATAAATCCCGCTAGAGGGTAACAAAGTTCGTGCGTGTATAGCTAGCGCTCCTTGCGGTGAAACTTTATACTAGTCTTGTTTAAATGAAACAAGACCGGCCGTATGCTTAGTCAAAAGTGTCAAGTCAAGTACAAGACTGTTGCTATGGAATGGTTCTAAAACATGGTATTTTCCATAAGAAAAACAAACTCCATATCAACCATAAACTTAAAGGATTAGTCAGATGATGAACTAAAAAATCACCAATGAGTGATAAGTGCATGAAATTCAGTTATGTGTAAAATAAAATTGATATAGGTTGCTTCAATGCAAGAAAAAAAATAGTGAACATTTAGCTATTCTTTAAGATCCACTTCGCAAGCTTTGCTGCATTTTTCTTCTAAAGCGTAGTGCAACTGTATCGATCCTGAGGTCGCTGGCGCTTTCCCGATAGACAGAGGACTCATTGTGTAAAAAGAGTCCAGCCAGCGCTCCGCGAAACACTCGACGACTGAGGACAGTACCGCTCAAAACAGATTGCAACTTCTCTTCACATCAAGTCACAAGAAAATTAATTGCAGGGCATTTTGTAGAAGTACACGTTTGTACTAAAAAGCATGTTATCGGTAGAGAAACGATGCACATTAAACTTCCTGACCGATTTTTGATAAGTGCCCTATTTTAGCGGTGGTTTTACTATATCGAGGCGACATTTTTTGTAAATGGGAATTACCATGAGAATAGTTGATCGGTGCTACTTGGTAGCAACCAGCCAAAAAATCGCGTTTTCTTTAATTTTTTAACCGCCTGCTTTTAAAGTATGGTATCATTTAGTCATGTTTTCCATATTTGAGAGTGGACATATACAAATGATAATTTTTTAGTTTTTCATCTGACTAACCCTTTTACTATCTACATACTTGATTCGACTGTGATAAAGTGGTTCTACAGCAATTTTGTGAATGTTGACGTCATACATGAGTGAGTCGGAGCCAATCAGCAGTGGCTTTTTCAAACGCGGACATTTTGTTGGGCACTTCCTCACTCACTGATAGCGTCCGCATACACAAGGTTGCTGTGGATGTGGAAGGACTTTATATACATTTTGTATAGTGAGATGGTGAGCAATATCATGATGAATGGGCAAAGGGACATAGTTAAAGTTATACTCGAGAGCTCTCTCTACAGGCAAAGGTCACCACGAGGAGGGGCCCCTCGATCGGATTTATGTATTATTAATTAATTGTAGCGGGTAATTGCCTGGCAGCCGTAAACACGCACGTTACTAGCAGGTAGGCCTATTGGGCGTACAGCTGTGTTGACAGAGTTAGTCAATGATGTTTTTTCCTATAGTCCTAACCACACAAGATAGCCTATTTAATTCAATTACCTACATAGTTCAAAGTAGTTAGGGGAAATGCAAGCAAAACGATCACTGGACGAATAATTTTGCATTCAGTCGGTGTTTGTAGCCATTAAATCTCGATGTTCATATGGGTCCAGATTCTTGTACGTTCTACGTATGTCCAGGGTTAAATCCCAGTTCGGTATGAGTTTATTAAATTTATCCAATGTATCTAATTTATAAATGGTGAGTTAGAGTTGGAGACATAGTATCAACGAAACAGATAATAAATGATATCGCACTAATTATACATTCTTGTAAGAAATGTGGGTAGACATTGATTTCGAGCTTATGTGTTGTATTGTATTTACCAGTTACTTCTTTACTCACTGACAAGTTGCACCCACACATCAAGTTTATCGTTGTTGATGTACTATTTAATGATATTTGAATACACTCTCTCTATATATATATATATATCGAGACTCCAAGAGAAATAAACTATAGTGCAGATATTTTAAGTTTGACATAGTTTAAAAGCTCCACCCCATAGTTACGTTACCACCACCCACAAAAACAAATATGATTGATTATAAATATAATGATATAATATGAAATGAACAATATAATATATGACTGTCGGGTTGTCACCGAGGTAAGAGGGGGTGACAGCGATGGAGGGGAGCAGCAGCGGAGCGTCAAACTAAGAAAAGTTATAATATAAATGAACTAAAAGCATAGGTAGCGCTGCTAAGCAGCCTCCTTTCAGCTCATTGATGATTTAATAATAAATTAACAATGACCACTCCTCCTCACAACAGTTTATTTCCTTACCACCAGAATGCATCTCGTCTATTTTGAGTGGTCAATAATGAAGCAACAGAAGATTTTCTAGGTAGCCCCTAATATAACGTAACCCTATTAACGTATATACTGGTCTAATGGCCCCTGTCTTGCGTTACATAACGTGATGCCGTGACCAAGTTGCGTGACAACAAACCATGACAATCACAACAATCATCAGATTGTAGTCTCAAAGCATAGCTTCCGCAATCAATCCCTGTCTGTATTATTATAATTATTATAGCAAGTGTCCACGTCAATCGTCCTCATTACAGCTGATATTTCTAGCCGTCGTCCTGAATGAGTATCTAATTGTACTGGTTGACCTTGGTATATCAGTGAATACCAAGGTTGCCATTACAAATCGCCAGTCATCTTTCTTTCGTGTTCTTACATTCCTATGGCGAGATGATTCTGGAAAAACATGGCTGAGAAAGATAACAAGTCTGTGTAAATTCAAGGCCTCCAAAATAATGACATTGCATTATTTTATGTGATAGAAATTGTCGTAATAGTTTGTTGCGACTGGGAATCGTACCCAGGTAATATGAATTAAGAATAACCAATGTGAATGAACTTTAATTATAATTATGGGTTCGACTGCGCCTTTTTTTTAGAAGCAATTTTTTATATGAAAACACGAAAACTGAAATATCGGTATCTAAACTTTGTTGGCTAAGTTTAGCAATATTCAGAGGGGTCTGAATCGTAACGTGAATCGATCCTCTAACTTCACGCCGCACGAAAGTTGATTTTCTTTATTTTTCTCTCTCATGTCGTACAAAACCGTACTAGTCTCCAGCTAAGAAATCCGTATAAAAATAAACTTCCCCCCAACACACAACACTATCACAACTCAGCTTTTTAAGTGTATAATATCATGAAACTTATCCGTAGCCTAGATCATACTTACACTCATACACTTCCTGTGTTCATACATCCTTTTTCACTCAGAAACATTCTCGTTTATGTGAATGATCCACGCGTATATTTTGTTTTTATTGTGATTCTCCCCTATCCATATTGTACCGACAACATATAAGGCTATGATATTCTAATCTAACATTCCTTCTCCAATTCGGTCTATTAGAGTAGTGGGATAGTCCGAAGGAATGTCCGTGGGCGTTTGTACGACTCAATCCCAGACTTTGTATTGTGAAATGAACAACGGTTAGAAAAACTTCAGACAAGATTGTCGGGGGCGGAAAACGAACCTGCAACCTCTCAAATTAGAGCCTCGGGTATTACCAATTAGCCCCTTATTCTAGTGCCATCAATAGAAATAGTGGAATGTCAGAACCCCTGAAAATAAGAACACCAGTTGGTAAAATATGATTGTTGTTGTTGTACGACGTAGGACGTCGGCCGAATTAGATTCATCACACATCGTCAGGACCAGTTTGGGGGGGGGGGGAGGGGGGAGGCGCTCAGTTCGCAAAAACAGGGCCGGCATAAATGAACATGAAGTTGAGAAACGAGAGCTCTCTTTGCGGGCACCGGTCACCACGTGGATAAACACAGTCCAGTTGTCCAGTTGCTAAAGAGTCTTTCCTATGTGAATATTACATCTGTACGCCCACATATCATAGAAAACGTTTTTTTTAAACGTCTTAATTCCGTAATTACTCATTAACTATGACTCGACGCAATGGCGTTAATTGTTGCAATAGCGTCACTGCTGATTGTTCTATTTTAGGATATTACGACATGGCTGTGCCAGCCCAAGTGTGTTATCTAACTCAACAGGTTTGGAAAAAAAATACAGCTCACAAGGCCAGATAAATAAATTCCTAAATTACTTCAGACAGTTTATTCGCTGAATGATGTTTTTATTACGGTTCAAAAGTTGCGGTCCAAATGGTAAGACTACAACAACTAAGACACTCTTGTCATAAATTTCAGTGGGAGGACCTTTTTTGGCCAACACCTGCATTATTTTGTATGGTTAAAATGTTTACGGTTTCAAGGTTGTAGCTGTCCCTATTAAATAACTCTTCTTTGAAATCAATCAGAAACATGGTGACTATGAAATGCATATGAACACATTGTGGCCCGGGTTTATGTTCATAATATTGATCACCATGTCAGTAAAAATATCACTCACCAAAAACAATGTTGATGCGTTTCGTGTTCACTTTGGATCCCGTCGTCAGAGCGAAGTTGTTCTGACGAGGAAGCCACCCAGAGCGTTCCCGAAACGCGCCCATATAGAATTTGTTGGCGTTGCAAAATAACCCAAAAGAGTTTTTATCATTATGTTATATATATATATATACAAATTATATATCGTATAGATGTGGAGAACTAACATTTAATAGTCTGTATCATTAGAGCTCTCTCTCTCTATATATATATTTATGTTTGTTATTTTATCAAACTGTTAACCTTTTCTATTTCTAATGTAGATTTTGTTTGGTGTGTTTAGTTGTTTATATTGTACGGGTGTATTTTATTATTCCCATTTGTAAATTATTTTTTTAAACGTGTGAGCCTTCGACCCGGATTGACCTTAGCAATCTCTACCATCATGGTCGGCTGTGCTATAGCCATGAAGTTACATAGTACCCATTGATTTTAACAAAATGTCCACGTAAAATGTGCGTGGTCTCTTTTGGAGCAAATTAACATAATTATTGACTTTTTATCCTATGTACAAACTTTTCCGTACCCAAACACAATAGCAGCACCATAGAAAATGTAAACTACAATGTTTTGAATTCATTATGACGCTAGGTCTCATCAGACTACAAATAATTAATTAAATTTAGATTTACTTACACATTTTATATGGATTCACTACAACGTTGGTCAAATGACTTTGAGAAAAACCATGCGGATATTTCAAGACGGTGCAATCATGAACCATTAGAACCGTTCAAAGTAGAAATTCAAGCTAATTGTTTTCTATGCTAATTATTTTTTGCTATTATTTATTTATCAGCCCAGAATTTTAGTTTGGTAAGAAACAGAACAAAACAACCATACATGTCCCGATGCATACACGCGAAGATAATGCCAAGTTGTTAAACCACATAATATTAGGCCTATACAAATAGCTTTTTGCCTCTCGAATATAGACATCATGATTTAAACTACATCATCGTCTGTGCTATAGAACTAGAAAAATACACAGCGAAAATATTTCTGTGATAATATCGCTGTGATAATACACTGATAATATACTGTGATAATAAACTGTGATAATACAGTATGATGCTATAGTGTCGTCCCTACGTATGTGGAACCTCATTTGTGAAAATAAGTACATTATTTTCTGTATAATTCTATGTATAATTCTACTAAGAAGCAATTTAACCGAACGTTTATTGGAATTGCCAATTAATATTTCACCGTTACCATGTTGCCTGTATCTTAAATATGTGACCTTCAGTGTTCAAGACATGCACATCACAGTTGCGGGCACGACATTCCTAAGAAATTAAGAAACTATTTCTTTGACGTTTAAACCGCAGATAGTTAATATGTCGGCCTATAACGCGACCACGAATGATATTTTTAAACGTGTGCTCTACATAGCGAATCAAGGCAGTATAGTTGCCCCAAAGAAAGTATTCTGATGCTTACGACGCAGCCGAGTCCAAGTTGACAACCTAATTTTCTAATTGACGAGTGGTGATAGGCGGAGCTTGCGCCGAGTACTGTGTCACGTGACTAGCAGTTGGGAAAAGTCCCTACTGTCCGGACGGATCCACGCAAAACACATCCACACTTATCTCGTTCTAGCTGGTATAATATACATTTTTAAGATATAACCTGGAAAACATAATTATCTCACATATCAGTGGTCAATATAAAGTTTATTTCAAAATTATAGACGAAGTAGTTACCTTGTTATAACAATTCACGCACTGAAGAGGATAAAATGAGCAAGGTGTGTTTTGTTTTTTCAACTTCAATCGGCGAAAAACTAATGATCGGATTTTAACGAAAGTTTCTTAAGAATACGTACCAATAATGTGAGACAATAAGCAAATAAACTTTCTAGATAGAAAATGCCCAGAACGAAAATTCATAGCATGCACTAATATGCAAGGTACTTAGTTTCACGGTCAAAACCGCTACTTTTGAGGCCCAACCGCTACACCCTGCATATTATTGCATGCTATGAATTTTCGTTCTGAGCAATTTCTATCTAGAAAGTTTATTTGTTTATTGTCTCACATTATTGGAACACATGCTAAAGAAACTCTCGTCAAAATCCGATCCTTAGTTTTCGCCAATTGAAGTTGAAAAAACAAATCACGCGTTGCTCATTTTATCCTTACGATGCGCGAATTGTTATAACAAGTTAACTACTGGGTCTATAATTTTGAACTAACCTTTATATTGACCACTGGGATGTGAACTAACTACGTTTTTCTATAGGTTTTACCTGAAAAGTGAATATTATAACAGCTAGAACGAGATAAGTGTCGTACATTAAGCGCGTGAAAGCGTAACAGTTAGCGGATTTGTCCCAACTATGGGCGCCACGTTCCTTCGTGACGTCAGGGGGCGGGTAAATCACCACTCGTCCATTCCCTATTTCCTACCATCTAATCTATACTGGTTCATTGGGGATAATTTAAAACATTCCATTGGCTACCTGTAACGGTGGGTGTGGCCAAACCGCATGTGCTCTTGACTAAGCCGAACCATGCATTTACGAATGTGTGAAAGAACGCCAGGTATATTCTGTTGATTTTCTTTCAATTGACCCGGTTTAAGGAGGGGCAGTAGACAATGACCTGAGATCGGTATGCGAATACTTTCGTTGGTACTAGTATAGATAGAATATTTTTTGTTGCTTTACGTTTTCCCCGCTATGGCGCCCCCCACCCCCAATTTCATTGAGCGTGGAGCCGAATTCCTTCCGGACTATATTTATCGCTTAATAATTCCGCCAGGCCCCATAACTGCCATAAAACATTATGGCAAAAGGATACTGATCATAAATATTATTTAAGTGCAGACTTTAAAAAATGTCGGTAAAACCCAGACCATACACGCCCAAAGAAGGTATGAATTTGACCACAAACTACATATTTTAATATAAATTGTCTTATTTGAGTTATATTTCCTCTTGTGAAATGGTAAATATGTAAACTTGGCTGGGGCTAGTAAAAGTCTCAATTCACTAGCCCGACAGGCGGTATTGAAGTCAACAAAATAAATATAATAATTTTCACAAATGTGTTTCCAGAATCTTAAACACGACAGTATATTTTCGCAGTGTATCTTTCTAATTTCAAATAATTTTCTATTTAGTATGTACACAAAATAAAAATGTCTTAATTATTTAGGCTAACCGTCTATAATTAATAGTGAAAAATCGTTTCCGGTGAGTGATCCTATCACGGTGTGTAAGTACATACACCGCTATGGTGTCAAATGAAGCAATTTACTGGGGAAGATTAGATTTCCGTGTTTGAAAATAGTGCCAGGTATTATTATGAAATATTTTGTTTTTTGTTTGTTTGTTTTTTCTAGATGTTGTGTTTTTATTTATTTTTTGTTGTTATATGTTTTGTGTTTGTTTTTTATTGTCAGGTTTTGTTTGTGTTTTTTGTTGTCCGCAAGTCTAAAACGTGTCCTTATTTAAATTGCGCCTTGACTTTTTAAGACGGACTGATGAGATTCATAATCTGCCCACAATTTTTAAAATCCGTATCTAATAATTAAACAATTTTCACAATTTCGCCATTATCGACGCAGCAAGAACGACGCTTCTTCATCAGAAAGTTGCGTGACATTGCCACTTGAGCGTTTCATTCGTTTTCACTAGCGCCCTTAGTGGCCAAACTCGGTGCCTAAACCCGGCGATGTTGTATATCTTAAAACATTCACGTTTGATAGTTTTACATCAATATAACCTATTTGATTGTGGTCTAGTAAAGGCCGATTCACAATTGAAATAAGAGCTGCAATAAGAAACAATGAAATAGTGAAATAACAAGCAACTGGTTCACAGCCGACGACTAGTTGCTTATTTCAGTAGTCAAAGCAGCGCCTTATTGTGTACTTACTATCATTGATTATAACAGCAAAATATCAGGTGCCACTGTTTTTGTTTTGATTTCCGTAGTTGACCTTCTAGTATGGCTCTTCTGCGTTCTGATTGGTTCGTCATAAGGTGCATCGCGGGAAGTTGAAATAAGAAATGGAATTGATTCATTTCTTATGACTACTTCAATCCACTGTGACAGTTGTGAACCACAGCATGTTATTGCATGTTCCAATTCGCTTAAACCTTATTGCTATTTCACTATTGCAACTGTTATTTCACTCAGGCTTGTGGACTATTGTTGCCACGATGCCACGATCATTTCTACCCCTACTTGCATGTTCTATACACATTATACATACATTGACGTCTGAATGTAACAATACAAATTTTACAACAAATAATCATAAAAGTCTAGCACGTAATTTGCTAATAGATTATTTTGCGCAGCGTTATACTTACAAACATGGACGTCGTGACAACACTCTTTGATATCTGGAAACTTGTTTGACGTGAAAATGTATCTGAAATCATTATAAAATATACATTGTGTGACCTTTGTCCTGCTAGCTTCTCTGATTGGTCGCGTGTTTGATGCCGCCAGCTGCTAAAGTTGAGAAACTGTAAGAATGACGGCCCCCTAGTTATCCCCACCACAGCTACCCAACTCCCCTCAACTCCGTGACAACCTGACAAAATGAAATACGTCGATGAAAATCAGTTTGTTTCAGTTGTTTAGTTAGTTGTTTCACGGAGTTGAGGGAGGTCGGGTAGCAGTGGAGGGGATAAGTAGGGGGCCGTCATTCTTACAGTTTCTCAACTATACCTTAGACGTGGAATGTATTTTAATAGATTGTATAATGTAATTTATGAGTTATTCTTGTTGCTTTACGAATCCACTGACAACTATGATGGAGAGTGTACAATAATTTATTTATGGAATAAATTTTAATCTTTTGTGGTAATACTAGTTTTATTTATTTTGTGCTGTCAATTCTATTTTGTTGTAAAACTGATGTAGGCCTACTAAGTAAAATACTTTTTTTTTATATTCCTTTACAGTTTACAACATAATAGAAGAAAATGAGCAACGCATGACAGCTTAATGTTAATGTTGGTATTGTAATCTCCTTATAACTTTCAATGACAACCATCAATCAAATGCTGTGAAATGATTCCTATATTTTCTACTTATTTATTGATTAAATCGTCCCTAAATATAGTGGCATTGCATAAACTTGCAGTTAATTCGTGAAATAAGAAAAGGTAATTGTTTGAATTAATTAAATGGAATATGACTGAGGCTAGGGCCTGGAAAACTAAAATTTAATAGACAGACTTGCACTACTGTAAGTAGACGAACTATGTAAAATGACAAAACAATAAAAGCAATCAGAAATAAACAAACGTATTTACAAGTATAAAATTAAAGGAAAGTCTTGTAAATTTAGTACATGTGTTGCTTGTATGATTTGTTCCAATTCTTGAGTGATAAATGAATGAATGAATGAATAAATGAATCTTCCTTGTTAAATCTTAAGTGTATACCACTTTTTACAGATTTTGTAGTTACATAGTGGCATGCTTATTTATGAAGATTATTTTGTAATGTCCCTTATCTTCCTCAGGTGTGATGGTGTGCCCCAAATCTCTGACAGAAGACGGCTTCGAGAGACAGTTCGCCACAAACCACCTGGGCCACTTCTTGTTCACCCTCCTCCTTCTACCCAGGATCTTGAAGTCAACGCCAGCCAGGATAGTGGTGGTCTCGTCCGAGGCACACAGAATGGGTAAGCGAACCACCTACAGTAGAGTTCCGCGGGAGTTTACACCATGGCCACACCATTTTCCCCCCGTTTTGGACACCCATAGATACGTTGAAAGATAAGCTACCCCGGGATTTCTTGTTTTCCTAGAACGATCGGACCTCATCGCCTTGAAGAATGTGATCATTGGGCCTATATTTTAAACCCAATGATGTGATGTGTGTATTCAGTCATCTGAATTCCTCGTCCTTTACTGGAGTTTAAATGGAGATAATTGCTTGACTAGACTTTGCTCTAGGGGTGTAGCAAGAAAACTACCTAAAATGTTGGTGTAAACTCCCGCGGAACTCCACTGCCACTTCTTGTTCACTCTCCTCCTTCTACCCAGGATCTTGAAGTCAACGCCAGCGAGGATAATGCTGGTCTCGTCCGAGGCGCACAGAATCCATTTGTACTCTTAATTTTCTTTTGTGTTTATATAAGTTTTATTGAGTGTAATTTGTTTCGATTTAGTTTTAAGTAACTTCAAGACTCACTGAAGATATAGGCCTAGTTCTGTGCGTGCTACGCTGGTCTATATATTTTTAGACATAATTTGTACTCTTAATTTTGTTTTGCGTTTATATAAGTTTTTTTCAGTGTTATTTGTTTCGATTTCCGTCTTATATATTGTGGTATTATATTCTGTGACAATTGGCAACAGCTTTGGCTGCATTTTACAAATAATTGTTCTACTTTTATTAATATTTTTTCTATTTTTTCATTGATTAAATTTAGCTGTTTTACCATCTGTTTTTTCTATTAATCAAAACCTTGAATACGAGGGGCTTTATTCCACTTCTAATGGAAAATGAGTACAGATATTTCAAATCAATTCAATTGTATTGTAACTGCTTAAACTTAAAAGGCTAGAATTAATATTAATAGGAATGAGAACGCCTGGTTTTTGTTTAACTAGCATTTTTTATCTTTTCCAAAAATGTGTTCACTGGCTTTGCATCTAAAACCTAAAACGCTTTTTAAAAAAACATTTTATCCAATTATAGTCCATACATAAAAAAATTAATAAAAAATTAGAACTGCACCTTCATGGGACTTCAGTAAATTAGGAATGGCTTGTTAGAATTAATCCTACAAACTTATAATGTATCACCTTATAATCATGTTACTTAAATCTATTTCAAGGGTACAGAGAAACATACCACTCATGTACATTAAAGAGCCACATATGGTGATGACTTCAAAAAAATCTCACTTGTCATCGTATTGCTTTAATGCTTTCAGTCTGCATTGTGGCTGCCCGTTAGTTTGAAACAAATTGCATCACTAGAATATGTTGACCTTCAAAACATTGTACTTATGAACAACTCTAGCATGCAAGAAGGCGGCAATAGGAGCAATTAAATCAAACGTCATTACTTGATAATGTCTGATTTAAGGCTGTATGTTAAATAAATAAATTCACATTTAGAGTCTACCCACTCAGTAACAAGACTGATTTTCAGTGGGGGACTTTCATTTAAAGCAACCAAACCAACCCTGTAGGCTCCAAACACCATCGACGAGTGAGCGATAGCCGATAACCAATCAACGATCTGTATTTAAAAAATGAACCAGTGATTGGACAGTGCGAACACCCGCGGAAAAATGCCGGAATCAACAAGGCCGATTCAGAACAACTTTTAATTTATTGAGTGCTTCGTTGCTAGGACGGCTCCAAAGTCACCGTTTACTTATTCCTGAGACAAGAAGTCACTTTCACCTGCCAATTGCGGAACACCCGATTTCGATCTGTAAACAATGCTTGAAAATTGTTTTATATGTCCCAAAAGAAAATCAAAATATGTCTTACAGGATGTAATGCTGTTTCTTATGAATGAGTTTTTATTCCAAAAAATATTTCCGTTTTGCAGATGTTCTTAATTGGGTGTGAAATGTGTCCAGCAACATCACATTACACCAGGTAATTAAGAACACCTGAAAACGGAAATATTGATTTTTAACAGAGAAACATATATCAGGAAGAGCACTATATTCTCTACAGGATTATATATTTTTATTTATATTTTGGAATGATTTAAACATAGTTTAAAGCAATTTTAACAGACCAAAATCAAGATTTCACAGAAAAATAACAAAAAGGGGAGATTTATCAGATGAGTTCCCTTCCCGCGCATATTTTAAATAAATTAAGAACATGTTAATGATGTTCTTGTGACTCAACAGGTGGCGATATCAACTTCGACGACATCAACTCAGAGAAGTCCTACAGCGAAGCTCGAGCCTACTCGCAGAGTAAACTGGCCAACATACTTTTCGCGAAAGAACTCGCGAAAAGACTGGAAGGTAACGTTATTTCATTTATTAACAAAGAATGTCATTTCAGGAATGATACATGTTTTGGAAACGAGTTTATTTTCATGTTCATATTTGGGTAAAGGATATAAACAGTTATGTAAAGTAACATTCTCATTAAACAGATGACAGAGGTTAATGTTTAAGAGTTGTTGAGTGGACAAGCCTGATGAGTCACGCCTGCTATGTTTGGAGATTTCAGATTGCCTATACGTGGTCGTAAATTAACACTTTTGGACCTTTTTTCAAGTAGATGTTAGAAAACTTGTTGCCTATTTCGTGAAGCGTTGGCTTTTTCTTTCTACCCTTCTTGAAAGTGTTTCGAAACCTTTATACAATGACGCTCTGCATTGCCACACGTAACTATTCATTGTTAGCATAGCTTAGTTTTATTTAAGGTCCTCCTTTGTAAATCAGTTTTTATAACTGAATAGGATAGACATTAAATAAATAAATAAATAAATAAATAAAAAGGATCCTGTTGAGTGTTGACAAAGCATGTGTTTCCAATACCTACAATGAAACCATTAGTCTTTGGATATGCTTTGTGTTCAGTCTGTTGAACAGTAGCCCTATGGTAAATTTTTCTGTGTTCAGTCTTTTGAACAGTGTAGATGTTTTTTGGTGTTTGTTTCTGTTTTATGGTCAATGTTTTATGGTCAACGTTTCTGTTGTTGTATTCGGTCTGTGGGAAAGACTGGCTATGACACTGTGTCCCCTTCAATGAATTTAGTTATAGTCTAAAATTCGTCAACAATGACGGCAACGAAATAGATGCACGAAATTGGCCACAATAAGTAGGAAATTAAGTTCCTTTTATTGGACTCTAATATTTCGTCAGTTAGGTTTTACTAAATAATGTGAGTTAAATAAACTTAACCTAAATAATCTATTTTCTTATAATGTAGTGATAGTTTCGTATGTAGATTTCATCATAACTCTTAGTTAATACTAGTTAATTGTTAACAAGGGCAAACATAAACATAAGGTGCACACGCTCAAGTCTTCTGACAAAAATGATGATTGTGCAAATTGTACGTTTGAGACATTTTACACTTTATATACAATCAATTGTTATATTGTTATACTTACAACCACAATATGTAATGTAATTATCATGAATGTGTATCACACCAAAAAAAATACTGAAATACTGAAGCAAAAATATCAGACGATAAGCCCAAATATCAATCTCAATCAATCGAGGCACTGAAATTTCTTATAATGCCGTGTTTGACCTGCAGGTCGCGGGGTGACCACGTACGCCGTGCACCCTGGCGCCGTCAACACGGAACTACAGCGCTACGCCGACGAAACGTACTGCTGCTGTTGCGGCTTCTGTTTCCGAGACGTGTTCGGGTGTTTCGCGAAGTCTCCCGAACAAGGCTGCCAGACAACGCTCCACTGCGCCGTGGCCGAACAGACGGCCAACGAGACGGGACTCTATTACGCGTAAGTTGTGTTAATAGCTAAGAGATGGCGCTAGTGTCGTCAATAAACGTTAAACATGGCGGGTGTAATGCTGTCACCAAAGTCAATAAAGAAGGCCTCATTCCAACACCTGAAATAAGGAAATAGTTGTATACTTGAACAACCAAGCCTACCTTACAGATGCTTTTGTCACAGGCGAGGCACTCATAGCCAACCAAAGAAACTCCCGAGACAACCCCGAGCAAATACCGATCGCTGATTGGCTACGAGCCCCTCGCATCTGACGAAAGCATCCGTATAAGATAGTCTGCCATTTGGACAACTATAATGTATATATTTTTAGTTTGACATAGTTTGAAGCTCCACCCCATAGTTATGTGACCACCACCCAACATAACAAATATGACTGACCATAAATAATATAATATGCAATATGTAAAAATTATGATCATCGGGTTGTCACAGAGGTAGGCGATGGAAGGGAGCAGCATGGGAGCGTCAAACTAAGAAAATCTCAAAAAGTCTATTTCACTTGCCAAGAGATGGTGCTAGAGTCGTCAATAAACATCAAATATGGAGTGTTTCCCCCTTGCCGGGAGAATTTATCGACTGTGGTAATGTGTTTAATCGGCACCAAAGTCAATACAGAGTTTCTCTCCGTGCAAGAGTCGTCTTACTCCAGATATGAGAACGTAATAGGAATTAAATCCCACCCACGTGAAGTTTTATGACACAGTTTAGCACGTGCAAAACTGACGAGTAGATTGGATTTTTATTGTGTAAAAATTTGTGTTTTTATCAGATAACTGTAAAAAACGTGTTGTTATAATATATCTTAATTAATACCACATGACTTTATCTTAAAATGCCGTAAACACTCGCTATTAATTAATTTTGACCACGTAGATGTAAAGAGAAGGGGGGGGGGGGTTATTGTCAACTTTCAGGAATAGCTTCCCAGCAAGGGAGAGCAGGGCCAATTGTGAGGAGAAAATCTTCAGTAGGACAATGGGGGGAAAGGAACAGGGTCTCATTTCGCCACTTGACGAAGTTCATACTTCATACCTTCTGTTTCAGGGACGCTTCCTTAGCGTCGGCCAGCGCGAAGGCTCGCAATCCGGCCCTGGCGCTGCGTCTATGGGAGGAGAGTATGATCATACTAAACGCTCATACCTTCTGTTTCAGGGACGCTTCCTTAGCGTCGGCCAGTGCGAAGGCTCGCGATCCGGCCCTGGCGCTGCGTCTATGGGAGGAGAGTATGATCATACTAAACGCTCACACCTTCTATTTCAGGGACGCTTCCTTAGCGTCGGCCAGTGCGAAGGCTCGCGATCCGGCCCTGACGCTGCGTCTATGGGAGGATAGTATGATCATACTAAACGCTCATACCTTCTATTTCAGGGACGCTTCCTTAGCGTCGGCCAGTGCGAAGGCGCGCGATCCGGCCCTGACGCTGCGTCTATGGGAGGAGAGTATGATCATACTAAACGCTCATACCTTCTATTTCAGGGACGCTTCCTTAGCGTCGGCCAGTGCGAAGGCTCGCGATCCGGCCCGGGGCGCTGCGTCTATGGGAGGATAGTATGATCATACTAAACGCTCATACCTTCTATTTCAGGGACGCTTCCTTAGCGTCGGCCAGTGCGAAGGCGCGCGATCCGGCCCTGACGCTGCGTCTATGGGAGGAGAGTATGATCATACTAAACGCTCATACCTTCTATTTCAGGGACGCTTCCTTAGCGTCGGCCAGTGCGAAGGCGCGCGATCCGGCCCTGACGCTGCGTCTATGGGAGGAAAGTATGATCATACTAAACGCTCATACCTTCTGTTTCAGGGACGCTTCCTTAGCGTCGGCCAGTGCGAAGGCTCGTGATCCGGCCCTGGCGCTGCGTCTATGGGAGGAGAGTATGATCATACTTAACGCTCATACCTTCTGTTTCAGGGACGCTTCCTTAGCGTCGGCCAGTGCGAAGGCGCGCGATCCGGCCCTGGCGCTGCGTCTGTGGGAGGAGAGTATAAAGTGGGTCGGACTACAAGACTTCGACCCTTTCAATGCCGAAGACAAGGAACTCAACAACTCACAACCCATCCTCGTGCAGCCTAGACAGACAGTGACGTAATTGACCAACGTCCAATCAGAAGAAGGGTGGCACATTAAACATATGTTTGCTGTGTGGACAAACCAAATAGGACGATTAAAATCTTCCTTATTAATTGAACACACAATTCCAACAAACGGGAGATATGAACTATTTTTAAAACATCTTTTAATAGTTAAATATTGTCAACATTTTGTAATTATAGAGTGTAAAAAACTTACTTGTCGAAGAATCGTTTACAGTAAATAAAAACCGATAAAATGTATGTGTATTGTGTAACAAAAGATAATTATATCACATTATTATAGTTTTTGTCTACATGATGTAAAATGAGTGAGTGTATGGCTATGACATATAACTCATATGTTACACTATTCCTGTATTACAGTGGAGTTCCGCGGGAGCTAACACCGACCTTTTTGGTAGTTTTCTTGGTACACCCCTAGAGCAAAGTCCAGTCGAGCAATTATCTCCATTTAAACTCGACCAAAGGACGAGAAATTCAGATTACTGAATACACACATCACATTCTTCAAGGCGATGAGGTCCGATCGTTCTAGGAAAACAAGAAATCCCGGGGTAGCTTATCTTTCAACGTATCTATGGGTGTACAAAACGGGGGGAAAATGGTGTGGCCATGGTGTAAACTCCCGCGGAACTCTACTGTACATGGAAGCTAAGCTAAGAGATGGTGCTAGTGTCGTCAATAATTGTTAAACATGGCGGGTTTAATGCGGTTAACTGTCTTCAAAGTCATAAAGAAGGTATCGTTCCAACACCAGAAATAAAAAAAATAAGTGTTTCATATTAATTTTCAAAAGATGGCGCTAGTGTCGCCGATACACATCATTTTACGTCCCATCAGCTTAACGCTATGCCATGCAGCAATCAGTAAACTATTGTGGGTTTCACTGCGAGCTGCGAGCGCGAAAAATGCCACGGTTTCGAATTTGCCGACTGTTTTTGTACTATCTGAAGTCTTCTTTATGTTCACTTAAAGATTTACAAGTCCTTGTGCCATTATCGTGTCATTCAATCTTTCTCCACCCAACGGTTGCAAAAACTACCTTTCCTTACATAAAGGGGTCACTGGCAGGGGGTTGCTAAGTGTTTTCCTGGTATCCACTCGGACATCAAGAACATAAATGCAAATAGTTTTTGGAAACCGAAATTCCAACAGTTTCGTCTCAGATAACAATTGAACAACCTTCCCAGTTCCATTCAACCGCACTAATCGGACATGACAGTCCCTCCCCGCATTCCTATCTTACCATCAGCAGCGACATCACAGGCGGCGGGTTCGTAGCCAATCAGCTATCGGTATTTGCGCGGGTGTGTCTCGGGCGGTTCACTGGTTGGCCATGAGTGCCTCGCCTGTGACGAAAGCATACAGTGGAGACCTCTCCGACAACAAGCAGAATATCCGGCGGAAACCGGTTCTGAGCGATGACCATATTTTGTACAACCCTTAGAAATGCATCGCATTCATGTTAATATTCAAAGCAAGAAGATCGTTAAATCAGATCGCGAACTGTTGAATTCTGTTAAATATCCCGTGCTAGTTTTATTATTTTTGCTTCGGGGTTCACGTAATTTTTAATTATCACAATCGTTTTCTACATACATTTATGCATATTGTCATCTTTTAATCGTCTTTGTAGTAGGATTTTGAAGAAACATATTATGTAATTCATGTATGCAGTATGCAAATCGTTTGATTTGTATTCATCTAATAATAACGCTACAAGAAAAAATAAAAAAAGTTTCAAGCTCGTGGTATCTATATTAAAGAATAAGTTTCCGAAACGTTAATTCAAATAAAACATTAATTTATGTTTGGAATTTAGCTTTTACAGTTGTTTGTGTAGCCAATTATGATATTCTAGGAAATTAGTGAATGGAATGTAGCGCGAACGAGTCGGCCCGACTACCCCCCCTATCGAGGGGTTTACAAACCAGGTAAATATAAACTCGACGCGGTGGATCGACTGCTTCGTTGTCCGAGGTATCTCCACTTTATATCGGGGTAATCTTGGGCCAAGTATAGCACTTTCATGCGCTTTAACTCTTCAGTTCGCTAATCAACCGCAAGTTTCAATAGGGAACCCTGAACCTTGCCCACGTTGCCATATTATCAAATACCTGCACGTGTGGGAGCAACCACTACTGCAGTGAGTGTTGAATCATGGCAACGCCGCAGCGCACAGGTGTCGCTATCTCACGGACCTCACTTATTCCGCATCAATGGAGAGCGGCAAATCTCGGCTTGCACATAATATGAAGTCTTCTACTTTTCCGCCAATCCTAGGGAAACAACTGGGACATTCCTTCTCAACAATTCCCAATTGAGCCGGTCCGCTCATAGTGGAAACGAAACG
The DNA here is from genome assembly GCA_945910005.1 of Isoperla grammatica. NCBI lineage: Eukaryota > Metazoa > Arthropoda > Insecta > Plecoptera > Perlodidae > Isoperla > Isoperla grammatica. The sequence goes on from OX246741.1 coordinate 46,893,726, forward strand.
TTTAGAGCTAATGACCAATACAAACAGGGTTTAAAGGGCCAACAGGTAGCGCGCTGTTGCCATTTCATTGCAATTCCTTTTCTTTCAAAGGGTGACATTCTTTCGACTTCCGTTATTATAAAATTGGCAACTGTGTGTTGTGTGTACACAGTGGTAGGTTTCTTCAAAATATGCAAGTAATTGTATAACACACAATTTGACAGTTAATTACATGAAAATTCTTATATTTCTGAAAAGGACAATTATCAAAAATAAAAAAGTAAGTTGCCGTGACCAGGATTCGAACCTGGGTTAGTAAATCTTGGTTTACAAGCCGATTATAATGATTCAATACACAAACATGGGCCATTAGCTCTAAACCATTCGTTTCTACTACGAGTAGACATACTTTACCTCAGTACACGTAGTTGTTACTGGGCAGGTTCATACTACCAAAGATTACAAACTAGGGTGTAATCTTTGATATTACGTGGAAACATTGGACAAGAGGAAGAGAGAGCATGAGCGAAGGCTAATATACAACTCAGACGTCTCTGGCGCTACCGGTATCTTCAGCATGGACTGATGGGAACAGAACACCACCAATAATACAGGTTGCTAAAATCTGAACTATGAAGAAATCAATAATGTATTGTGAATGTATCATATCATCCAAAGTGTTCAAATGTTTATTTTTTTACCCAACATTATAACTTTTAAGTTTTCTTCACATTTCTAAATAGCTGGACAATACAAGACTTGCAAGTGAACAGTAACTTTTTTGATAAAGCTTGAAGAAGGTTTCAGTAGACAACACAATTTTATAATATATTCGAAAAGGCAAATTTCATTTATGAGCCCAAATGTTATAAATTTTAGTTATTTTTTTGAAAACTCAATTTACTGCATAAAACCATTTTGTTATTGTATAAACAATACTAATTTGTTGACATCAGGTCGTTAAAGTTATTTTATTCGTAACGGGACTGGGTATTAAAACCGCGCCAAATTAATGTGTTTTATTATACCATGAGAACGCTTACAAATATTTAAAAAGTGATTCTAATCCTGCCTTTGGTTTTGTATCAGTTACAAAATGGATTTAAAAGTAGAAAAAAACAAAATGTTTAAAATTGTTGTTTTATTTTTTTGGTAATTATTAATTATTATATTATAAATAAAAAAATAATCGTAACAATAAATAACAAACTGTGAATGTTTTTAAGCTCGTTGTGTAACTGATACAAAATCAAAGACAGGATCAGAATCACTTATTCAATATTTGGAAGCATTTTTATGGTATAATAAAAAACATTAATTTTGGACGGTTTTAATACACATTCCCCTTAAGCCTAGCCCACACCGCGAGCTCTGCCGCACCAAATTAGAAGCCATCATGAATTGGGGCGCTTTGCAATTTAGTCCAAGAAACGACCTTTTTCACAAAACTAATCGGTATAGAATTTCGTTTCATCACATTATGATAAAAAGAAATTTGTTTAGTTTTGCCCTACTTGAGAAAGTTAGTAATAGGTAGCAATGTTCGTCGGCAATATTGCTCACAGTGAGTGGCAGCCGTGATAGTCTAGTGGTTAGGACATTGCGTTGTGGCCGCAATAACCCAGGTTCGAATCCTGGTCACGGCAATGTACTTTTTTATTTTTGATAAGTGTCCTTTTCAGAAATATAAGAACTTTTATGTAATTAATTGTCAAATTGTGTGTTATACAATTACTTGCATATTTTGAAGAAACCTACCACTGTGTAACTACCCTAATTAATGTAATTTATTAAAATTTAAACAACTGTGACGATTACAAATTTGTATTAGTTTAAATGCTTTCCATAAATGGATTACGAATGGATTTATTCTAAACACACATTTATAAAACGACCTAACTAACCGATCCAGAAGTAAAACGTATTCCGATAACTTACGATCAGGTGCGTAACAGCGGATAGCGGAGGGCAAAGGGGGGCAATTGATTCCCTCACTCTAGTATCTGACACCCCCCCCCCCCCCCCCACTCGTTTAGTACCAGTGGCAGCCTATGGTTACAAATTATATGAACCATGTAATATTCAGCATTAATTAAAAGTATTACAGGTTTTTGTCAAGCCCTGGAGCCTTTCTTTCGCACTTTTAACCTTTTGGTGGGGGGGGGGGGGGGGGGGGGGGGGGGGGTAGATACGATACGATCACCAGTTTAGGTTATATGTGAACTTGAGTGTTTGGCAGAATGAACCTAATCAAGTACAGCAAATGGCTTGCCAAACAATAACGTTTCTGCTAATGTTCCAAATACTTTTCCTAATACCAATATTACAAAATGTGCCTTTATATTCCTGATCCCCCCCCCCCCCCCCCCGCCCCCCCAAACCACCACTCCATCAAAGTTGTTACGCGCCTGCATACGATGCCCCAATTCAAACCGCCTCTAAATGTACGGGTTCTAGTGAGAGTCTATAACGATAGTGGTGGCTCAGTGGTAAGACGCGAGACTCTAGTTTGGGAGGTTGCCTGTTCGATTCCGGCCACCGGCAGTCCTGACTGAAGGTTCTTTCCGAGGTTTTCCTCGGTCGTAAAGGCGAATGCTGGGATTGAGTCATACTATCAGCCCTCGGACATTCCTTCCCAACTATCCACACACATAACTAGGTAGTCATCTGAAGAGGGGCACATCAGGTAAAGCTGGTGTGCACCCTATAACAGGGACTCCTACGAAGAATTATTATTGTTATAATAATTTTTATTATTATTATTATTATTATTATAATTATTATTATTTTCATTATTATAAGTATTATTACTATTATTATTATTATTAATAATATTATTGTTATTGTTATTATAATTATTAATAATATCATTATTATTATTATTATTATTATTATTATTATTATTATTATTATTATTATTATTATTATTATTATTATTATTATTATTATTTTTATTATTATTATTATTATTTTATTGTTGCAATACATACAAACTCGGTCAAAACCGGCATAAACATGTTGTACGGACACAAATGTCAAGTATTTCCATGTGTTTACCTTATTAAAATCTACTTAGAACTACTTAATATATCATTGTCCACATTATTTTTTCCAAACCGAACTGTAGATGCTATGTACGGTCGTGGCCGATTTGTACTCATCCCAGCATTCGCTCTTTGTACGGTGGACACCACGAAAACCACCATCAGGATGGAGAGCTTCTTGAAGTCTTCATTCTTCTTAGTTCAAAAATTTTCGGACTATCCTACACGTGTTCAAAATAATTGCTTTTTGCATCTCGATGTATATGTTCGGTTGGAGACCAATTAATTTAATACTGTCATGGAGTTTACGTGGAACAATGCCATTTGCTGATATAATTAACGGTATAACAGTTACATTAGTCTGCTTCCACAACCTTTTTATTTCAATAGATAATTCCTTATATCTGTTTATCTTTTCCCGCCAAGTTGTCTCTACATTGTGGCATAAAGGGACGGCAACATCAATTAAAATCGTTTCTTGTTTCTTCTTGTCAATAAATATAATATCCGGTCTATTGTGATGTATGGTTTGGTCTGTTATAACTGCCCGGTCGTAATATAATTTGTAGTCTTTACTATCTAATACCTTTTCAGGCTTGTATTTGTAATACGCAGTGGTTGTGTTTATAAGTTTATACTTCATGGCTAATTTTTGATGTACAATGTTTGCAACTTGGTTATGCCTATGAAGATAATCTGTTTGACAAAGCATTTTGCACCCAGATACGATATGTTCAATTGTTTCGCCGTTCATATTACATTTTCTACATTTATCTTCCACTGTGACGTCTTTCAGTATGTATTTTTTGTAATTGTTAGTCTTGATTACTTTATCTTGAATAGCGATCATAAATCCCTCTGTTTCGCTGAAAATGTCCCCGGACGTTAACCATTTGTTCGATGCTACCCTATCGACGCTATCCTTAAGAAGTTCCTTATAATGTCTGCTATGTAACGTCTTTTCTGATATTCTGATCTCTTTTGCTGTGTCAGAATTAAGTTTTTGTAGCAAGTTTAAATTTCCGTCATTTAAATTGAGGGGAGAAAGCGACTTGTCTGCCGATACTATAGCTCTATGAAGTTGTGAATGTGGGCATTTTGTATAAAAGTACTTTCTTAGAATTTCAATTTGTTTATAATATAAATTGTTTAAATCAATCAAGCCTCTTCCCCCTTTTTCTCTAAGTAGAGTCACTCGTTCTATTGCTGACTTAGGGTGATGACTTCTGTATTTGGTGAATGTTGTGCGGGTGAGAATTTCTAGGGCATGAAGTTCTGTCTGTGTCCATTTAATAATTCCAAATGAATATGTTAGTACCGGTATAGCATAAGTGTTAATTGCTTTGATCTTGTTTTTACCATTTAGTTGTGTTTTTAAAATGGATCCTATTCGTTTCTTGTATGCAGAAATAAGTTTACTTTTCATCAGTTTATGATCAATTCGTTTAGCCTGCGCAAATCCTAGATATTTGTATATGTCTTCTTCGTCCATTACTCCAATCCGGTTGTCTTCGTCAATTTCAAACTCTTCTAATTTCGTAATCTTTCCTTTGATGACATGAAGTGACTTACATTTATCAATTCCAAAATCCATACATATATCTCTACTGAATTCTAACGTTGAGTTAAGAAGATTCGTCATGTGTGTCGCATTTAAAGCATATAGCTTGAGATCGTCCATGTAGAATAGATGTGAAAGTGTGTGGCAAACCGTATTTCCGTCCTTTATCTTGAAACCATGTGTAGATTTGTTTAGTATATGAGATAATGGATTTAATGAAAGACAAAACCATAACGCACTAAACGAGTCACCTTGAAAAATACCTCGTCGGATGTTAACTGGGTCAGTACTTATCTGCTCTTTGCCTACGTTTAACTTTAATGTTGTTTTCCAACTCGTCATCGCTGTCCGCAAAAAGTTTACTATCAATGGGTTTACTTTATAAATTTCCAGTTTCTGTATTAGCCACGAATGTGGTGACGAATCATATGCTTTCTTGTAATCAATATAGCTAACGTGAATGTTTCTCTTCTTGTTGAAAGCTTGGTTCATTACAACAGAATCGATAATTAATTGTTCCTTACACCCTTGCGACAATTTACGACATCCCTTTTGTTCTTCAGCTAATATATTGTGTTCTTCGAGGTGTCTATATATTTTATTTGTTATGCACGACGTCAAGATTTTGTATATAGTAGGTAAGCATGTAATTGGTCTATATTTACTTGGATTTTTGGTGTCATTATCTTTTGGTTTAAGAAATGTTATTCCTTCAGTAAAGAAATCTGGTAAATCTTTTTCTCCTAATATAATTTCATTAAGACATTTAGCAATCTGGGTGTGCATGTTTGAAAACTTCTTGTACCAAAAATTGTGAATGTTATCGTTACCGGGTGCTTTCCAATTATGAGTATTTCGTATCGTTGATTTTATATCATTTACACTGATGCCATCAAATGTCATTTCTTCGATATCACTCATTGCCTCAATTTCATCTTGAATCCATGTTGCATTGTGATTGTGGATTAATGGGTTACTCCATATCCCACCCCAAAACTGCTCAATCTCTGTCTTCGATGGTATACCATTTCCTACTAGGCCTATTTCTTCTTTATTGTTAATTTGCTGATAGAATTCTTTTTCTTTTTCTTTAAACATTTCGTTTTGTTCTTTTCTATCACTACACTCTTTATATCTTCGTAGTCGTTTGGCTAATGCACTTACTTTTTGCTTTAGAGTATCCAAATATTCGTTTGTAGCCTCGTTCGGTGTTTCATGTATAGTATGGATTTTAAACCTTTCAAATATGTGCTGGCAATATTTTAATATCTTTTTAGATCTATTACCCATCCTGAATTGTTCTAATCTCCCAATATCTCTCCTTAACTCGTTGATGCGTTTGACTAATCTTCGTTCCCATTTTGGAGTCTTATTTGTTTTTATGTTCTGAGAATGTACCAACTTTATTTTTAATCCTAATTGTCTGACCACTGCTACGGCTCCACAATATATTGCTGCATGCACTTCTTCAAACGACAATTCTTTCTTCGCGTAATCTAACAATATATGTGCGTTCATTACGTGCATTACTATGTCCATTTGCTTAGACTGTTTAGGTTTAGGAATTCTAGGTCTCTTGTTCGGTTCTATATGTGCAAATTCTGACAAAGCATTTTCAAAAGCTAAATGTAATATGTTCTTTAACTCGTCTATTTCTTGTGTGTTTCCTCTTGTATTCTCTTCTTGTTCAATGTTATTAATAGGTGGATGTTGGTGATGTACCTCTTGTGTGTTCTGGCCTTCTGGTAGATCTACTTGTTCCATTAATTCTTGTCGTAGATGGTCATCGTTTCTTGATGCTTCCATGATGTGCTCCTCGTTCGCCAAATCCTCTTCATTTTCTTGATCTATTTGTAGTTCTTCCTCTACTTCATGTCTTATTACGTTCAATAGATTAAATGGTAGCATACCATTACTTACAATTATTCTCCTTTGGTCTGCTACTCTTTGTTCGGTTACATCTACTAATGGGTATTCACGTGTAAACGCTCGGTGCAGTTCTTGTCGATATCCAACTAATCTAGTTTCTAATAACGTAATTCTATAGTAGTTGCGCATCACACAAATGTTCATATTATCTGTCCATTTGATACGCTGCCTCACTCTTCCAGATTTGGTGGTCTGTTGCGATAATACATCAGAAGCATCCATAATCTGTTTGTTTATTTACTAAATGTCAAAGTTCATTGTCCTGTCAAACTAGGTTCTTTGTCACAGAAAGTTAATATTGTTTTTCAAAGAAATCAAAGCACTTAATGTCACACTTTTCTTTACACTCGCAACTTGGCCGTACCCCGTCAATAAATGACACACGCAATTACAAGGCGCTGAGTTGGAGTTGAATGAAAGTTTCAAATTTCACAGATTTTGAAGACGAAATCTTCTTAATTCTGGAAACAAATAAAAAGTGCTTACATACAACCGTAAAACATATATCTAGTTACAATATTATCGAATCAAATTATAAGTACAAGACCTTGACGTGTCCAGATCTAGCTTCAATCTGTCAAAATCAACACTAAATTCAACTGTTCTTATGTTTCTCAAGCAAGGCCCTGGACTAAAATGTAAGTTTACAAAATTAAACTTCTATTTATATACAAAGTAATGGATACTGGTACTTCCCTTTATGTCTTCTTGTAGTAAATCACTCGTAGATCTCAATGCCGTGAAAATTGTTGGTTGATTACAGCTTTTTCCCTTTGAAATTATTATTCCCTTTATTATTATTATTATTATTATTATTATTATTATTATTATTATTATTATTATTATTATTATTATTATTATTATTATTATTATTATTATTATTATTATTATTAGTATTATTATTATTATTATTATTATTTTTATTATTATTATTATTATTATTATTATTATCATTTTAATAATAATATTTAATATCATTTTTAAATATTTAATAAAATTATTATTATTACTGAGTGTCTAGCACTCTAATCCCATATTGTTGGTGTAACAAGTGAAAGGAATGAAATGGCTCTCGTCACGCCAATCAAGCTGCCTTGTAAGTTGTAGCCGAACGCTTCGAGTGTGAAGCGAACCCACAGCCAGCGCGGTTGTAGCAAAAACGCGTTCTGGTCACTTGGTCAGCTTTGCTCTACTTGAGAAAGTCAGTATTAGGAACCAATGTTCTCTCACTTAATCACAGTGAGTGGCAGCCGTGATAGTCTAGTGGTTAGGACATTGCGTTGTGGCCGCAATAACCCAGGTTCGAATCCTGGTCACGGCATCTCACTTTTTTATTTTTCGTTATTGTCATTTTTGGAAATTTTAGAATTTTTCATGAAATAAATACCTAGTGATTTATTGTTGATGTGACAGGATTAGTTGGACTTTTTAGTTTCAATTTCTTATTATCGTTGCTAATGCATGTATATAATAATAATATATTCCGGCTACCAACAAGAAATAGCAGCGTAAATAAGAAAATTAGAACTTAAAAATCTAACATTTGTAAATGGTTAGGTGGAAGAACGAGTTTTGTAATTGAACCTCACAATTTTTGTTTTGTACTTTGTATGTTACAATTTACAACAAAATAAAGAGATATGTATTGTATTGTATTGTATTGTAACCAATCCCGTCATATCAACAACAAATTATAGGTATTTGTTTCATGAAAAATTCTCAAATATCTGAAAATGACAATTACGAAGAATAAAAAAGTTAGTTGCCGTGACCAGGATTCGAACCTGGGTTAATGCGGCCACAACGCAATGTCCTAACCACTAGACTATCACGGCTGCCACTCACTGTATTGTTTAGTGTATGCTTTATTTTCTCATTCATACATAAAATATTGCATATAGCATAGCCTACATAGCATTCATATTTCATAGTGTACATTGCACATATACAAGTCCCAATGAGAGTATTCGCATACCGATCTCAGGTCATTATCTACTGCCCCTTTCAACTGCGCCAATTAAAAGAAAATCAACAGATACCTGGCGTTCTTTCACACATTCGTAAATGCATAGTTCAGCTTATTAGTCGAGTGCACAGGCGGTTTGGCCACACCCACCGTTACAGGTAACGAATGGAAGGGTTTAAATTATCCCCAATGGACATGTTTAGATTATTTGTAGAAAACACTCTCGTGACTGGAAAATATGTCATGAAAACACTGTAGGACTTACACAGTTAAAAGTTTTACGAAAAATTTTAACGTTATAAGTCCTACAGTGTTTTTATTATATGTTTAGATTAGATGGTAGGAATTAGCGAAGTAGAAAATTATTAAGTAGTCATCTTGGACTCGGATGTGTAGCAAGCATCAGAATACTTTCTTTGGGGCAACTATACACATGATTTTCATTAAAAAGTACGACTAGGTAGAACGCATATTGAAATATAGATGAGTGCATGTTCACGAGTATATTAAGAATTGTTAGACTACTGTTTGTTGGTTTGGAAGGAATGTCCAAAGGCTGGACTTTGGTTTGGACGCAATTGATTTTAATAACATTTTCGTAAGAGCCACTATGTCTCTCTTCAGTTGACGTAGGTTGGTGCATGTGGAACAGCGGGAAGGAATGTTTGAGTGCTGTTACTATGACTCAATCGCCGCATTTGCATTATGACTGAGGAAACCTCGAAAAAACATTTAGGACAGATAACAAATTACCCCCTTCGCTATTTTGTTATGTCTGCCTTCAGGTAGAATGGCCGGCATCGAATCTACGACCTTCCTAATCAGTCTAGCTCGCCTGTTACCGCCGAGCCAATGTAGAGGCCGCATGTTACCGCCGAGCCAATGTAGAGGCCGCATGTTACCGCCGAGCCAATGTAGAGGCTGCATGTTACCGCCGAGCCAATGTAGAGGCTGCATGTTACCGCCGAGCCAATGTAGAAGCTGCATGTTACCGCTGAGCCAATGTAGAGGCCGCATCGAGCCAATGTAGAGGCCGCATGTTACCGCCGAGCCAATGTAGAGGCCGCATGTTACCGCCGAGCCAATGTAGAGGCCGCATGTTACCGCCGAGCCAATGTAGTGGCCGCATGTTACCGCCGAGCCAATGTAGAGGCTGCATGTTACCGCCGAGCCAATGTAGAGGCCGCATGTTACCGCCGAGCCAATGTAGAGGCTGCATGTTACCGCCGAGCCAATGTAGAGGCCGCATGTTACCGCCGAGCCAATGTAGAGGCCGCATGTTACCGCCGAGCCAATGTAGAGGCCGCATGTTACCGCCGAGCCAATGTAGAGGCGGCATGTTACCGCCGAGCCAATGTAGAGGCCGCATGTTACCGCCGAGCCAATGTAGAGGCCGCATGTTACCGCCGAGCCGATGTAGAGGCCGCATGTTACCGCCGAGCCAATGTAGAGGCGGCATGTTACCGCCGAGCCAATGTAGAGGCCGCATGTTACCGCCGAGCCAATGTAGAGGCCGCATGTTACCGCCGAGCCAATGTAGAGGCCGCATGTTACCGCCGACCCAATGTAGAGGCCGCATGTTACCGCCGAGCCAATGTAGAGGCCGCATGTTACCGCCGAGCCAATGTAGAGGCCGCATGTTACCGCCGAGCCAATGTAGAGGCCGCATGTTACCGCCGAGCCAATGTAGAGGCCGCATGTTACCGCCGAGCCAATGTAGAGGCTGCATGTTACCGCCGAGCCAATGAAGAGGCGGCGCTACCTGCGGAAGTACTCTTACCTAAAGGTGCGCGTCCACTTGCGAGAAAAACTCTCGAGAGAAGCTCTCGAGAGTAGTTTTTTGCAGTGGACACACTTTGGAGAGCGACTATCCGACAGTGGTGGCTTTACTCTCGGCGAGTGAACGTGCTGAGACTTACTCGCTAGTGGACACACAGCGAACTCAGTCGCAGACAGTAGCTCTCAAAATACGAACCCGGTTGGAATTCTGAGAGTACTCTCATGGAGCGGAAAGTGAGGTAAAGAGAGCAAACCAATCAATTGATTACTGATTACGAGGCAAATGAAGCACTTTGGAATACCCGAAATGTTGAGTATCGGGATCGAGATAAGAAAAATAAAACACTGCAAGCATTGGCACTGAAGTTCACATGCACCACCAATGAAATTCAAAGAAAGTTGCATAATTTGAGGAACCAGGTAATTGTGTTGAGGTTTAAATTTTGTATGCTGAAAACGTTATCATGTGCCTCCAAGAACAAGCAACCGCTCGATATGGATGCCCCAAGGGCGTCCGTAGGGCGAAAACAGGGGGGGGGGGGCAAGCCGGAAACTTGCCCTTCCCCCACAATGATTTTTACTGCCAATTTACTAAGTACACTCAGCTGTGGTAAAAATGCGCCACTTCCTGCCTATTGGCGCAACGCCTCTGCCACACCACACACATGAGACTTGCCTTCTTGCATTATCTTGCCCCCCTCCCCCCGACAAAATTTCCCGTGGACGTTCTTGGTAGGGATGTGAATGCGACATATTCACTTTTTCAATTTATACATTTTTTTTTTCATTTTACCATGGATATTGATACATAACATTATTATTGAGGCTACTACTCACAGAAGTTTAGACTTGTGGGTGGGTAGCAGTTTCTCTGGTCATGGTAATCGAAAGGAATTATTAATAAACATTTGGTATTTTCGTTTCTATAATGTGACCCTGTAAATAGTAAATTCGACAGATTAAGATTACAAAATAAAATAAAATGAATTTTAAAAATTCCCAATGTGTTCAAAAATGAATTACGTGCTTCTTGTTTACGTATAATAATCCATGACAAAATGAACCTACATGCCAGATAGGCCAGCTATACCAAATTACAGTTAAACATTGATTCGTTTGAAAATAAGTAATTGTTTTAAAACAAGATGTCAAAATCGTTAAATGTTTTCCACTTTTAAAACTTTTATTATTATTATTATTATTATTATTATTATTATTATTATTATTATTATTATTATTATTATTATTATTATTATTGTTATTCATATTATTATTATTATTATTATTATTATTATTATTATTATTATTATTATTATTATTGTTATTCATATTATTATTAGTAGTAGTAGTAGTAGTATTATTGATTTATGTTAGTATTATTATGACTTTGAGAAAAATGAACCAGTGGTTGGTATTTGGGCTTAACGTCTTATATTTTTGCAACTTAATCACTGCACTGCTAATCAAGACAAGAGGAAAATGAACAAACTGTTATTTAAAAAAAAATTTAACCCTAAATAAAAATTACATGCCAGGCGACGGAGTTGAGATTTATTTGGACCCAGCACTTTCTTCGTTTTTGGCAACAATCGCAGCGGTAGGCGCCTTCTACGCACGTCCATACATAGACCTTCTCTCAAGACGACTGACCTAGTGGACGCAGACTTGCGAGTGCTGCCTGCGAAAACTTCCTAAAAGAACTCTCTGAATGGACATACATTTGAGAGTTAATATCGAGAGTAGCTTGCGCTAGTAACTCTCTAGTGGACACGTACCTTAACAATGCTGCGCGGCCAGCTGTGATCATCTGGAGTCACCGTCAACGGGTTCATTCACCGCTGTGGTTGTTGTACGTGGCTTCGCGCGGTACCTACCTACCAAATATATGCGCATCGCATTCAAGGCCGCTTCACTGGCTACAACAGAACCGTCTAGTGTTCATTCCAAGATGATTGCAAACTAATTGATCGTCGTTTCACTGTAAATACTCAAGTTGAAGAGGAGAGTGTGAGACAAACGTGTTAGACAAGAGCTGACATCGTTTTGGAGCAGTTTAGTGACAGACATTGTAGGAATGTGGATGTTTAGTGGGAAGTGTACAAGCCAGGCGGTCTTGGTGGGGAAGACGGCGGTAGTGACAGGATGCAATACCGGCATAGGGAAAATTACCGTGGAGGATTTTATGAGGAGAGGTATGTTTAATGAAATTTATTAATTATAATTATTACTGTACAATAGAGGATCTAATGGTAAAGCCACTGAAGTGGCGGATGTTAGAAAACAGGTTGTATAGAATGGTGTTCCGGACACGGATGTGATGTATGAGTGAATGAATTCATGAATGAATGAATGTATGAATGAATGAATGAATGAAAAACAAAAAGTGAAAAATAGGTTTTAAAACTGTCGAATGTGCTTGGACAAATACATTTTACAATGTTATCTCGGACGCCAAATCCAGTAAATTTTACTAAAACTTGTATTTCACTACTTTGTTTTACTACTTATCTTTTACTTAGTATCACTCTTGTAGGTCTCCTCTTGACCTTTTTTTACGAGGTTCTTAGCAAGATATATATGCTTTGGCAGTCACAAGCAATTTAGGAAATTTCATTACATTTTTACTTTGGTTGAATATAAATTAAAAACGAAAGCAATGTTAAAAAAATGTATGAAGTTACACCCATAAGTAAGTTCTTTCTAACATAACACCTTGGTTGATGATACAATTCGGTGACCGGACAATTTAGCAGGGTTCGTCATTTCGAGATCGTAGGGTAATTTGCCGCGAAGTGTGATTCCACGGTAGGAACAACTTGCCAGGCATCGTTGGGGTAGGATAATTTACCAGACTAGATAGGCTCCCTATTGGGAATGTGTTCCGGCATTTAAGAGCGTTCGGCAGTAGGAGTTTTACAGATGTATTGGCCGTCAACCAATTACTCTTAAACTAATAGTAGGATTATTATAAATATTTATCTACTTGTAGAGGGATGTCATATCTATGCATGGTATGCATGGTGACATTTGTCACCAACCTTTTAAAAAATAATGTACCCATTTTTAAACAGATTCTCCGTATATTTCGCCGAACATTTTCGACGATTGTAATGTATTTGCATAATTCAATCGTGAGTATATTATTTTTTACCGTCGCAAATGTACTTAATACCATGCGTAGATATGACATCCCTCTGCAAGTAGGTTTATTACTTCTTTAAGAGAAATTAGTTGACTAAAAACGTCAAAACTACTTCCGAACGCTCTTGGTAAATGGGAATATTTTACATTTTATTTTGGTATTTCTGTAAATTCACGATTTCTATACCATAACAAAACTTTTCTTTTTAATTAACTAATTTATCAATTATCAATGGTCAATAAACAAGAACAAAAAGACTATCCATATAAGAATCGTTTCCGGGGTTTGAAGATTTTGTGCAGAAATACAGTTAGCCGATTAGCTTGTGTAGGTCATTGCCAGGCTATCTTCGTTAAATGTGTCATCTAAAAACTTTGTCTTGTTCTTCAAACTATACTATTCAACCACAGATAACGGATTGTAGGCTGTGATTCAACTATATTGCCTCTCAAAACAGCCGTTGTTGACTGTTGATGCGTTCTGTAGCATGAGATGTGTTCCTGAACTCATCTCACAAGTAATCTCAGATTAACTGCTGTGACGTCAGAATTGTTTGGGTGACACAACTTAAAAGGGTAGCTTGTATTAATTTGTTTTACTTAGTCATTTGATGTAAATTTGCATTTGGAGGTTATATATATTCGTAATGTTCGTTCTGGAACACGTAAGAAGACATTCAGTAAGAATATTGGAACACTTAAATTACTCTTGGCTGAGTTAGATTGGTAATCTGATGACTTCTGGAGCGCAGCTATGGTGTGTGATGGTTGTGTGACCGATAGAGATAGCTCAGGCGGTTATACGCGAGACTCTAATTCGGGAGGTCGCTGGTTCGATTCCGGCCACTGGCAATCTTGACTGAAGCTTTTTGTACGTTTTCCTCCGTGGTGAATGCGAATGCTGGGATAATGTTCTACTAACAGCCCTTGGCAATTTCTTCCTAACTACCCAAACACCGTAAAGGTTTGTCACCTGGGTCATCTTTTCAGACCACAATTGGCGGATTTAACCGGTTGTAAAGTTGCGACCCCTATTGCGTCGTATGCTGCAAGCCGGTCGCAAGTTGCACCGGTTGCATACATTGCGTATTATAATGAGGGCCCTGAAGAGGGGAACATCAGGTAAAGCTGGTGTGGAACCTATAACAGGTCCATATGAACTATTTTAATAATATTATAAACGACAACCACAAAGTCATGTTGTGTTGTGTTGATTGTATGATGGTTGTGTGATGGTTGTGTGATGGTTGTGTGATAATTGTGTGATGGTTGTGAGATGGTTGTGTGATGGTTGTGTGATGGTTGTGTGATGGTTGTGAGATGGTTGTGTGATGGTTTGAGATGGTTGAGTGATGGTTGTGTGATGGTTGTGTGATGGTTGTGTGATGGTTGTGTGATGGTTGTGTGATGGTTGTGTGATGGTTGTGTGATGGTTGTGTGATGGTTGTGTGGTCTAGGGGCGCGAGTCATCATGGCGTGCCGGGACACGGAGAAAGCCGAGACGGCAGCCGAAGATATCCGAAAGGGGATGCACGGCGTCGTGTGGTGGTTGTGTGATGGTTGTGTGATGGTTGTATGATGGTTGTGTGATGGTTGTGTGGTTTAGGGGCGCGAGTCATCATGGCGTGCCGGGACACGGAGAAAGCCGAGACGGCAGCCGAAGAGATCCGAAGGGGGATGCACGGCGTCGCGGGGGTCGGGATGGTGGCTGTTGTGCGCCTCGACTTGGCCTCCTTCACCTCCGTCAGGGAATGCGCCTCACACCTACTCAAGACGGAGCCGCAGATAAACCTACTCGTCAACAACGCTGGTATGTACAACGCATCCATTGGACACCATGATCGAACAATATATCTCGTTATGATTGGACACGGCTTGGATTTCAAGAAAATTGAGAGGAATGTGGGATTACAGAAATCAACAAATAAAATAAATAAATACATAAATAAATAAATAAATAAATAAATAAATAAATAAATAAATAAATAAATAAATAAATAAATAAATAAATAAATAAATAAATAAATAAATAAATACATTCACATTAAGAGTCGACTCACTTAGTAACGCAACTGATTTTCAGTGGGGAACTTTAATTTACAACACAAAACTCAAGCTGAAGGGACACACCATTCCATGATGCCAAATACATAATCTAAGCCAATCCAATCATATATCGGTAATACAATCCATGATAAACCAGCCATGCTCCACCGTTGTGGAGGGGAGGGGGGGGGGGGGGGGGGGATGGAGCCCCCCAACAATAGAGCCGCAAGCGAAAACTTTAAAATCAGACGTAGTAAAGGCCGATCCACAATTGAAATAATAGTTGCAATAAGAATCCGTGAAATAGTGAAATAAGAAGCTATTGGTTCACAACAGTCTCCCAGTACCTTATTTCAATAGTCAAGCCAGTGCTTTAATATGTATTTACTTTCATTAACGACATCAACAACAGCACATCCGGCACCACTGTTGTTGTTTTGATCTCCGTATTAGGCATTCTCTTCTGGCTCTTCTGCGATCTGATAGGTTCGTTATAAGGAAGTTGAAATAAGAAATGGAATTGATTAATTTCTTATGACTATTTCAATCCACTGTGACAGTTGTGAACCACAGCATTGTTATTGTATTGCAACTCTTATTTTAATTGTGAATCGGCCTTAATATACCGCGTTTGGACGCCCCGTCCCCTTTCTGTCCGCCATTTTGAATAACCTTGCAAGGTCATTGGGTATGTAAACAATGAGGCCATTGACCATGTATGTACACAATGAGTTCATTGACTCTTGTATGTAAACAATACGGGTATTAACCCCAACAATGGGTCATCGATCCTTGTATGTAAACAATACGGGTATTAAACCCAACAATGGGTCATCGATCCTTGTATGTAAACAATACGGGTATTAAACCCAACAATAAGGTGTTTGACCCTTGTATGTAAACAATACGGGTATAAAACCCAACAATAAGGTGTTTGACCATTGTATGTAAACAATACGGGTATTATAAACCCAACAATAAGGTGTTTGACCATTGTATGTAAACAATACGGGTATGAAACCCAACAATAAGGTGTTTGAGCCTTGTATAAAAAAAAAAAAGAAAGTAGGATTGACGTACATAGGTACTCGTGTATTAACAGGCTTCAAGCTACATTCAATGAATTGTCCTCCAAAAACAGAACCATAGATCTTAACTTTAATAGCTTTGTAACCTTCAAAAATAATCTGAAAATTGTAATGTAATCATTGTAAACATATTTACACAATGTAACACACACACACACACACACACACACACACACACACACACACACACACACACACACACACACACACACACACACACACACACACACACACACACACACACACACACACACACACACACACACACACACGCACACGCACACGCACACGCACACGCACACGCACACGCACACGCACACGCACACGCACACGCACACGCACACGCACACGCACACGCACACGCACACGCACACGCACACGCACACGCACACGCACACGCACACGCACACGCACACGCACACGCACACGCACACGCACACGCACACGCACACGCACACGCACACGCACACGCACACGCACACGCACACGCACACGCACTCGCACACGCACACGCACACGCACACGCACACGCACACGCACACGCACACGCACACGCACACGCACACGCACACGCACACGCACACGCACACGCACACGCACACGCACACGCACACGCACACGCACACGCACAAGCACACGCACACTCACACATACTAAGTTTATGATATAAGTGTTAATTTATAAGTATTCATAAGTATTTGTATGTTCTTTGTGTCGTTTGTTTAATCTATTTCATTTGCGCTTGTGGAATGTACATTCTGTTGCAAATAAAGGCTTAATAATAATAATACGGGTATTAAACCCAACAAATCCATAGCAACAATGGGTGCCCCTAGGTGTAGGGGCCGACTATGAATTCCAACCTAAATAAGAACAAAGTAGTTGACCATTATATATTTTTATTTTTTTTTATATTAATTATTTCGGACTACATTGTTTTAAAAATGGTTTCCTATATTAATTTAGGCACACAACAATATCATAATCATCATCATCTATACATATAAAAGTACTCTTGTCTTTATCGGGAATACACTCTTCATCATCTTCGGAACTTTCGTAAATTAGTGTTCCGTAGCAAATGAAACTATTTTTCACACATCTTTTGCAGTATTGTGAATCTGTGTCGTCAAGTACGACAGTGTCGGGGGACGACACCGGAAAATGTTGCGTTTACTGTTTTTATTCGCTGATACAGTTGTTGTCTACAAAAACATGTTGTGCGCCAAAATAAAAGAAATTATTTAAAAAAATATAAAAAAGTAGAATATTATAAGTTATTACATTTATAATGTAAATTTATTAATCTTTCCTTCCTCACATCCTTCGAATATTAGGGAAGCAGTGGCGTTTACACGGGGGGGGGAGGGGGGGGACAAAACCCCCCCCTTTTGCAAAGGAAACATGGAAAATGACCGTTTTCATTTTAATAGACAGACAGTATCAAAAGACGGTATTTTAATATACAGTTAGATGTTTTACTTTATAATTATTGTATATTGTTGTAATTATTAAAAGCAAAAGCAATACGAAAAATATGCAAATTATTGATTGAGGTTCCTTTTATTAGCGGTGCTAAGAAAAAAATGTGTTGCCAGAAACTGAGTAATCATGTTTCAGTTGGCCGCTGTAAAACGCACAGATTTGCACTAAAATGACCTTGACGAGAATTTTTTCGGGCAAGCCCCCCCCCCCCCCACCCCCCTGGAACCCCAATTATGTTTCGGCTCCCCTCTGAAAACCCCCCCCTTTCCCAATTCCTGGATACGCCACTGTAGGGAAGGTTTGCTCTGAAGATTATTCAAGGTGTAAATTTCTCCTCTTGCATATCTTTCAGGCACAAAAATTTTGAAACTAAGGTTTGATATATCAACCATACACTGTACCAGCAGAACCTGTCCATACCGTGTTTCAACTTTCGACATCTCTTCAATCGGGTAGTGTTTATTCTTTAGTAAGTCTCCCAACTTCCACACTACAACATCGACATTTTCTTTATTAGAGTTGCCAATGATTGTTGCAGTCATGTTGTTTTCTTAATGAAACAAACAACAGAATAAAACTCATTAGTCATTTTTTAAATTAGAAAATCTCCAAACACCTTTGACACGTAAGCGATAATCAATCAAAGATCTATATTTCAAATATGAAACATATGACATAGTACTGCAAGTTTTTAATTCAAACCAAACAAACTTTTTAAGAAGTCTATTATTTCACGAAGTGAAAACTAAATATTGAGTGAATCAAAGACAAGTTTTTAATTCATTTAGACAGAGAAACAATATTGCACATTTGTTCATTTTTGAAATGTGATTAATAAAAAACTAACAAAAGTAAACATTTAAGTTTTAATCAATAAAATACCATTCTACTAACATGGTTGGTGATCTGTTAGTGTGTTGAGTACTGTAGATATCTGTAGACGTCTGCTGCTGTGTTGTAGAAGAGACTGTTTCCCCCCTGGTTAGAGCATACGTCTTTTATACAGAACATTTACCATAACAACAGTATTATACATCCTATTGCAAGGTCTGGGCGTAGTTCCAATATATGAATTGCATCTGATCAAGGGGAAAGTTGTTTTCGCGTGTGTGATTTTAAGGAAGTATCAATTTATGCAATGCACCTAGTCGAAGGGAAAAGTTGTTTTCGCGTTTGTACAAACACAGTCACTGTTGCTAGGCAGATTACCACAAACATGTATATTTTTAAATTGTAATTAACACAATAATTATTGATAAAATCAGTTATTGGTTTTATATAGAAAGTCAAAAATTGTAATAATCATGTAAAGGAATCATATTATAGCTAAACCAATTAAATCAAGACAAACCGAATTGTAATTAATGGTTTTTTTGATAAAATTATGAATGTTACTATTTACGAATACTACGTCTACACGCGGTTGCTTGTTTTTTAGTAATCACTTCTAAAAAAAACATAAACAATGTCAATGTTAAAACTTGTTGTAGGCTTTCGCGGCCCGGGTCAATATTAATAATTCTTGGCTGTCGGGTGTCGCCGCGTCTGTCGTTTATTAAAACCTGACGTTTCGGACTAATTGCATAGTCCATCTTCAGAGTGAAGAGACAGTCACTGAGAGAACCTACTCGATCCAGCTCTACCCAGCGACTGTGCCTCACACTGCCGTGCAATCTCCGACGCGCGAACATCCCGCGCGTGCGCGCTAGCTTGTTCTCGAACCTTCGCGATGCGCTTCGCATGTCCCGCCCGCGCGACTTTCAAGCGCTGCAACGTAGGCTGCCACGCCCTACTCAGCTTCAATCCGTCCTCCCTATT
Organism: Isoperla grammatica; assembly: GCA_945910005.1. Taxonomy (NCBI): domain Eukaryota; kingdom Metazoa; phylum Arthropoda; class Insecta; order Plecoptera; family Perlodidae; genus Isoperla; species Isoperla grammatica. The sequence goes on from OX246741.1 coordinate 46,913,562, forward strand.
GAAATTATCAGGTTGCATTTCAATTTCAATAGCCTCTCGTACCAGGCGGGGGCGGTAGTCTTTACTGGTAGCCAGGACGCGCGTGTTGTCAAAATGTCAAAATCTATAATGTGGCATTTGTCAACACTATGCTCTGCAATGGCTGACTTCTCAACATGTCCTAAACGTGCATGGCTCTTGGCTGGCTCATGGCTGGCAGACAGGACGAAAAATCTCAACACGAGTAAAAGAACATAAGAGCCATGCACGTTTAGGACATGTTGAGAAGTCAGCCATTGCAGAGCATAGTGTTGACAAATGCCACATTATAGATTTTGACAACACGCGCGTCCTGGCTACCAGTAAAGACTACCGCCCCCGCCTGGTACGAGAGGCTATTGAAATTGAAATGCAACCTGATAATTTTAATAGGGAGGACGGATTAAAGCTGAGTAGGGCGTGGCAGCCTACGTTGCAGCGCTTGAAAGTCGCGCGGGCGGGACATGCGAAGCGCATCGCGAAGGTTCGAGAACAAGCTAGCGCGCACGCGCGGGATGTTCGCGCGTCGGAGATTGCACGGCAGTGTGAGGCACAGTCGCTGGGTAGAGCTGGATCGAGTAGGTTCTCTCAGTGACTGTCTCTTCACTCTGAAGATGGACTATGCAATTAGTCCGAAACGTCAGGTTTTAATAAACGACAGACGCGGTGACACCCGACAGCCAAGAATTATTAATGTCAATGTTGCTTCTTCGAATAAATTAATTAAAAAATTGTTTATGATTCACTCAATATTAGTTTTTTTTTGTTTTTACCTCGTGAAATAATGGACTTCTTAAAAGTTTGTTTGATTTGAATTTAAAACTTGCGGTAATATGTCATATATTCATATTTGAAATATAGATCTTCGATTGATTATTACTTACGCGTTAATGGTGATTGGAGTTTTTTTTTTATGACTTTTTATTCTGTTTTTTGTTTCAGTTAGAAAAACATCATGGCTGCTAAAAATAAGCGGAAATTTTAATAAAAATAATGAAGATGTAGTTGTGAGAAAGGTGGGGGACGTGATTTAAAATAAAAAGTACCTCGTTGAAGAAATGAGCAAAGTATAGAGACACAACACGGTGAGGCTCTGCTAGTGCAGTGTAGGGATGATGTGTTAGACCAAAGTTTCAAGATATTTTTGCCAAAGCGATATACGAAAGCATTATCAGTAGCGGACATAACTGCTATGAGCCTAACCTTCCCTAAAATTTTGAAGGAACAGGGGAAGGAAAGCTTAATAAATTTACATTAGAAATGTAACAGTTCATAATAAATTCTACTTTTTATATTCTTTTTTAAATTCTTTTTTTTTTTAGGCGCTTAGCATGTTTAGAAAAAACAGTAAACACAACATATTTCCGCTGTCGTCCCCCGACACAGTCGTACTTGACGACACAGATTCACAATACTGCAAAAGATGTGTGAAAAAGTTTTGCGTCTGTTACGGAACACTAATTTACGAAAGTTCCGACGATGATGAAGTATGTTCATTAAGGAAGAGAGTACTGTTATATGTATAGATGATGATGATGATGATGATGATGATGATGATATTGTTGTGTGCCTTAATTTAGATAGGAAATGTTTTTTAAATATAATGTACGCTATAATATTTATAAAAAAATATAAAATTGTCAACTGTTGTTCTAATATGAATCCTATAATCCTTCACCGTACGTTATTGACTTTGTAAGTGTATACAAACAAAATTGAAAGGTCCGGGGTACCGTTTATTCCTGCTAACAACCTCAAATGATTATTCTGAGATTTATTGTTTACATAGAAGGGTTAATTACCTTATTGTGTACATACAAGGCGCAATGACTTTATTGTTGGGTTTAATGCCCTTACAATACACGTACATAGTCAATAACCAAGGGTACCATTTCCTGTAATTAACCTAATATAATTCATTGAGATCTATTGTTTACATACACGGGTCAATTAGTTTATATACAAGGCTCAATGACTTTATTGGTTGGTTTTAATGCCCTTACAGTGGGGTTTTATGACCTCCTTGTTTACAAACAAGGCCAATGACCTATTTGTTTAAATACACAATGACCTTGCAGAAGTAGACGGGGCGTCCAAAAGCTTTTTATTAACACGTATAACTACTATCAGGCTTTTAGTTCTGGGCGTTTCAGAAAAAATACCGCACTGAATGCAAGGCAAAAATTCTGTCATTTTGGTAATGCAAAAACCAAAAAAATTACTTTGAACCGTGACCAGCAATATTAAGTACTACATTTTGGGGCTTGGGAAGTTGGAAGTAGCCTAAGTAAGGGATTCTGTAGAATAATCATTCAATAACACTTTTAAAAACTAGACTGATCACGCTCTATACTCGGCAGATATATGATATTGTACATTATACACGGTCATATTTTTTACCAAGTGGGACAATTGTGTGTATTGGCTCGACACGGGATTTAAAATTAAATATCGGGACTGTCTCGCCAAAAGGGGACGTATGGCTAGCCTATTTAAGTAAGTGCCTATTCAACGGATTTGTGTAAGAAATGTATGGTGGCTCATGACGGTCATCAAGGATCATACGTAGTTGATTGCTGGCACAAGTGTGTTGACGCACTCAACTCATTGGGATGAATCTGAAACCGCGAGGAATGGCTGTGGAAATCTGGAATTATATATACTTGAGCGCCAGATCCGGCCATTTTCGCGTACATACAGGATGAATACCGTAAAACTACATCCACGTCTATATTTATCTCGACTTATCTGCTGTAAAAAAAAAGTTCGCATTGTTTGCCGTCCCACTCAGTTACAAGACAGTTCATTCGCTCTACTAAAAAAATGTTGTGTTGATTCACGGTTAGGCTGGTCCACACAGATTTTTAAAACATACGATTTAATGTTTAACGCGTAGTCGTGAAGTTGGATCATAGGAAACACGTACTGGCGTTCACACAAAGTTTTAGTTTTAAGACGTTGTTTTCATTGTTGTTTTTAAAACAACGTCTTAAAACCTTATGCATTATGTCTTCAAAATCTGTGTGGACCAGCCTGTACCAACGGGTTTTTAATGTTTCAGGAATCATGGCTTGTCCGAGGGCTTTGACTGAAGATGGCTTCGAGACACAGTTCGGTGTCAACCATCTGGGACACTTTCTGTTCACGCTGCTTCTACTTCCGAGGATCCTTAACTCCACACCAGCTAGGATAGTCACTGTATCTTCTCTGGCTCACACAAGTATATACTTGCTTTCTACAAGTATTCGTTAGGGTTCGGTGTCAACCATCTGGGACACTTTCTGTTCACGCTGCTTCTACTCCCGAGGATCCTTAACTCCACACCAGCTAGGATAGTCACTGTATCTTCTCTGGCTCACACAAGTATGTACTTGCTTTCTACAAGTATATACAAAACATACTTTCTACAAGTATATACTTGCTTTCTACAAGTATTCGTTAGGGTTCGGTGTCAACCTTCTGGGACACTTTCTGTTCACGCTGCTTCTACTCCCAAGGATCCTTAACTCCACACCAGCTAGGATAGTCACTGTATCTTCTCTGGCTCACACAAGTATATACTTGCTTTCTACAAGTATTCGTTAGGGTTCGGTGTCAACCATCTGGGACACTTTCTGTTCACGCTGCTTCTACTTCCGAGGATCCTTAACTCCACACCAGCTAGGATAGTCACTGTATCTTCTCTGGCTCACACAAGTATGTACTTGCTTTCTACAAGTATATACAAAACATACTTTCTACAAGTATATACTTGCTTTCTACAAGTATTCGTTAGGGTTCGGTGTCAACCTTCTGGGACACTTTCTGTTCACGCTGCTTCTACTCCCAAGGATCCTTAACTCCACACCAGCTAGGATAGTCACTGTATCTTCTCTGGCTCACACAAGTTTATACATGCTTTCTACAAGTATTCGTTAGAGTTCGGTGTCAACCTTCTGGGACACTTTCTGTTCACGCTGCTGCTACTCCCGAGGATCCTTAACTCCACACCAGCTAGGATAGTGACTGTATCTTCTCTGGCTCACACAAGTATATACTTGCTTTCTACAAGTATTTGTTAGGGTTTTAGTGAACTGTTGTGGCCGCAATATGTGTTTCTATATGTCGACCTAGCCTGCGGAATTTCCGATTTCTGTAGGTTAAATAGCTGCAAAATGCTATTGAATTAACACAAAGCAGAAACAAGTTATATCTTGGAATAGAGAATTAAGTGCCACCTTAATCGAAAACGGAAATAATTTATTTTCAAATGAAAACTTTCACGAGACCTAGCACTAAATTCTTAATTGCAAGGCATTTTTTCTTTCAGTTGTAAGTAAAGCATTTTACAGTTTACCCGACAGGTATCGGGGATTTCCGTAGGGTAGTTTGACATACGGCCTTGGTTTTAGAATGCCCAGTTCAGGCTGTTTCTGGCGTTTTTTGTGTTTCGTTTTTTTCTCAACTTAATTAAATGGTATATATATATATATATATATATATATAAGCGAATGACCACTATTCACATTATTGTTAATAATGATATAAGGCATTAATAATATGTGTTGTTGCGTTTTAAGTAGGTTTACATATTATCAATATTTTGAAATAAATAGATCCCGATGATTTATTTCTGAACGATTTATAATCTCTTGTATTTATCTCTTTACAGGAGGGAGCATAAACTATGAAGACATCAACTCGGAAAAGTCTTACAGTTCTCTCGGTGCTTACAAACAGAGCAAGCTTGCCAACGTTTTGTTTTCCAAAGAGTTGTCCAATCGCTTACAAGGTTTGTCATTATTAAATATACACTACGCTTTGGATGAAAATCAAATCCGCTTTATCAATAATTGTGATTATTTTTGTTTGTGTTCGTATTGTCACATTTCTGTTTATATTATTAACTTATATTTAAGCTCAATTTGTATTCTTAATGTTGTTTAATAAATTACAATTTATCTATGGCTGTCATACAAATGTACTGTATATAAGTATACGGTTTGTGGAGGTCGTGAATAAAGAAAGACGTGTGTAGTATGATAAGTTTCATAAAAAAACAAAAAACGTTAACTTTCGTAGCTAGACAATTTTTTTATGTCCGATGGAAGTTTGTGATACTGGATTTTGATGCAACTTTATGTTGTGGACTAATGGAGATTGAACATCAAATATTGCAGGACATTGTCAGAATATAATCTAATCACTGAATCGTATCTTTCATATTTAAAAATATAGATATTTGATTGGTTATCGCCACTCGTCGATGGTGTTTGGAGCCTTCACGGTTGGTTTTAGTCGCTTTAAATCAAAGTCCCCCACTGAACGTCATTTTTGCTGAGTGGGTAGACTCTGTAAATACGAATTTAATTTTATTTTAATTTAGAGTGGTTCCTACCTAAGGAACACCATGCCAATCACTAACCACAAATGAGGCGATGTTATTGTGTAGATAATCGATGTCAATCATCTCCATTATTCAAGGATTGATTGATTAATGGGGCTTAACGTCTCATATTTATGCAACGATGGCTAATCGAGACGATGAGCGGGTGATAATGAAGATGAGAAAGATGATAATGAAGAATAAAGCCACATCCGAATCAGATCCATTGTACGTCGCGTGAGTCGTCATACGGGAGTCCAGCAAGGGAGGGCAGGGCCAAGTGGGAGGAGAAATATTCAATGGGACAGTGGGGGGAAAGGGGATTGGGGTGTGGACTGCACTTCGTCTGACTTCTCCTCCTCGACCAGTCCGGCTTGGGTAACCCTACCAGAAGCATACGCTTCCGCCGGCATAGCTCTCGGGATCAACAAAGCACGCAAACCTGCCCACCACGATAAGGTGGCAGTCCCTCGGCAGGTTCCATTATTCAAGAAAGCACTCACCTTCTCGGCCGGTACCAACATCTACAAACCCCACGGACAAATAACGTGACCACTACGGATACAGTTAACCCTGTACAGGGAAAGGTCCCGGCTTTTTTTAAATGTGTGTCACCGAATCGAATGTATCTGGAGATTTTAGACATGACTATTGACTGACATGTACAACTTTCAATAAAGAAGGCGACGACTAAGTAGCCCTTTCAGGTTAGTGAATGGCAGGGTGTTATTTAGGGTGGAACCAAGTAGCTTTTATTACAGAGTGGTTGTGGGTTGTGTTTTTGCGTGAAACAAACACTGGCTTCATACATATAAATTTGGCAGATGTATGTTTTTGTACTGGAGAATAATATGCGTTTCTAACTGTGATCGTTGTTTTCTGCTTATTGCCACAGGTAGAGGCGTCACAACGTACTCCCTCCATCCAGGAATGGTGAAGACCGAACTTGGACGTCACATGAACTTCTTCCCTGGTTGTCGATGGATCTTGCAAAACACAGTCAGTCACCTGCTCAAGTCTCCGGAACAAGGCGCGCAGACAAGCATCTACTGCGCAGTCGCAGAGGAGGCGGCCGATGATACAGGACTCTACTACAGGTCAGTTGAAGACGGCGTCACATGAACTTGTTGCCTGGTTGTCGGTGGATCATGCAACACAGTCAGTCCCTGCTCAAGTCTCCGGAACAAGGCGCGCAGACAAGCATCTACTGCGCAGTCGCAGAGGAGGCGGCCGATGATACAGGACTCTACTACAGGTCAGTTGTAGACAGCGTCACACCAACTTGTTGCCTGGCTGTCGGTGGATCATGCAGAACACAGTCAGTCACCTGCTCAAGTCTCCGGAACAAGGCGCGCAGACAAGCATCTACTGCGCAGTCGCAGAGGAGGCGGCCGATGATACAGGACTCTACTACAGGTCAGTTGAAGACAGCGTCACATCAACTTGTTGCCTGGCTGTCGGTGGATCATACAACACAGTCAGTCACCTGCTCAAGTCTCCGGAACAAGGCGCGCAGACGAGCATCTACTGCGCCGTCGCAGAGGAGGCGGCCGATGATACAGGACTCTACTACAGGTCAGTTGAAGACGGCGTCATATCAACTTGTTGCCTGGTTGTTGGTTTATCATACAACACAGTCAGTCACCTGCTCAAGTCTCCGGAACAAGGCGCGCAGACAACAATCTACTGCGCAGTCGCAGAGGAGGCGGCCGATGACACTGGACTCTACTACAGGTCAGTTGAAGACAGCGTCATATCAACTTGTTGTCTGGTTGTCGGTGGATCATACAACACAGTCAGTCACCTGCTCAGGTCTCCGGAACAAGGCGCGCAGACCACCATCTACTGCGCAGTCGCAGAGGAGGCGGCCGATGATACAGGACTCTACTACAGGTCAGTTGAAGACAGCGTCACATGAACTTCTTCCCTGGTTGTCGGTGGATCATACAAAACACAGTCAGTCACCTGCTCAAGTCTCCGGAACAAGGCGCGCAGACAAGCATCTACTGCGCAGTCGCAGAGGAGGCTGCCGATGATACTGGACTCTACTACAGGTCAGTTGAAGACGGCGTCACATGAACTTCTTCCCTGGTTGTCGGTGGATCATGCAAAACACAGTCAGTCACCTGCTCAAGTCTCCGGAACAAGGTGCGCAGACAAGCATCTACTGCGCAGTCGCAGAGGAGGCGGCCGAAGACACTGGACTCTACTACAGGTCAGTTGAAGACAGCGTCACATCAACTTGTTGCCTGGTTGTCGGTGTATCATACAACACAGTCAGTCACCTGCTCAAGTCTCCGGAACAAGGCGCGCAGACCAGCATCTACTGCGCAGTCGCAGAGGAGGAGGCCGATGACACTGGAAACTACTACAGGTCAGTTGAAGACAGCGTCACATCAACTTGTTGCCTGGTTGTCGGTGGATCATGCAAAACACAGTCAGTCACCTGCTCAAGTCTCCGGAACAAGGCGCGCAGACAACCATCTACTGCGCAGTCGCAGAGGAGGCGGCCGATGGCACTGGACTCTACTACAGGTCAGTTGAAGACAGCGTCACATGAACTTGTTGCCTGGTTGTCGGTGTATCATACAACACAGTCAGTCACCTGCTCAAGTCTCCGGAACAAGGCGCGCAGACCAGCATCTACTGCGCAGTCGCAGAGGAGGAGGCCGATGATACTGGACTCTACTACAGGTCAGTTGAAGACAGCGTCACATGGACTTGTTGCCTGGTTGTCGGTGGATCATACAAAACACAGTCACCTGCTCAAGTCTCCGGAACAAGGCGCGCAGACAAGCATCTACTGCGCAGTCGCAGAGGAGGCGGCCGATGATACAGGACTCTACTACAGGTCAGTTGAAGACGGCGTCACATCAACTTCTTCCCTGGTTGTCGGTGGATCATGCAGAACACCTGCTCAAGTCTCCGGATCAAGACGCGCAGACGAGCATCTACTGCGCAGTCGCAGAGGAGGCGGCCGATGACACAGGACTCTACTACAGGTCAGTTGAAGACAGCGTCACATGAACTTCTTCCCTGGTTGTCGGTGGATCATGCAACACAGTCAGTCACCTGCTCAAGTCTCCGGATCAAGACGCGCAGACGAGCATCTACTGCGCAGTCGCAGAGGAGGCGGCCGATGACACAGGACTCTACTACAGGTCAGTTGAAGACAGCGTCACATCAACTTGTTGCCTGGTTGTCGATGGATCATACAACACAGTCAGTCACCTGCTCAAGTCTCCGGGACAAGGCGCGCAGACCACCATCTACTGCGCAGTCGCAGAGGAGGCGGCCGATGATACAGGACTCTACTACAGGTCAGTTGTAGACAGCGTCACATGAACTTGTTGCCTGGTTGTCGGTGGATAATGCAAAACACAGTCAGTCACCTGCTCAAGTCTCCGGAACAAGGCGCGCAGACCAGCATCTACTGCGCAGTCGCAGAGGAGGCGGCCGATGATACAGGACTCTACTACAGGTCAGTTGTAGACAGCGTCACATGAACTTGTTGCCTGGTTGTCGGTGGATAATGCAAAACACAGTCAGTCACCTGCTCAAGTCTCCGGAACAAGGCGCGCAGACCAGCATCTACTGCGCAGTCGCAGAGGAGGCGGCCGATGATACAGGACTCTACTACAGGTCAGTTGAAGACAGCGTCACATGGACTTGTTGCCTGGTTGTCGGTGGATCATGCAAAACACAGTCAGTCACCTGCTCAAGTCTCCGGAACAAGGCGCGCAGACCAGCATCTACTGCGCAGTCGCAGAGGAGGCGGCCGAAGATACTGGGCTCTACTAAAACAAGTTTTACCATCTGACGATAGACTTAGGGTCAAATGCATAGTCGTTCTTCAACTCAGCCTTACCTCAGCCTCGCCCAATCACCATTCACAGAGCAGTCTACATAGCAATGCTGCTCTGTGATTGGTGATTGGGCAAGTCTAAGGAAAGGCCGGCTGAGTTGAGGAGCATGTGAAGAACGACTATGCATTTGACACTTACAGCCTGTTCACACGATGCCACTCAGAAGCGTTTCCGAGAAGTGTTTCCGATAACATTAGCATAGGTTCAAAGGGAGCTTCTTCGCCACACGTGTGAACGCTCCCATTTGCTCCACCATCGGAAGCGCTTCAGAATGGCGTTGTGTGATGAAAGGGCTCATAGATTGCAGTTTTATAATATGACGATTTATTGCACTATGTTGTGGACGCATTATTACCATTTTCATTTCAATTTGGTGTCAAACAAAGTACTCGACAGCTAAGGGCGGGCCTAGGGGCATATGTCGATAGGAAGGCGAATAGGAGAATAAATATTCAAAATGAGGTATAATCTCGTTCCAAACCGTCTGAAAAACAAAAGAAAATTTTACTCAAATACGAGAGATGTGAAGACTAACGTGATTTACCTGGTCTGCGTAACTCCTGATGTTGGTCTCTTAAAATTGCTTCAAAATGTGTTTAAATTGTCCCAAATGTAAATCAGTATGTCATACTGTAGAGAATGTAGTATTCTTTCTTATGAATGTTCCTTTGTTCCAATCAATACTTCCGCTTTTCAGATAAAACGGAAACATTTATTGAAATAAAACACCATTCACAGGAAAGAGCAATAAATTCTCTCTTTTGGGACAATTTAAACCCGTTTTAAAGCAACTACACACGTAAATTGGGTGTTCCGCAAGGTGTGAACAAACGATTCTTTACCTTAGCCCCTATACTAGTTTTTAGCCAAATGAATGTTACAACGAATATTGTGTTAAAAAATCGTGAATTATTCAAAATGACTAGACTCCACTGGACACTGATTATTGAAAAGCCTGTTAGAAAATGCCAAAGTGGCGTTGATGAAAATGTTAAGTATATGTTTGTTTCTAGTGACTGCAAGAAGAAGCTGCCCTCAGTGAAGGCCCGTGACGCGGCTCTCGCCCTGCGTCTCTGGGAGGAAAGCGTCAAGTGGGTTGGCCTTCAAGGCTTCGACCCCTTCACCGCTGAGGATAGGCCACCAGCAACGTACAGCAAACAACCCACATCTTAATTAGTAACTACCAGAGCTGTGAAAACACTCGACAATACCTCGTTTAGATAGAACATTCTCAAATATATGTATTTGCGGTTCAAAATACAGTTTAGTATTAAAAAATGTTTTAAATAAACATTTGGCTACATAATTTTATTATCCAGTAATAAGATAAGGTCTGAACATTTGGAATAAAATTTTGGTTACTGATTTTGGTAAAAAAACGCGTTTTCAAGTAGGTCGAAAGTTTTAGAACAATGTGTCAGACAATGAATTTCTTCGTTGACTGTTGACAATATTGGCAAATAATTGCTAAACGTATTTTGACGAGCAAGAAGTTTGTAAAATACGCAATCCTTATCGAAATGTTTTGACCATACAAAATGCAAAATACGCTTCAGTATTTTCGAAACAGAATACAAATGTATCTGAAATACAGTATTTTCTATACTGGCCAGCTCAGACTTAACTCCTATTCACATATTGTTGATTTCAATTTCTTGATTTGAATGTAAGTTTATATGGCTCCGTAAAGTGTATCTTTTAAGTTATGTGAATTTTCCCTAAACATTATAAAAATAAATAAATATGTAAGTTTCTAGGCTGTAACAAATCTATATTGTTTTATGTTTTTGTGGAGTTGTAAATTGAATGGCGTTTAATAAAATTGTTGCAAAATTGTTATTTAATATTGAATAAAAAAATATATATTTTTAAAACAAGAAGGAAACTTCAAAAGTGATTGCAATTTTAAAATACTATGAGTTTGTTCAGTTATAAGGAATCATAGTCAATGTTGAACTTGAGTAACTGCAACACAAAATCACTCAAGAGTTTAAAGAGCACAGCGTACAAACGCAAAAAAAGCAAACACTATTCCCTGGAAACTATCCGAGAAACCTGAAAGCTCTATCAAAGATTACAAACTAGGGAAGATAGTTCATCCATATGGGAATTCGTCTGCGCGTGTCTGAGCGAAATTTTCTTAATTGTTGTTTATTGTTGTCATTGAAGATTTAGAAGACCGTGAACAAGACTCATACTCAACAAAACTCATACAAAGGGTTCTAGATAGTTTTTGAGATGCCAGAACCGAGTTCAAATATATCCCGCCAGACGGCAACGAAGTTCAAACGTGCTGAGCTAGCGCTCCTTGCAGTCAAAATTCGAACTAGTGGTGAGACTTAAAAATTTTCGACAAAACTCGCGCAGATATTTTAACACGGCGATGAAACATCTTCCTAATCTTTGGCTCTATTCAGCTTATTATTGTTTTTACTTCCTTGCAAAGGCACCTAGTGGTCACGTGGAATACTTTAACGTCTAGGATATGTTTCTCTACTAAAATAAAAACAACAATAACGATATAATTCTGATGGGAAATACAATAACCGTGAACGATTTGCAAGCGGTCAAAATTAAATTTTTTACCAGAAATATTGTGACACATAAATTTTCTTTTTCGAAAGAATGATTATTTTTCCAAAGTCAGTAAACAAATGTTTACTGTGCATTTATCGATTGTTTTCTTATGATTTACTTGATCTTTTTCAGAATTGATCTAGGACCCTTAGACAGAGCGAATCACGGCCCTCTAGATCAATTCTGAAATACCATAGAGCACTCAAAATAGAATATGCATTCTGGTGGCAAAAAAATAAACTTCTGTTGGGGAGTGGTTTAGCTGTCAATTTTCAGTAATCTTTAGTATGACTCGATTCTAACATTCACCTTGTGACCGACTTAAACCTTGTAAATATACCTTCAGTCAGGATTACCAGTAGTGGGTATCGAACCGATGACGTACCAAATAAAAAGTGGAACAAGGTTCGTGTGCTAATACCAAGTCATCTTCATACCGGTATGGTATGCAGGCACAACAATTTTCCAAACCTATAATAACACAAAGGCCTATAGGAGTTGTAGGACACTTTGCTGTATAAAGGTATACTCATGTGCAGTATGTGCTCATTTTCACAAGAGACATTTTTCAATTCTTCAATTACAATTTTTGCAAACGCAATTTATATAATATCTATAGCCTTACATAAATCTTGTAGAAAATTCCTCATACTTTCGACTGAAGATGTGTTTTTTTTTTTTATTATTCTGTTTATTGAGTTGAATGATGTTTCACTATGTCCGAATGGTTTTCCTTTCGGTTAATGCTTTATTGTTCTACGACTTGACTGACTTTCCAGACCCTCTTCCCCCGTGATAGTGCAGCTTGTCCCTCATGATCGTTCCCCCCAGCTTGCTGACCGTGTCCGCGTACTCGCTCTTGACGGGGTGGTATACCTGGGGCGCGCACCCCTTGCCCCCCCTGCCCCCCTGGCTGGAGGCCGAGCCCATGTTGCTGATGACGCCCGGCCTGAAGGCTATCGGCGCGCGCATCTGCGGCCTGCAGGGGTCCCCTGGGAGCTTGATGGTCTCCGGGAAGGGTCCCTGTCCGCAGACCCCAGACACCGCCAGGAGTCGGTCGTACTCCTCAGAGGGGAACATCCCGTCCTTGCAGTAATCCACCTGATAGGTAGTCCGGTATCGGTCTGAGTAGACTCTAGACATGATGTCGTCGGGCGGGGCATATTTCAACACGTTGTAGAGGTAGGGGTACTTCTCGTGGAGCTTCTTCAGGTAGACGTTGGGCTGGTCGAAGCGGGTGGACTCCGAGTCTGGAGGGGGGCCAGCCCGCGCCGAGAACAGCTTGGGCTCGAGTAGGGGCCCCGTGGGCCCTCGCTTGCACCAGTCATGACACATGCACATCGGGGGCCCCAGCAGGCCCGGGGCTTGCGCCACGGTCGAGTAGGTGGGGCCCGCCCTCACGGGTATAGTCTTCACGTAAGGCCATAAGTAGTCCTGTCTGTAGGTTGTGGTGAAAGAATCCATTCTGATGCGTTTAGTTATACGAGACTCACCTGAGAATTGTGTTTATCTGGTCTGCACACTTGCTTTTACTCGGAATTTTCGATTTTTAATTATCTGTTGATAGGTATTATCTCATTTGACTAACATTTTGTAATGAAAACATGCTATTTTGAATAACTGGAAAATTTAAAAAATATGATGGGCCTAAAAAAATGAGTTTGAACTGGACACTTTTGACATTTAAAACTAAGCGGCGATTGTTTAGTCACAGCCAACTAGACGTCTGGCAACATTTGTCCCAAGGTCTACTTGATCTCCGCCTAGCGGAGGCTCGTCGAATTTACAACTTGCGAGCTTGACGAGCCTCCGCTATCAAGTAAACCTTGCATATGTCCTAAGGTCTTCTTGATCGCCGCCTAGCGGAGGCTCGTCGAACTACCTCCGCCAGTAGACCTTGCACATGTCCCAACGTCTATGGGCACAGTCGATGAAGAAGTTATCCCTTTATCGACTCTGCTATGGGCAACATGTGTGGGGCAAGTGGGCACTGCCACGTAGATACAGATTCTAATGGCATGAGTCGATAGAGAAGTTCTCCCCGTGGAAGCAAACTTCTTTATCGACTATGATGGCATCAAGTTTAGTAGACCTCAATCACGTTTCTTTCACGTTTCTTTATGAGGAATAAGAGTTTGGTGGAATTAAATTAACTTACCTTAATTCTATTATAATTACATAGCCTAGCATAGGCTCGATAACAACCAATTCAACAATGTTTGTTGAAAGTGTACAAACTGTACATACCACTAACTCTTCTAAATCAATTTGCACGTAAATCCGGTAGCCAGTGACTGAGGTTCATAATAGGAAACCAAAGTGGGCGTTGACTGGTTCACTCGCGTCTCCCGTTCCTATCTAAATAAGCCGTACTAGATTTTTCGTAAGCGCTACCGCCTATACCAGAGAACGTATAAGAAACACATGCACATTCTAAGAAACTGTGAAGTTTCCTCTTTACAATGATATAAAACACTTATATTAATCTCAAATGTATATAGGTATACTTTCGAGTTGAAGTGAACGCTGCTTGTACAGTGCAGTGTTGACAAATCTCAAGTAAAAAACGTATGCTTATTTTTAAAGCCTACGCCCGTGACAACAACTTGCACTTGCATAAGCAATGTGTCTGCTGTTGCCATGAATTGTTAGTTACGATAATGTTTCATGGAAATGCCAAAAGTATGTTTAAAAAAGTGTTATTGCCACCCGGGAATACAGTGTGGCAACCGCGCTCGGTCGGCTGCCGCCGAGTCCGCCTAATTTGGTGGTGTTTTCGACACATTCACACACATATCTCGTACTCATTTAAATTTGGGCTGCGTTCAGTAACCAACTGATAGATTTAATTGAGCAGTATGGACTGTCGAATATAGTGATGTAATTTGTTTTCATAACTTTTGAGTATATCAAAAGATACAGCGAGTTACATTTTCGTTCCATGCTTACTCTTATGGACGCGCGGGGACCTGTGAGCCAAAAACCTTCCCGCCTTCGAAACTTTGGTTCCCTAATACGTTTGCATGGTAAACAGACATGGTTCCTCCATTCCATGCTTGAAACCTGCCATTGGTACAATTTTCCTTTTAATCTGCTCATACCCGCGACGCCGTAAGAAGCAAGGTGTCCCCTAAAATTCTGAGAAGAGACGGTCGCTCCACACGGTCTATTTCAACGGTATTCACTGTGGGATTTCCCGATACCTGGATTGTTATTGTCCACTGCATTTACTGCACCGACCGTGAATGGAATGCGACCCCACCACGTCTGACAACAGGATGGCGATAATATCGTCACTACAATACCTGAGGCAGGAGAACGGGATGCAACTAGATCTAGGTTGGTAGTTGTCACACGCGTCACTTCCCTATTAGATAATCCGTGACGATAACACCTTGCAAGTTAATTTCACGCGACTTGATCACCCACATAATACTGCGTTTTACCTCTGTAACCACCTCACTCTTTTTAAAAAGTACAAGTACGGTAAAATTGTCCAAACAATTACAAATAAGTATTATTGCACTCATTCAAAGTCCAAAAATAATTTTCGATACCACTGTGGCTAAAATATAAGGTGCTGTAGTTGTAGCTAGATATACGCATTTCTAGGATTAATGTTCTTTTAACTTAGCATTCATTATTTTAAATTTAGCATTTTGTAGCATCTATTTGCTTTCATCAAAACCTTGAATATGAAGCGGCTGCTTTGTTTTAAGGAGGTAAATTATTTGCAGATGTTTAAAATAAATTGAATTGCACCTTTACTTAGGGCCGGTCTTAATTTGTACTAATTAAGGAAATTGGAGGGTTTCAAGGGTTTTGATTGGTGGTTGCCACTGAAAAAAACAAGCTATTCGACGATAAAGTAGTTATTGAAACATTGTATTATTCCGACATTACACGACTCAATACTTTCGTCAAACTTATTGAATTCAAGAACAAAATCGAATCAAAATCAGTTTACTAAAAAAATTCAAAAAACTGCAAGCTTCTATTAATTGATGCTTTTTTGTCCTAAATTCAATAAGTTTGACAAAAGTATTGAACCGTGTAATGTGGGTAAAACTGGACCTTAAAGGGTAAGAATGCAATTTTTAACTAAGGTTGGAATTCATAGTCGGCCCCTACACCTAGGGGCACCCATTGTTGCTATGGATTTGTTTTGTTTATGGGAAATAACATGAAAACAACTGTTACCTTGGTAACAATGGACGCCCCTAGGTGTAGGGGCCGACTATGAATTCCAACCTAATCTTAATAGGAATGAAAACACATTTTTGTATTTAAAACTAGCATTTTGAAGCGTTTTCAAAAACGTAAAAAAAAAACGTTTCTCTAGTTGTAGCCCAAACATCATCGGATATCAAGCAGACAACAACTTAATTTCCTACAGTCTAATAGATAAATTTAGGCGACACGTATTTTCCCTCCTCGCATGATATCGTAACATCCTGCACCCACACCCGCAACAAGCGATTAAAAGATGACAATTCGCTTTCCGTGGTGCTCAATTCAGTAGTGATCCTCCAAGTGAAACAGCGTACAGAGAATGGCGCACACGTCACTGCAGGTGGCGCTACTGGTTTGCGTTTGGGGCTGCTTTTCTATCTCGTTGGTAGCGTCGAGTTTATCCCCGTGTTCTCCCCCGAAAACATCGGGGTTGAAAGTTTTGTTCAACACGCGGAGAAATAGGACTGGCCACTGGCTCACACAGGTATGTCTGTCCGCTCATAATAGAAACTAAACGTTTAGAGCTAATGGCCCATTTTTGTGTATTGAATCATTATAATCAGTTTGTATTCCAAGATTTATAGTTTGGTTGCTCAGACGGTTCCCCTCCAAAAGATCTACGAATCTCCCGCCAGTTAAGTTTTGTTTTTTGTAAATCTTACCTGTCATAATTGTTTCCCCTAAAAGGGAAAACACTCCACGTGGAGTTGAACAGTACCCATCAAGAAGGCTTATATCCAGTCAACCACCAATGGGCTGAGAGAATTCATTTAATGTATTTGAGTAAATTTGAAACATGTCGGTCACCAGAGAGAATGTGGGATGAGGAGATTAAAATAACATGACATGAAACATCAACAACATTCAATGAACAAAGAACATAATAAGGGTCTAGTTCTGAATCTTATCTTTCGTTGGGGAACCCTTTGGCTAACCAAACTACTAGAAAACACGGTTGCCAATTTTATAATAAAAGAAGTCGAAGAAAGTCACCCTTTGAAAGAAAAGGAATTGCAAGGATATGACTACAGCGCGCTACCTGTTGGCCATTTAAACCTTATTTCACGGTCTATGAGACAAACATTGGTCATTAGCTCTAAACGTTTCGTTTCTACTATGAAAGGCTTGCTTGCATCACCATTATCAATTTTGATCTCTAAACTGGGCGGTCGAAGGGATCCTTGAGGGGGGGAGGGGGGGGGGGATGGGTCAAATGAGCTCCCCCACTTCTTTGTGACCACTATTATCACTGGTGGTTATACTTGGCCGATCTATTAGGTTTGTTCGTTTGTCCTGCCTCAACAGGAGTATTTTACGCCAGGAGTAATCCGGAAATATGTCATTATAACGGATATGGGAGTAGAAATCACAGTTACTCCCACTTGGACAAAAAAACAGAGTCGTCACAGTTGAGATCGTTTCAGTTGTTCCTCCTACTCCTACTCGGGAAGCAGGTGTAAAAACCTTACTCCCATCACAGTTGTAGTAAGTTACCACTGGACAAAAGAACTTGTCGCAGCTACTCCCATCACACTTACTCCAGGACAGAAAAACGGGGTTTTCGTAATACCGTACTCCTGAAGTAGTGATCACAGGACAAACGAACAAAGCTATTGTGATGTGAAACACCATCACGCAGCTGCTTCACTAATGATATCGACTAATCGATTATGTTTCTAATCGATTCCGAATTCAAAAATGTGTGTTCATTGTTGTAAGCGGTGAAAAAATAGATGCGCCAAAATAGCATTCCTATAAATTGATAGAGCTAAACACTCGAATCGAAAGGCTACTTTCAAGCCTCTATTTAGCATCTACCCGTGCGACGCTCCCATAGTGAGACACACAATAGGAAATAAAAGAGAACACGGTTGGAAATAGATCCGTAGAATACAACAAGCTAAAATAATCATTATTTCAATACTTTAAATTTGTGTGTGTAAATCTTATACCGTTTTATTTAACTGCAAAATTAGGTTTTGCATAGGATTCGATTAGGGACCGATTAAGACACTCATGCCGATTCCGAAGTTTTGGAGTCGATTTCAACTCTACTAGGAGATATATTGTCTATAGGTTGACATGAAACGAGCCGACAGTCCTGGCTCATCGATGGAAACGAAGGACACTGGACGCTTTTCTATCGACGTCCAACATATTCAGACCTCAGCGTCGTGTGATGGCCCCGCTACCATGGTGATGAGAACCACAATAACAGGTACCAGCTACAATATGGCCCCGCTACCATGGTGATGAGAACCACAATAACAGGTACCAGCTACAATATGGCGCCGCTACCATGGTGATGAGAACCACAATAACAGGTACCAGCTACAATATGGCGGCGCTACCATGGTGATGAGAACCACAATAACAGGTACCAGCTACAATATGGCGCCGCTACCATGGTGATGAGAACCACAATAACAGGTACCAGCTACAATATGGCCCCGCTACCATGGTGATGAGAACCACAATAACAGGTACCAGCTACAATATGGCGCCGCTACCATGGTGATGAGAACCACAATAACAGGTACCAGATACAATATGGCGCCGCTACCATGGTGATGAGAACCACGATAACAGGTACCAGCTACAATATGGCGTCGCTACCATGGTGATGAGAACCACGATAACAGGTACCAGATACAATATGGCGTCGCTACCATGGTGATGAGAACCACGATAACAGGTACCAGATACAATATGGCGCCGCTACCATGGTGATGAGAACCACGATAACAGGTACCAGATACAATATGGCGTCGCTACCATGGTGATCAGAACCACAATAACAGGTACCAGATACAATATGGCGCCGCTACCATGGTGATCAGAACCACAATAACAGGTACCAGATACAATATGGCGCCGCTACCATGGTGATGAGAACCACAATAACAGGTACCAGATACAATATGGCGTCGCCACCATGGTGATGAGAACCACAATAACAGGTACTAGATACAATATGGCGTCGCTACCATGGTGATGAGAACCACAATAACAGGTACTAGATACAATATGGCGCCGCTACCATGGTGATGAGAACCACAATAACAGGTAACAGATACAATATGGCCCCGCCACCATGGTGATGAGAACCACAATAACAGGTACTAGATACAATATGGCGCCGCTACCATGGTGATGAGAACCACAATAACAGGTAACAGATACAATATGGCCCCGCCACCATGGTGATGAGAACCACAATAACAGGTACTAGATACAATATGGCGCCGCTACCATGGTGATGAGAACCACAATAACAGGTACCAGATACAATATGGCGTCGCTACCATGGTGATGAGAACCACAATAACAGGTACCAGATACAATATGGCCCCGCCACCATGGTGATGAGAACCACAATAACAGGTACTAGATACAATATGGCGCCGCTACCATGGTGATGAGAACCACAATAACAGGTACCAGATACAATATGGCGCCGCTACCATGGTGATGAGAACCACAATAACAGGTAACAGATACAATATGGCGCCGCTACCATGGTGATGAGAACCACAATAACAGGTACCAGATACAATATGGCCCCGCCACCATGGTGATGAGAACCACAATAACAGGTACTAGATACAATATGGCGCCGCTACCATGGTGATGAGAACCACAATAACAGGTACCAGATACAATATGGCCCCGCTACTATGGTGATGAGAACCACAATAACAGGTACCAGATACAATATGGCGTCGCTACCATGGTGATGAGAACCACAATAACAGGTACCAGATACAATATGGCGCCGCTACCATGGTGATGAGAACCACAATAACAGGTACCAGATACAATATGGCCCCGCCACCATGGTAATGAGAACCACAATAACAGGTACCAGATACAATATGGCCCCGCCACCATGGTGATGAGAACCACAATAACAGGTACCAGATACAATATGGCGCCGCTACCATGGTGATGAGAACCACAATAACAGGTAACAGATACAATATGGCGCCGCTACCATGGTGATGAGAACCACAATAACAGGTACCAGATACAATATGGCGCCGCTACCATGGATATGAGAACCACAATAACAGGTACCAGATACAATATGGCGTCGCTACCATGGTGATGAGAACCACAATAACAGGTACCAGATACAATATGGCGTCGCTACCATGGTGATGAGAACCACAATAACAGGTACCAGATACAATATGGCCCCGCCACCATGGTGATGAGAACCACAATAACAGGTACCAGATACAATATGGCGTCGCTACCATGGTGATGAGAACCACAATAACAGGTACCAGATACAATATGGCGCCGCTACCATGGTGATGAGAACCACAATAACAGGTACCAGGTACAATATGGCGCCGCTACCATGGGGATAAGAACCACAATAACAGGTAACAGATACAATATGGCGCCGCTACCATGGTGATGAGAACCACAATAACAGGTAACAGATACAATATGGCGCCGCTACCATGGTGATGAGAACCACAATAACAGGTACCAGGTACAATATGGCGCCGCTACCATGGGGATAAGAACCACAATAACAGGTACCAGATACAAAATGGCGCCGCTACCATGGTGATGAGAACCACAATAACAGGTACCAGGTACAATATGGCGCCGCTACCATGGTGATGAGAACCACAATATCAGGTACCAGGTACAATATGGTCCCGCTACCATGGTGATGAGAACCACAATAACAGGTACCAGATACAATATGGCGCCGCTACCATGGTGATGTGAACCACAATAACAGGTACCAGGTACAATATGGTCCCGCTACCATGGTGATCAGAACCACAATAACAGGTACCAGATACAATATGGCGCCGCTACCATGGTGATGTGAACCACAATAACAGGTACCAGACATTATGGTATTAAGGTACAGTATGGTCCTCTTTTGGCGATCGTGTTCTTAACTAGATTTGATCGTAATTAATAAACAATCTATCTGGTCCATTTTGTTAAACTTGCCACCATAATATGTGGAAATTCTAGCTTAATTTTATAACTGTTCTGTTACCTTACAAATATAAAAATGGAATATTAATTTCGTGGCTGGGAATGTCAGATTACATTTATTACTAATCCCCCCCCCCCCCCCTTCCTTACAATTAACTCAAAATATATGTTTGCATTATTGTATGTCTTCGCCCACCTTTATGATGTAAGGACATTTCTGCGTACTATTATATCACCTGATATCCTTCTAAAATTAAAATTAAATGTTTTTTAACGCAGAGCGGGATCTTCAATTTACACGAATTAAACACAAAAATGTAGTCCATCATAATTTATGACAAGTACATCTTATTCACCCCCCCCCCCCCCCCCTTTCTTTATTGTGACGGCGTGCATATTTGTTCTAATTTTTTCAATCCGTGGATTGGTTTGAAACTGCCTCTGCATTCATTCCTACAGTCTTTTAATTTCAACACACGTTACAAAGATTGTTTGTCTCTACTATTTTCTATACCGCTTGTTCTCAGTTTATATTCGGTATTTCGGGATAGTATTCCTTCACATCTCAAAATGTATCGTTCTCTTTCTCTTCTCTTTCTCTCAATTCTCCTCAAAATTTCTTAAGTTCTATGAACTTCTATGACCTATAAAGGCGCTCCACAGCAACTTTTGAGCTGGTGACGTCACAGATGAGTGAGGTTTGGCTAACCTAACGTGAATATTGGTGAAAGCCGCCCTCTGATTGGCTTCGACACGCCCATCTGTGACGTCCCCAGCCCCAAAGATGCTGTGGAGCCACTTTATGAACATACTTTTTCGTTGCATTTGTACTTCCTTCCTCATCTATCCAAACGATCTTCAGCGTTCTCCGATAACACCACATCTCTTATCCCTCCAATCAGGTGCTTATGAAGGAGGTGGGGGGGGGGGGGGGAGGAATGAACGAAACTCCCACCACCCCACTGTTTCCGTGAACCTATTCACACAGTTATAACGTTAGATGCAATCACATCGTACATCACCACATCCTCGACTTCGACTTAAAACGACATACAATATTTTTTTTTTTTTACATATCTTCAGCCCATTATAATAACATTCCTTTTTTCGGTCTCTGCAGCCAAAGATGTTGCCGTAAGACACAGAATAACATACAATAACTTATATCAAAACGAAAATCGAAACAAATTACAATTTATATAGAAACTAAACAAAATAACGAATATAAATGGTGCCTAAATATACAAATAGATCACCGTAATACGGCCAGAACAATATTTCATCGGTGAGACTTGACGGTTGTTGGAACAACTTCCGAAAATTCTCGAAAAACCCCTCTCTTGAAATCGATTTTTGACTTTTTTTTTTGCAATTTCTCTTAAATCAAGGTTAATGTATTTAAATTGTAAAATAAGTACGCAATAGCATAAAGAGTAAATTGTGTAATATAATATCTACCGGAAGATCAGAAGATTCCAGGGTATCCCTAAAGTATAAATTATTGACAACAAAAAGCCCTTCTGGATGCAAAGATAAGTGCTCTAAAGTCATTTTCCGGACTCTGGTGAAGACAATTGACAAGTTTTGTTAACTTTTCCGCCTTCGGCGAGACAGCGACTGTCTCTACCGATCTTATAGTAATCCTTTAAACTATCAATTCGCCCAACAAAGACCCTCAGGATGAAATTGTGGGTGCCCTGTATCACGATGAGGTTATGTTTATATCCAATGAAAGGCATATCCAAGTGATAACCTAATTTTCCAACTCAGTATCGCAGACGACAGCGCACGAAGAGCCGCAAAAAGTACGAAGACCTAATAGATTTTAAATTTAAAAAATCGGTACACTTCTAGGTGATTTTTTACAAGTTGCTAGGGGGGGGGGGGGCGAATTGTGGGTAACGCCACAGTATATTAGGTTAAGTTTATATTAAATAAATAAAAAAAATTAGAGACTTCCCACTCAGTAACGAAACTGATTTTCAGTGGGGGATTTCAATTTAAAGCGATTAAACCAACCCTGTAGGTTCCGAACACCATCGACGAGTGAGCGATCACCAATCAAAGATCGATATTTCAAATACGAAACACATGAATCAGTGATTGGACAGTGCGAGCACCTGCGGACAAATGTCAGAATCAACAAGGCCGATTCAGAACCACTTTGAATTTATTGAGTGCTTAAAAATACAGTTTTTTGATCCCCCCCCCCCCCCCCCACTAAAGGAAAGAGTTCTTATACCCCTGCTCCGTTAACCTGGTTGTTCCAGTACCTCCCATGATACCTGGCGCCGACTACGAACTGTTCCCTGACATTGGTTACTACAAACTACACCAGGACGTAGCAACTTGGGCACGTGCGCGGGAAGTCTGCGCAGAAGAAGGAACTCATCTTGTCATCATCAACTCTCAGGCGGAAGCTGACGTCATGAAGCAACTGTTAGCGCGGTACACCAAGTTTACTAACGCTTCTAGTAATGAGTACGCTTACATTGGGTTCCATGATCTGACGACTGAGGGGCAGTTCGTTACGATATTCGGTAGGTTCCTCGCTCGAGATATTATTTGTTAATTTTATTTTATTAATTTCTTTATGGTATTTATTAAATTAGGTATTTGTTTTTCATTCATTTTTTTTTTTAATTAATTAATTAATAAATTTCAAACTCATGTATATGTTCACCAATGACTGCTACCTTATCGTGGTGGCAGGTTTTTGTGCTTCTCTGAGCCTGAGAGCGTTCGAAGCGTATGCTTCTGGAAGGACCACCCTAGCCGGTCAGGTCGAGGTGGTAAAACCAGACAGATGCAGTCAACGTCCTCCCCTTTCTCTTTTTCTACCCTTAACTTCATATGATCATAGTTTTCGAGTACATTGGTAAACAACAAATAATAAATAAATAAATAAATAAATAAATAAATAAATAAATAACAAAATGAATAAATAGATAAATAAGTAAATGAATAAATAGGTGTAATGTTCATAATTATACCCCATATTCCAGACACCTGTAAATATGACTTTTATGACAAAAATAAAATATGGGTAATGGGAACTACAAAATAAATGTATCAGTCTAGTTTACAGTTACACCTGCACACAACACATTGTAGATATAAATACATCAACTATTTGCGTGGAATGTATGTCGCTGTTTGCAGGTGACTCCTTGACGAGGGTAGGCTACTTGGAGTGGCACGGGTCTGAGCCAAATGTGATCGCCACTAACTCAGAAGACTGTGGCCTGGTACATCGAGATGGGAAACTGGCGGACGTTGTTTGTCATTGGACTCAGCCGTTCATTTGCGAGCAGGAACTGTAGCTTCGCGAGAAAATCGCTTAATGTGTTTTGTGTTTTGATAGGCCTACCTTAAATTATAGACCACATTACCAACACTTTTTTAAATAAATATTCAAAATGTAATTTTCGTTTTTTTTTTTTTAGGAAAATTGAATGTAGTAAAAGGAAGCTGAAAATAATTACCTAATGATTTTTTTCTTCTTGTTTGTTAGCCTTATGATAATATATTGTAAAATTGAAACATTTGTATAGAAACAAGAATATTGCAGATCAATATGGTATCCTGTTGTCAAGATGGTAAAATTCATAGAAAATGCTTTCCCAAAATGACAAATTATAATTATTAATTCTGTTTAATAGTTTTATAACTAGAAAGGGTAGACTTTAGACAAATTAATAATAATATGTTTAGTTATAGTTTGAGAATGCTGTTCATTATTGAATAATATTGAATTTATAACAAACTTAATGGTTTTGTGAGAACTATAGACGGATTAAAAAAGTTACACATATTTTAGTGAGTAATATTTTGATTTTAATAACTGTGTAAAGAATAAAGAAACTTATTTTCGCCATTTCGATTAAAATACGTATCAACATTTTCAATAAAGTTTGTAGTTTCTCTTATTTCCTGTCTCAAGCTATTAAGTTAGTTTCGTCCGGAGGTCGGTCGTTATATAAATGATCATCGTTTATACTTTATACAAAGCAAAATATGATGTTTGAAATAAAATATTATGTTTGTCACATTATGCCAAGGCATTGAATCTGCTTGCTCAAGAAATGAGCGAATACTAAGCATTCATTGCTATTTTCCAAAAGTTTCTAAAAAGTATGAAAAATATGAATTTTCACATTTTCATGTTGCTCCCTATTAATATGATTCCATAACGTGTATATGTAAAACATAATATTGAGGATGCGTTGTACAAAATTGGTATTTTGTTTTTTTTTTACATTGCATTTTACCCATAATCCTTTCCCTGTTCGCACGTTTATATGAATGAATATTTATAAAAACCTACAATGCTACTGGTACTGCTTTTACCTCACTAGTGAAGTGAAATGTGGCTGTGTATTATACTCGGGTAACGGTAGTCTCACTGTTAAGATCACCGCAAATTAACATGTTTTTATTAATATTTTTTAACATTACACAATATGGAAAAAGTATAGCTTCTAACCAACATGCAGTTTCGTAACAATGAAAACCTTTTGCAATATTTGAAATTTTGTACAATACGTTTTTATTCCAATGAAACTATAAAGAAATGTTGTCTAGTAACAACTTTTTAATATTATTTACTTTTGTGAAGAATCATGCAGAAAACATTTCATTGCTTGACAAGTCATAACCATAAATATGTTACTCGGTTTCCTTTCCAAGACGCACGATCCACATCTATAACTCAGTTACTTAACAACCTATACTGATATGGAATGTCCTTATTTCATATAGAATTACTTTAATCCATCAAGAATATAAAACAATAATATGACTCAGATCACTTTGACATTTTACCATTTAATTTGCAGACGAATACGCTCAACAAACCAGCCGGAACGCCAAAAATACGTTTCCACAAAACCTGTCTATTACAAATTTGTGCTACGAATAACATATCATATTATTGTTGTCTGTATGATTTCCCTTAAGAGCAAGGGATACCTTTACGTCAAAAACTGCAGAAAAGTTTAATTTTTTAATTGTGTTTCAAGATTGAAACACAAATTCGAAATTATGAGTAATCATAGCGATGTGGTTGGTAAGCAATTATAAATGTATCTAACATTATAATCAGTGTGACTGTGATACTTATTTCATTAGTAATTTAATGAAATAAATATCACAGTCATATACTGATTATAATGTAAAATACATTTATCATAGCGCTATGATTACTCAGATTTTCGATTTTGTGTTTCAATCTTGAGATATAATTAAAAATTGAAAATTGTCAGCGTTTTTTGACGTAGAGGTATCCTTCGTTCTTAAAATATTACTAAAACTGTTGATTTTGAATTGTTTTAATAGTCGTAACTTGCCTTTCCCCATTAACCCACATTGCTGTATGTGCTGTGTATATAACGGCGATCGTACGGTATCTGATAATATAAGCCGCGGTCCTGGGCGGGCCAGCTCAGTCTTGCACGCGCCTCCACCCGACGCGGTACCGCTACTCTGCACAGTCTACACCACACTCAGCAACGCAGTCTACACCACGCCATGTCTACCACTGCTAGGATCTGTGTGGCCGTCACGCTGGCTCTGTGCGCGGGGCTCGGGGCAGACAGCGCTCCTAGGACTGAGAAGCAGCTCTTCCCGCTCTTCATTAGCTGTGAGTACAATCAATCATACCAAACAAGAGTTATAAGGTATTCTAATTTCTACTTGACTCTGTTTTTGTGTTTAAAAAATGTACAAATTTCTGATTGTGAATGACAAATTGAAAACATTTGTTGAACCAAAATTCAAATTTTATTTGTTTTCGAAAACCAATTAACAAATATGGTTTTCAAGTCGTTTAAAAGAGGAACTATTGTAACGGATTACCGTACATGCGTACACAATTGGATTATAATATTCATCCTGTGATTTTGTATAGAAATAATTACCATTTAAATCCAAAAACTTGAGTTTCCACGGCTTTGAATTCTTAATGACATTTCCTTCAACGGTGGGTGAAAAGATAAACTAGAACTTGAGAGAAATTTTATGATTTATGTAGTATGTGGTAATGTTAACAAAACGCTGAACAACAATTTGTTAAGTATTTTGGTATTTCCAGCCACATTAACATAAACAATTGCTTGCGATTGAATTATTTTTAATATCAGTTTATATGTTTTTATTTGCATTTTTATTTTTATACATAATGCGCTTTCAAATGTCGACGAGGCTACAGACAGATCGTAATATTAATAATCCCCTCTACAAAATATTTTTTGTTTTGTTTCTAATTGAAATTTAATCAAAATATCCTCCTTTTTCTTGTGTTTTTAAAATAAGTATGAAAGTACGTCCTAAAGCACCAATTAATCAAATCAAAACAATGATAATAATACAATCTTTGTAATGGACAAACATGCAATGTTGTGTTCATATAAATGCATTACCTCCTCGAGCTAAATTTGTCCAACATTAAATCATGATTTCTGTTTCAAAAAATAATAATATTATTATGTGTCTTAACAACACATTTTTAAAGGAGTGAACTTGAATTGACAAATAATCGGAATCTCTATAAAAAAAATTTAATCGACTTGTGTTATTTTTTTAATGTAGCACTATAAAAACGCTCTTCGTAAATGAACTAAGATACAGAGCTCTGTAGTACTAGATAATAGAATAAACCTTCCATACATTAACAAATTATCTAAATTTCATCATAGTGCCTTCTTGGTATTTGGTGTATTTACAGCTTACATTATAGTTTTCTGCATTATGAACTTTGAAGTGTGTACTTTATGACATAAAAATAGAATGCAATGCAGTTGTAAATAAAACATGCATTAATAAGTTGGTATTGCGACAAATGGGAAGTGTCAAACGGACTTGTACGGAATGCTTTCAAATGTTGGTATGTCCCACATAGCATCACTTTGTAATCACTCGCTTAGCTACAAGTTGAAAGTGACAGTACAATAGTTTGTAGTACAGAACATCATGCTTTACGGTTGGACGTGGGTCCAATGGAACAGTTTGCAATTGTGTAAAGATACTAATTTGCTTTGTATCTGAATAGGATATTTTTATAGAAAAGTGATAAAAGCATTTGGTGTATAGATGCTACAAAGCGATATTTTACAACTGAAACTTAGGTTTATCTGTTCATATTTTATTGTATTTAACAAAGTATTTATTCTTTCTTTGTGATAAATGCAATTTAGTTTGATTTGTGATCTGAGAAAAGTTTATTCTCATGTTTTGTAATGTTAGCAGAAAAGTAGATGCTACAAAATGCTTTAACATGATAATTGAACGTGCTCTTTATACGTACCTCTATATTCTATAATATCATAACATGAATATTTGACATATAGAATCATGGATTATATAAAAACTGTACGTTACGTTCAAGCAAATTTGTACAAACGAGTTACGGTTTTCAAATCCTATCGTGGAAACGTTCGAAATGCGTCAAGATTGTAACATGCGTTTAGCAGTCTCACTGAATCGCCACCGACCACCGACACTGTAATAAATACCGCCTAACATTGACATTCATATTAATCACTTTGTGTCCACACAGAAGTTACAAGGCGAAAACTAGACTTAATTATGAGATATGTGTGTTTCTGTAGAAATAAATTGCCCAAGTGGTGAAGCAGCTCCTCTAATAATCAAACTATTAGAGGATCCACTCACTGGGAACTCCTCCAAAACGCATATTCCAAACTATAGTGGACCCAAGATTACTATACACCTGTTTTCGTCACATCCGGGGCAGTCGTAGCCAACCAGCGAACCGCCCGAGACACACCTGCGCCAATACCAATCGCTGATTGGGTACGAACCTTTCGCCTGTGACGAAAGCATGCATGTGTATAAGGTAGTCTTGGGATAACTTTATAAATCTGATAAGTCCTCCCGTAACGACCACACATTCGTCCTATGACTGACAATGGAATTCACTGAATAGTAATTATTTTTCTATAGCGACTACCCGACCCGGCATGCGTTGCAATGCCACTAAAAGAAAGGAATTATGTTTGTGTTTGCAATTCTATTTATTAGTCTAATGTGTTTTTGGATATACACAATATGTTTTGTTTCACCATAGTACATTCGTCCCATGTAATGAGGTTATATGATTGGAGTACTTTACCATTCCAGAATGTTTGTAGATATTGCATGTTGGTGTCTCAGGAGGGTGGAGGGGGGGGGGGGGGGTGTAACCATTCAGAAACATTCGCGGGCGTGCACACAATTCAACTCACCAAAGTTTTATCGCAATCGGATGAATGGCGAAGGAACGCATTATTGGTTGCATGTAGGTGTCTCGTTGTGGAGGGGGGGGGGGGGGGGGGGGTTGCACTCATTCAGAAACCTTTGAAGGCGTGAGCACAAAGTTTTATCGCAATTGGATGAATGGTGTAGGAACGCATTATTGGTTGCATGTAGGTGTCTCGTTGTGGAGGGGGGGGGGGGGGGGCTCATTTAGAAACCTTCGCGGGCGAGCGCACAACCCACCAAAGGTTTATCGCAATAAACAAACAACTAAACATTCATTTTTATTTTATATGTATCGTAGAAAGATTGAGTATTTTGTGCTAGCTTATACAAATAACGAAACAGTAATGTTATAACTATCTTGAATCAACGGGGCTGGTTGGGGCGGAGATGTGAAGGGGGTGGGGGGGAGGGGGCGATCAGTCTATATTAGACTAATATATTTGTTGCTTTTTGGACAAAGAAACTTGGCAGGCGATCGCCCTATACTAACTAATCAGTTTTGTAATTGAATAGGATATAGAATATACGGTACAAAAATATAATAAAACAACAAAAAATAACAAAAATATTTGACAAAAAATATAAAATATAACAACAAAATAAATATAATAAATCTATGTTTCGTAGCTGTACAACCAATACTCACTTACTCCATCATTACATCCAGAGATGTACTCTATTGAGTGCCAAATGCCACTAAGGGTACGTTCCGGAACTAGCTGAATATGCCATTTCTGTGCTGAGGCCGGTCCGTAACCTCCTGAATATCATAGGCTGGGCGTTCCGTAACTTCCTGCGCCAGCATATTCAGCATCATGAAAACGCCAGCCGGTTCGAGCGAGGGCATCTGCCAGCATTCACAAATCATGGCGGCGTTTTCAAAATGCAATAATTTAAAAGCTTGTCAAATTGTCAGAAATTATATAATTTGACCGTTATTTTTACCACGCGTTGCAGGATTTTATTATCTTTCATGTCGTATTTGTTATTGTTGGGTAACGATTAGAATATTGTTTTTTAATTTCATTACAAATTTTTAGCGCGCATTTTCTCCATCTTTTTGCTTGTAGGCGTTCCGAAACACTTGACAAAATGTGACGCTGGGACGTGCTAGCTGATGCTGGAACCCCATAATTTACAGGAGGTTTCGGAATGTACCCATCGTACAGTTATTACTCAGATTTGTGTAACAACGGTTCATATTTCCTCACTAACACAATTCAAAAGTTTTGTTGACAGGCAAAAATCACTATAAGTGTACTTAGTTATTTTTGCCATCTCAAAACTGCTGATAATTTATTTATTACGTAGTTTCTATCACTTATAGCTAATGATAAAGGTAAACTCTGGCTTATCACTAGGTAAATAACATGTTGGGCGTGTTGAAACACCAAACCTATCAAAAAGTATACAATACACCCAATTCCCAAATTTAATTTATATTGACTGCCAAAAGTCATCTGATATTTAAAAGCCATTTTGTTCAGAACTACGTTAAGCCCAAATATCATCATCACGAAAACAGTGTTAGCGAGTTTTGTTTGTAAGGCCACGGATTGATACATCCTTATCTAAAATACAAAGTTTATAGAATTAATGACCATAAAGCCACGTCCCACCTAAAACTGTAAACAATTTGGTTTACTTTACTTTCATAATAATCTATCTTTATTGAATCTAGTTCAGCGAACTTTCCACCGTATTAATACATTTTCCCTACAAGTAGGCCTACTTCTGTGAAGCTCTTCACATCAAACCTAAATACCAGCAACCTATATTTAGATGCATCTCTATGTTGTTTAAATTACGGTCGTCCGAATTGCTAAATATAACAAATACCAATCAGATTATCGAACTTTCGCCAGCAACAAGTGGGTAATGGGTGCATGTATTGTTGTAGAAGAATCAATAACCTTCACCTACTCTCACAGTGGGGCTAAGTGGGGCTTAATGGGGCTTATGGCGGGACTTAGCCGGACTTAGTATGGCTTAGTGGGACTTATCAGAGCTTAGGGGGACTTAGTGGGGCGGGCGTGTCTACCTCAATCACAGGACTTGTGCAGATGGTAAGTTTTTAATATATCAATATTATTGTCATATTTTACGTAGTTTAAATTTAATGAATTTTAATTCTTTACTTCCTCCGTAGATGTTTTTTTTTCGACAAATTTCATATTGTGTTTTATTTGAGAATATCAACGGTTTCAAAATACAGTGGTGGAAATCACAGAACAACACGATTAACACTATAACTACACAAGATGAATGTTTTGTGTATGGTATTAACATGTGCATTATATCAATAGTTTTTTAATAGCTAATTGCTTCGGTATTTTATTTTTTAGGACATATTGGCAAACGAATAAATGTGCCGCTTTCAATATGATTTGTGGCGGGGGGGGGGGGGGGGGGGGGCTTACACTCTTTGTATATCGTTTCACTCACATCGGTCAGCTACTTTCAGGGCAAATTAGTATGTCCGTGAACCTGCCCCCCCCCCCCCATTCGTGCACTTATTCTGAAAACCTCCCAATATTTAGTGTGCAATTAGTGCTTCCAGATTACCAAACCATATAGTTAGTGCACTTTTTCTTTACAAGATAAGGGCAATATTGTTTGGGGGGGGCCCAGTTCACGCTGCCCCCCCCCCCATTCGCGCACTTATTCTGAAAAGCTACCAATATTTAGTGTGCAATCAGTGCTTCCAAATTAGTGGCTATAGAAACTGTGATATTGAAGATTTATGTTTAGCCTACTTGACACAAGTGCCCGGCAAACGGCAAAAGTAGCCACGCAAAGCTTAAAGCATGAACAGAGGAACCAGGTAAATCCGCAATTGTTGGTTTCTTGTCCTTACGAAGATGAGTCATTGCGATACTTGATAATATGTCGCTGTTCGGCTGTGTAGATAATAGTGGGTTTGTACTTTGAATGGTTGCAAATTACTCGACAACAATGGCGCTCACAACACTTTTACCTTGCGGGGGGGGGGGGGCATTACCTACATTCACCCCCCCCCCCCCTCTCTCTCTCTCTCTCTCTCTCTCTCTACAGTGTATTGAATATTAAAATCCTCTTCACTCCATACCTCGAATCACCGGCTCGTGCCAGCCGCGAGGGGTACCCCGCCGAGCCGAGGTATGGAGGGAGTGAAGTAGGGGAAGGTGGGCGGGATCCTAGGGAATGCAGGGATTGAGACATACTAACAGCCCTCGGACATTTCTTCCCAACTATTCTAAATACCACAATGTCTAGTTAGTTATCTGAAAACGAACATAAATTGCCCATGAGCATGTTTGCTGGAAAACCCTATTATGAATGTACAAAAGTGTTGAAAATAACGAAACACATTTATAAACAGTGACCCAACCGTGTATCTTTTTCATACTACTTTCTGGTTTCTGTCTGTCCTGCGTCTTCAACAAAACTTTACTAAACTTGTAAGTGTTGTAAGAGTTGTGAGAAATAAAATAATAAAAAACATGCAAGTTTTATTCGTCATTTCATTCTTACCAACCCTACAAACACTCCGTTTCAACAACACCGGCTGTCTGAGACGTTTTCCAACAGAAATAAAATAAAATACATACTATAGTATGTTCCACTCATTAACACTATACACTCCCGACTCCGCCCCGACAAGTAACACACCGTCTGGGTAAGACGTCCATACAAAAGCGTCTTGGTGAAAGCAGCCGTGGAGGGGGGGGGGGGGGGGGGGCGAGGGCCCATTGTCTCCCCCCCCTGCAGGAGTCCATACTTTATGCAGCAGTAGTTTTATTTTTGAAACATTGTAAGTAATTGAGGGGTTGTTTCTGACAATGGTTATATCTACTTGTATTAATTTATAGAATGCACGAACCGGCTGTAAAGTATTCCAACTACTTTACATATGCATGCATTTTAAATGTGTGATTCTACTCTGTCATTCCACATCCATTCATCCAAATTGCATCCACTTTGTAAGTTGTACGGTATATAAGACATATACAATTTGAAGAGGAGCTATACAATATAATTAATAATGACAACTTTCAATTTATGTGTTTGGAACTTCATGTGGGGGGGAGGGGGGGGGGGGGTTTCAAGCCCAGTAACCTCGTACTCATCGTCTATTTATCAGTATGGTGGGTGTATGAGGTTTGCCTCTAAATTACTAACAGTTTTTTTTATTCATTATAGGGTAAATCTCAATATATTTTAATTTTCAATTAAAATAAGTGGTAAGCAATAAAGTGATAGTGATTTTTATTATGTATTGCAGCTATTACTAAAAATGTAAACGTGTAGTTAGTGTCGTCCTGAAACATCATTACAGATGCTTCCGTCGTGGCCAATCTGCGATCAGTAGTTGCCATTGGGGCTCTCTGGTTGACTGTCTGTCGCGAAACTATCTGTAAAGTTGTTTCGGAAGGACTTTATCCTCTGATTTGCACCCCAACTATAATATTTTGATGTCAAATTACTGTAAAGATGTGGACAATTTACTAATTTTACCAAAGAGCAGCACTTACACGCGCGTTAACTCCTCAGAAAACTAATCAACCGTAAATTTCAATAGAGAACCACAGACCTTTCCTGCGTTGCAAAATCTAATACAACGATGATTGACCATACGCTGGGAGCCGATCGAGAATGTACGATTGGCCGCTACTACACTGAATGTAGAAACGTGGCAACCCTGTAGCGCGCAGGTGGATAATATGAGGGTAGTCTACCCGCCGGACCCCACTTTTACTGCCTCAGTGGAGAGCGGCATATCCCACCTTGCACCTAAATTGACGTCTATGTCTTTATCTCTTTATATTATATTTACCATTGTGGAACAATTGCTCTAATTATGTGTAAATAAAGGCATAATAATAATGATAATAAAAATAATAATAATAATAATAATAATAATAATAATAATAATAATAATAATAATAATAATAATAATAATAATAATAATAATAATAACAATAATAATAATGATAATAATAATAATAATAATAAAAATAATAATTATAAAAATAATAATAATAATAATAATAATAATAATTATGATAATAATAAGATATTTTGATGTGTCCAAGTACTGAACTCAATGCCGCCCCCACCCTCTTATTGTCATCAAACTCTCCCGGTACTGTTGCAGGTTCCCGCCCAGGGCTGTGCCCCCCTGCGGTTCGTCTCCCCGTCTACCCGGAGCACCAGCATCCCCCCCAAGGCCACCAGAGCCTCCAAGATGGCGTCTCCCCCCCATCCCTGTGCGGCAACCTGTGCGTGGAGGACGACATCTGTGCTCCACAGAAGAAGTGTTGCCCGACCACCTGTGGATATGCCTGCGTGGACGCGGTCCACCTCATCAACTGAACACGTCAACGCAATCACTTGGCTTGTTACGTTGGTACCAAGATTATTCGAGTTACTAATTGAAACAAACCCTATGATATTGATTTTTGATTCTTGTATTTTTTATAATATTCTTTTATTAATTTTGAACAGTATCAGTGAGATTACTTTATCCAATCATTCTCGTTATAATGACCATACCCTACTCTCAAAGCTTAAATAATACTATTAACAGTGTCCACTTTACAAACATTTATTTCTGAAACATTTTATGTTTTGCACAGGAAAATACAAATGTTTTTTGTTCACAAATTATAGGATAGAAGCAAAAAACATACTAATAATTCTGTACTTCACAACATTGTTACTAAATATGATAATAATTTGTACTCGTATAACAATACATCATTCTTTAAATTATTAATTATTTTATTTATTTATTGTATGTATTTATAGTTAATGTTTGAAAAACAAATTTGTTAATAAATACAATCTAGACACGTATCTGTGATTCCATGAGTTTTTGTCATCTTTAGCCTAGCATTGGCATAAACAACTAAGTTATATGAACTTTTGCAGCGTCCGCGGGGGCTCATATATACGGTTGGGGCGCAGGTCCTAAGCGGGCACGTGGGTTCGAATCCCATAAGGCATGAGGTTCTGTAATTGTCCTACATCCTCTTCTTTCCCCCTTAAGCCCCAACAACAATTGTCGGCATCTGGATCGCAATCGTATGATCGTCATATCTCATGCTGAATAATTGCGACATTACGATTTATTGTGAACAGAGCCATAACCATGTGTCAACTTTTTCGCTATTTCTTTATTGCGATTGCAATCATGATCCTGACAATTGTGAATGGGGCTTCAAACGCTTAATATGTCAGATGTCTCCTATTATTTAACACTACTGTACAATATAGTCCTCCAAATATGTCCAGTTAGCAACATTTAATAAACGTTCATGTCCGTCAAATCAAAAGAAAGCAAATATATTGTTCTAGTTTTGTTGCTAAACTGATATTCAAAATGAGAAATTGTTTCGCGATCAACTCCTTCGGCTTTTTTAGATAAATAGGTATTTTAAATACATATTTTTAATTCGTTGTGTTGCATTTTTGATCGGTATTCGTATTGATATTACTTTAGCCCTAAATGTTGTTTATACACGTTTCATTGTTAGGCAATTATTTGAATAATAATAGTTTTTCGTGGGAATACCCGTTATAGGGTGTACAGCTTTACCTGATGTGCCCCTCTTCAGGTTACTAACTAGGTTACTAGGGTGTTTGGATATAGCTGCATGGGAAGGAATGTCCGAGGGCTGTTAGTAGGACTCAATCCCAGCATTCGCCTTGTGACTGAGGAAAACCTCAGAAAAAAACTCCAGTCGGAACTGCCAGAGGCTGCAATCGAACCGGCGCCCTCCCGAATCAGAGTCTCGCGTCTTACCGCTGAGCCACCTCTATCGGTCCATTCGAAAGGTAATCATTTTACCTCTAAAACATGCGTCTAAACTTTCACTCCTCACGCCTAAGCCGATAATAGGATTTCCCTTTAATTTTACGCCCTAGTATAAAAGTGTCAAATTGATGACTTTCATTAGTCTACGAAAACACAAGATATTAATCTTGAAAGAGTATTTAAAAAATGATAAAATATATTATAATTGTGTACCCATTGAAACTACATTGTGCTCAAATTTACATCTGTAATCATTTTTTAAACACTCTTTCAAGATAAACATCTTGTGTTCTCGTAATGAAAGTAATCAATTTTACATTTGTATACTTGGACGTAAAATAAGAGAGAAATAATATAATCGGCTTAGGCGTGAGGAGTGTTTAAAGGCCGATTCACAATTGAAATAAGAGTTGCAATAATAGTGAAATAGCTATAAGGTTTAAGCGAATTGGAACATACAATAACAATGCTGTGGTTCACAACTGTCACAGTGGATTGAAATAGTCATAAGAATCTGTAACAGGGATCGTTTACCCCCGAGCTGGATTACCCCCCGGTAAACAAGCTCTAGGGCACAATTAGCCCCCGGTAAACCACTTCTAGTGAACGATTAACCCCAGGGTAAACCTACCCTAGTGTACAAGTATCCCCTCAGAGCTGGTTTACCCTCCCCTATGAGCCATAGGGGGTACACGAGCCCTAGGGTGGTTTACTGTCAGTCTTAATTTTTAAACAACACATCCCAGGAGGGTGCACTAGCCCGAGGGATGGTTTACCCTTAGTCTTATTTTTTAAACAACACATCCTAGTATAGGGTACACGATCCCTAGGGATGGTTTACCCCCAGTCTTATTTCTTAAACAACACATCCCAGTAGGGTACACGAGCCCTAGGGATGGTTAACCCCCAGTCTTATTTCTTAAACAACACATCCCAGTAGGGTACACAAGCCCTAGGGATGGTTAACCACCAGTCTTATTTCTTAAACAACACATCCCACAGTAGGGTACACGATCCCTAGGGATGGTTGACCCCCAGTCTTATTTCTTAAACAACACATCCCAGAAGGGTACACGATCCATAGGGATGGTTAACCCCCAGTTTTATTTCTTAAACAACACATCCCAGTAGGGTACACGATCCCTAGGGATGGTTTACCACCAGTCTTATTTCTTAAACAACACATCCCAGTAAGGTACACGAGCCCTAGGGATGGTTTACACTCAGGCTTACTTCTTATCTAACACACGCCAGGAGGGTACACGAGTTGCAATAAGAATCCGTGAAATAGTGAAATAACAAGCAACTGGTTCACAACCGACGACTAGTTGCTTATTTCAGTAGTCAAAGCGATGCCTTAATTGTGTTCTTATTATCATTGACTATACAGCAAAGCCAAATATACGGTACCACTGTTTTTGTTTTGATTTCCGTAGTTGACCTTCTCATATGGCTCTTTTGCGATCTGATTGGTTCGTCATAAGGTGCGTCATGGAAGGTTGAAATAAGAAATAGAATTGATCCATTTTTTATGACTATTTCAATCCACTGTGACGGTTGTGACCTACAGCATTGTTATTGCATGTTCCAATTCGCTTAAACCTTATTGCTATTTTACTATTGCAACTCTTATTTCAATTGTGAATCGGGCTTAAAGTCGATCGATGATAACTGCACATGTAATATAAATCATTCGAATTGTATGTACTGCAAGTTGAGATTAAGCTTGTGAATATTGTAGAAAAAAATATGCACCTACCGCTATTAGTTTTTTATTTATTGAGTGTTGAAATGCGTTGGAATTCCCTATGTTATACATTGTAACTGAACAAAAACCTACACTTTCAATCGTATAACTTCGCGTAGCACCTTCCAAAAGTAATATATTGTAACAAATTATCGTCCTAAATGTAGATAACTTCATGACTAACATACATACGTTTGAAAAAGATGGTTGAACGCGATCCGTTTTCGAGATATTCGCGTTGGTGTGTCAATTTTACGTCAAATCTACTCAAATTAGAAACTACAAATATACTTTATTAAAAAAAAATATATATAATTTCAAGAAGTTCAGTATTAAATGCTACTCACATGTAATAATTCTTGAAATTCATAATTTAAAATAAAAAAAGTATTTTTTCATGTCCATTTAATTTGAATAGTTTAGTTGTTGTATTGAATGGGTTGTTCACTTCATTGATCGACTTTAATATAATTACTTCTGAATATCTGATCGTAATATTTTCGTAAATTGTTTATTCTCACTTACTTACTTACTTGTTTTCCGTTACATTATCATGTTCCACTCAGATTAGGAAAATGCAATCTGAAGTAGCATTGACGTTTGACCTGCAACACCAAGCAAGATAAATAACGTGTTCGTTAAATAACTGATAAATTCATTTTAATTGGGGTTTAAAAAAATACAAAAAAAAACACTTCAATTGAAAGATATACGAAAGTATGATTTTAGACTTCCTTATCCCGAAGTTTAAGTTGAAAGTAATTCAGTATTGCAAGCAGAGCACACAGAGTAAGTCATGGAGCTGGTTATGCTAACAAGAGTGATAGTAGCGGGTGTCCTTGTGGCGGTGGTTCAAGGTCATGAGAACGCATCCGCAACGCAAGCAATGAAGATGACTGTGGACTCAAGAGACTATCAGAAAATTGGAAGCTGGCCTCCGTATTCAATATCGGTTAGAGGTAACGTACACAGATCTTTATCTACAAATCCAAAGAACATAATAGACGATTTTCAGCATTATGTATGAATGTATGTAAATTCTTTATTAGCATTATTTGCTATACATTTTACATATACAAATTATATAAGATAATATGAGAACAGGATAACACATTGATCTGATTAGCTCTATCTAAGAGTCCTTGATAGTTATGTTAAGGTGCATTTTTCAATGTTGTGCATTGTTGTCATTGAAGATCTAGAGGGCCGGGATTAGCTTATCTAAGGGTCCTTCATAGTTATGTTACGGTGCATTTTTCACTGTTGTACATTGTTGTCATTGAAGATCTAGAGAGCCGGGATTAGCTCTATCTAAGAGTCCTTGATAGTTATGTTAAGGTGCATTTTTCAATGTTGTGCATTGTTGTCATTGAAGATCTAGAGAGCCGGGATTAGCTCTATCTAAGAGTCCTTGATAGTTATGGTAAGGTGCATTTTTCAATGTTGTGCATTGTTGTCATTGAAGATCTAGAGAGCCGGGATTAGCTGAGGCGCAACGGATAAGAGATCGCAGCACTGTCGCCGTGTTTGGTTGATGCACCTTCACCACGTGCGTTATCCCATTAGATTTGTATGCGTGCAGGCCGGTACAGTGTCGTGAGATATTCGTAAATTATACTTTATAATACTATACTTTCAAAAAGACAAAGGAATTCTCACATAAACGGTAAATGACTTGGCTACAATTATTTTATTAGATTTTATACGTGTTTACAGTAAAATTACGAGATTTGGTAGCTTGAATCTCAGCGTAGAAAAGTGGCCATTTCTGAGTGGCTCATTCAGTCTATGGCATAATCAAAATCAAGTACTATCAAATACATTATTCTTCTGTTACCGCAATACATTAACCTACTCTTAGTTTAATTAATCATTTTGTAAATTCAATGCCAATAAATTACTACACAATATTCGAATATATTGGCGACTTACTCGGGACAAGTTATACTGTCTGGGCTGATTCTCAAGCGCAGCACACGACAATAATCTGGATCTACCTGCAATATTATTAATTATTTTTATTATTATTAATATTATTATTATTAATATTATTATTATTATTATTATTATTATTATTATGATTATTTTTATTATTATTATTATTATTATTATTATTATTATTATTATTATTATTATTATTATTATTATTATTATTATTATTATTATTATTATTATTATTATTATTATTATTATTATTATTATTATTATTATTATTATAACTATTGTGGAAGTACTAACTAGGTGGCTTAACGCCAATGATAAATGTCAATGAGAAAGATTCATTTTTATTTGGAACCATGTCAATCGAGCTTCACACCAAGCAATGTTTATTATCCCCTCCCTAGCGACGGGTTTCTTTTGTCTTGCCCAATTGCCACCGCCTTCTCACAAGAAGCGCACCACACTATTATTATTATTATTATTATTATTATTATTATTATTATTATTATTATTATTATTATTATTATTATTATTATTATTATTATTATTTTTATTATTATTATTATTATTATTATTATTATTATTATTATTATTATTATTATTATATTAAAGTATACTATAGTATTATTCATTAATCATTACTCAACGGTTTATTTGTTATAAGAATTCACGCATCAAGCATGGAAACTTTGTCAACACGAGTTTTGTTTTCTCAATTATTCTTCAATTGGCGAAAAACTTATCATCGGATTTGGACGTGAGTTATATTAAAATATTCAGAAAACCTTTTAGACTAAAAATAAATAAACTTTCTAGATAGAAAGTTCCCCGAACGAAAATTCACAGCATGCACTAATATGCAGGGTGCGTATTTTTCACGGCCTGATAGCACCTTGGTTCAAAAACCCTGAAATGATTGCACGCCGTGAATTTTCATGCGGGGCACTTTCTATCTAGAAAGTTTATTTATTTTTAGTCTAAAAGGTGTTTTGTGTATTTTAATATAACTCTCGTCCAAATCCGATGATTTGTTTTTCGCCAATTGTCAAATTTCAACGACGACGAAATACGCTACATTGAAACAAGCTGGGAGACCGACCATGTTTACAGTTTTAATCCACCAAACACTAGTTCATTCTCGTCTCACCAGACTGCGTACTCGAGCGCTGCGCTTCCCAGTCCTAGGTCAATTCTGAAAAAGGTATATTCTATCACAAATCCGTCGTAAGTCGTTGTAACAAAACCCACGTTAAACACACGTGAATGAAACACTGAGAGAATTTACCTTGGGGTAGGGCGCCAATGTGGCTGAGCTAGGGTAGAGAACGAGACCAGCTGGTGAACTAAAATAGGGAACTTGTGATACTGTAGGTAGGTGAAAGTACGAGCATGATATTCGGTTCAAGACAGATTAAATATATTGACATTGATATAATAGGTTACAAGATTCCCAATACAACTTCCTAGGTTTCGGGTCCTAGACCATCATGCAGACTACATTCCAGTCTCGTGGCGTCGTTATGAAGGAATGTTTATTGTGCGTCGCACAATCCGTGTCGAACTCAGGCCGTGTCCCAAAGCTGCTAGTATAGACTAATGCTTGTGACTAACTAAAGTGGCCTCCTATCGACTACCTACCTGAGCTTTGGACATCTGTACTAGAGCACATTACGGCACTGCCTGCTTGACTAACATTCCTTATATAAAGAATAGGCTATAGGGTAGGCCTACGCACATATGACGTAACAGCCTGATTACAACAATGGAATAAATGAATTGAACTGGTGGACAAACAACAAGCTGTCAAAGTAATATCTTTGCAAATTATGAGGATAAACAATTAGTTGTAACGATAGTAACTGCTCGCCAGTTAAAAATTATGTTCAGTAATGGACACCAACTATCTGAAAGTTTGTAAACGTTCTGAGCGTTTGTTTTTTCCAACTTTAGAACTTCATATTTTTTTTGACAGCTTGTTTGTCCATCGGTTCAATTCATTTGTTTCATTGTTGTGTTTTAGTGTGTTGCGTACCCTTTACACTTTGAGGTTATGGTTAGCTCAAGTTTATCTCAAGTATTAGAAACTGATGTTATACATTTGGAAGTAATAATATTAGTTGAATTGTACTCCAAAAATCTTTCAATCGTTCGTAATATTATTTGTACTACATTTAATTGACGTCTTTGGAGCAGCTTCGTTACGGTTGTCGGCCATTGGTAGTCTACTTGGTGCAATCAAGTTTTCACTTTCGGCTCCTACCTCCTTCTGCCTAAATTTTCGACTACTTCGAGCTTTGGGCGTATACCTATGACGTCACGTCCGCTAGTTTAGTCAGCCACTGAGTCGACTAAGCAGCTTTGAGACGCACCCTCACATGAAGACTGTAGCGAAGTTACCGTTAATATATGATAATGATGATGGTGCTGTTGTCGATATATGAAGATGAAGATCGGTGTTGTGATTATTCCATGGTGTTGGATGGTAGACCCAGGGCTGGATAGCCTAGCGTCGCGTCCCCTCGTCTCCGGCCTCGAAAACACGTATTGCTCGTTTGGTGGTAGATGGTCAAGGCCCGACTAGATTTTGCTCCCTAGGCACCAGATCTTTCCATCAACTTCTAGTGCTGGTCTTCTAAGGCACGCGCACGGACCCAGCAACAATGTCAAAACAAGCTTCTTGAACATCCGGTGAAAGTTCCTCCCACTGGCTCTGACCTTGATCAGTCCATGGATAAGCAGGTGTAAAGCTGGCAGTGCACGAGATATTGTACCACGTCCCGCAAAGCTAGTCGGCCATATTTGTTGCTGAGGCCCTACTTGCTC
Organism: Isoperla grammatica; assembly: GCA_945910005.1. NCBI lineage: Eukaryota > Metazoa > Arthropoda > Insecta > Plecoptera > Perlodidae > Isoperla > Isoperla grammatica. The sequence continues at coordinate 46,956,161 of OX246741.1, forward strand.
TGACAGTCGTCGTGACCGCTGCAAAGTATTGCATTTCACATGTTTCTCTCGTGCATTTTCCTAAGGAAAATCTTCTTATTATACGTAATATGTGACTGTGAAATTATTGATAAACTATAACGAGAGTTTCAGAAATGGCCAAAGATGGCGGATCCCCATAGCCAGGTTGGATGCATGGATAGTGATAGACTAGCCTAGGCCTGGTGAATGCTGTTGTCTATCTTAGCCTTATCTACTCCTAGGCCTAGCCCAGATTGGATGTTTGATTGATGTTGTTGGCTTGAGTCCATTTACCACATCAATATTTTCATGATATTGGCCTAGATCAAGGCCTTGACCAGGATGGGTGAGTGCTAGGGGCCTCGGCCCTAGTTGATGGTGCGTGACCAATTACCAATATTTTCTACATAGGCCTTGCTGTGACCTTACCAATTCTCATAACTAGCCAGGGTTTAATTATAATATTGTGATTCAACTTTATCTTTCACTGATACCTACGCCGTACCGGTATAATACCTGGGCTGATTGACAATGTCTGGTAGCCTAGGCTGTAGGGGTCTAGCCCATGACATTAGGCCCTACTCCATAGCCCACTACGACGGCTTTTCTTCAAGACAACCTAAATGAGGTACAGTGTTGTAAAAGTTACTTTTAGAAAGTAATTCAGTTACAGTAACAGTTACTTGCTTGGGAAAGTAATTCAGTTAGAGTTACAGTTACTTTTTCCCTAAAGTAACTGAGTTACAGTTACAGTTACTTTATGAAGTAACTGAGTTACTTTTTAAGTTACATCATGAAATTTCTTAAAAATGCAATAACTGAGAGCATTACAAATAAAAAATATTTTTTACTGGAAATAATGGCACGCAATAATGGCACGCAAAACTGTTTGTTTTTGCTAATTATATATTTATTCAGGCTTATAGTTATAATAGTACTTCATTACTAACAACTACATGTCTACTATGTTTGTTAACCCTGCGGTGCTGAGCCGCTACGTCGCTTGGCGCCTAGAACTATCAGCTGGCCTGTCGTTAGCGGGCAATACGAAATCGTAGAAAAATGTAGTTCCATCATATGACACACAAAAAAATTCGTTTTTTGTTTGTTTTTTTTAGGTACAAACCGGTATTTTTTTAATTTTGTACCACTACAGAACGAGCATGCTTAAGAAAAGTAACTCTAAAAAGTAACTGAAAACTGAGTATAATTACTTATAAAAGTAATTGAGTTACAGTTACAGTTACATTAAAATAAAAGTAATTAAAGTAGTAACTCAGTTACTCAAAAAGTAATTAATTACTTTTCCTCAATTACTTTTACTCAGTTACTTTACAACACTGATGAGGTAGTAGGTAATTAGGCCTAGTAGTTAAATAACCATTGAACTTTCAAGCTACTTATCTAAAGAGCCTCTTATTTCTGTCTTGGTGTAAAATACTTCATAAATGAAGTATGGAGCCCACAGTCTACTATATACTGACGTTTTTTCACTGATCGTAAACAACAAAGATGGCGGCCATTTCGGCCAACAATCGTGGACAGTCCATCCCATTAGAGCTGTATCTCCTCCTCACATATAACTCCATGATCAGTCCATGGATTAATAATAGTCTGTCAACCCCGACCACTGTCTTGTGGATACTAAAACCGGATATACGTTCACTGCCACCACGATGATACTTATGGCGTATTCGATTGGCACGCACCGAGTGCGCACTCAACTAGTGCAATGACGTCATTGCACTACACGAGTTCTGTGAAAGTGCAATTCCCAACTGAACAGCATGGTTGGTAGGATTGGCACGAAACTCAAATCTCGTTTTCGTAGTGTGGTATCCCTTCGCTATATCTTTATATGTTTTAGCGCCAAAAACACCATGAGTGCCCTTGAAATGTCAGAAGCTTTTATTCAAAAGGTTTTAGAAATTGAAACAGAAAATGATAATATGTTACTGTGTGACATAGCCTACATACGGTGGCATTTTATCTTGTAGGCTAGGACTAGCCCAGGGCTGAGCTGGCTAGACAACATCTTGGTTATGTAGGGGCCCTAAACCTAGACCTAGGCTTAGGAAAAGCTTGGTTATGTAGGCCTAGCCCTAGGCCCAGACCTTGGCCTACCAGTATTAATGTATATAGGCCTACCTCCAGTCATAATAAAACAATAATATGTGGCATTAGTAGATTTAATGCAACACATTCCACTTTATAAAATAATAAAGGTCTGTTAAATGCATGCGCCAGAGTTGATTTGTAGGTTAGGATACCGGTAAACTAGATACTTCCTCATCGGAATACTGATTGACAACGTTTGTTATAAATCCTGATATTTTAGGAGTCTTCTCATTTCTTAAATACTCTAACAAGAGTAGTTCATCTTCGTCGCTACTCTCCGAAGACTAAAAGCTCCACTAGAGCCAAACGCTTTCGCGCGTCCATGTTTTCAAAATGACACTGCACTGCGGTCTGAAGCCAGTGCACTGTAGTGCAACACTTTTCTAGTGCACACTCCCAATCGAATACGAAAAGTCGCACTGAGTGCGCACGGACATTCCCAATCGAATACGCGAGTCGCACTCAGTGCGCACTGAGTGCATGAAAGTGCAGCCAATCGAATACGCTATTATAAAGCGCGCACAGTTTGAATGATAAAACCGCGCACAGTTTGAATCTTGTTGAATAACACCCCGTCCAATGTTCAAAAGGGTACATCGTAAGGTGTAGCCTAAATCGTAATGGTTTCTGGAGTAAGGCGTAAAAAATGTAAAATAATTGAACTTCTTACGCCTAACACCTTATTGCTTATGACGTATCAGAACGTTAAAAATTTAGCATCCTGTTTTCTTATAACATTATTTTTAACATGCGTGAAAGCATATATCAGGCTGTGCATATTTCATTTGTCATTATCGAAAGCCATAACAGAAGTTCAACTATGCCCAACATCTAGTCAAATAATAGGTGTCCACACAACAAACAAACGATTACGTTTGATTACTTTTTGACAGTTCGGACCCAACACATTCAAGGAATCTGCGGTCGCACTCGGGGTGTACAAACAACTTATTATAAATGCAGTGAAACAAATGCCCTGCGGCGTTCTCAGCTTTGCCTCGGACAAAGTTTATGGCTATAGTAATTACAAGTTATAAAATTATTAATTCTTAAAATATGTAAGGTAAAAGCGCAGTAAGCATCATGGATGATGAACAATGGTTTTAGAACATGGGTGCAAACAATAACAAACAACAGCTGATGATGTCACGGGAGATAGGCGGAACCAGAGACGCGCTGTGATTGGCTTAACGGAAATTTCAGGTTGGGCCAACTTTTCCGTGCGTTACATATTGTGGGTTTCACTGCGAGCTGCGAGCGCGAAAAATGGCACGGTTTCCAATTTGCCGACTGTTTGTGTACCCCTTAAAGTCTTCTTTATGTTCACTTATAGATTTACAAGTCCTTGTGCCATTATCTTGTAATTCAACCTGTTTCCGCCCAACGGTTGCAAAAACTACCTTTCCTAACATAAAGGGGTGACTGACAGGGGGTTGCTAATTGTTTTCCTGATATCAACTCGGACTTCAATAACGAACAGTTCCGTCTGAGATAATAATTGAACAGCAATTCCCAGTTCCAATCGACTTGCACTAATCGCACATGACAGTTCCTCGTCACATTCTTATCTTATAATCAGCAGTTCCAAAACTGCTATAGCGACTAAAGGGGGTGTAAATAAATAAATAAAATAAAATAAATTCACATTTAGAGTCTACCCACTCGGTAACGAAACTGATTTTCAGTAGGGGACTTTAATTTAAAGCGACTAAACCAACCCTGTAGGCTCCAAACACCATCGACGAGTGAGCGATAACCAATCTAAGATCGATATTTCAAAAACAAAACATATGAATCTAAAGCCTGGGCTAGCAATAAAAACGAGTTTTTGTAGCCTGAGGTGATCGCAGCTCGCAGTGAAATCCATAATAGGCGATAAGTGGATGTGTACTGACCTATTGTTTACCGTGTTTCAATTTTCATAAGTTAACGTTTTACGTATTTTTAATTGGTTCTAAACGACGCTTTACACCTTAGTCTCCCTCCGAGGGGGGATGTCTGGGTCTCTAACTAAGTGCCTGAAAAAAAACTTCAATATTCAAATCACATATTTTTCGTAAAGTTACCATTTTTCTAATGGGGGGGGGGGGGGTTGAGCGGGGGGACGATAAATTCACCCCTGCTGCCCCCCCCCCGTTTTCCTACCACTGAGTCCTTCATATATTGTGGGGCTATCTTCACTGAAACTTATAACTAAACTTAAACTTATATTTAAAAGTGCATTATGATCAAGACTAAAAAAGTATTTTCCACCTTGGAAATACTTTACTTTAGGCAACTGTGACGCGGACCAAAAATCTCCTTTTTATGGTTCTACAGGTAGCTAGCTGGTATGGTATGGTTCTAGCTGTTGTGTTAGCTGTTACTGTAGCTGTTTTGTACAGAGTATAAAAAATGTAAGCAAACAAACAAAAAACTATTACTATTTGCGCGTACTGGACTTAAAAGAAGTCAAATTTCCTTCCAGAGTTTAGATAAAACTGGCCATGTTTATGAATTCTTTTTCACAATGCCTGGCAGACCTTTTTGTTATGCCAGCCTGATAGTTGTTGTCCGCCGCAGGAGTGTCCCACACCGCTGCCACTTACAAGGCTGGCCACGCCCACTGGGAGTGGCTGCGAGCATACACAGATTATCAGGGTCATTGATTGGTTCTAGTGCCAGGGTGCATCTGTCCGCCGCAGCAGTTCCAACCTCTGCCACCTACTACGCTGGCCATGCCCACTGGGAGTGGCTACGAGCTGTTTCCCGGCTTGGGCTTCTACAAGTTACACGCGTACGGCGCGACGTGGCAACAGGGCGAGGAGTTTTGCCGCGCGGAGGGGACGCACCTAATTGTCATCAACTCTCAGCAAGAGGCCGACGTTGTCATCACGCTGTTCAGTCGGTACCCGACTATGCCGGGGGTGGAGCTGGCGGGGTGGGCGTGGACAGGGTTGCACGAGAGGGGTTGGCACGGAAACTACGTCACTACGTTGGGTAAGGCGCCTTCTACATTATGCAACTAGCTATAGTCGCGTCGCGTTTACATGCAAGGTGTTGTCGTACGGATTATGTAATAGTGAAGTGACGCGTGTGACAACTACTTACCTAAATCTAGTTCTATCCCGTTCCCCTGCCTCAGGCATTGTAGTGGTTATATCGCTCGCTTGTTGTCAGTTGTGGTAGGGTCGCATTCCATTCACGGTTGGTGCAGTCAATGCAGTGGAAAATAACAATGAAGGTGTCGGGAAATCCCGCGGTGAATACCGTTGAAATAGACCGTGTAGAGTGACCGTCTCTTCTCAGAATTTTAGGGGACTCAATTGCCAATAATATTGTATTGGTTTTACTTGGTAGATATTTCCGGTATTTGACCGATCTTTCGAATCAATTAACAAAGCTGTCATTCCATTCATCTGTTGGGCTGTGAGCGCCAAGCTACAATTTGAGCTGCACAAAATCTGGAGAGCAGGATAACCAGTTTGACTACTGCCATGCTGGCGTTGAGTGAGTAATATATATTACTAGGAAAACGCTCTATTTAACGCGTTGATAAGCGAGCGCGTCCATATCTACGAACTTTGTGGTGAAAAGTTCTCAAAGCTAATAAAAACAACAATTCACAACAATTCAAGAATGCGCATTGCAAAAATTTTCCTTACTTCCATAGCTATTATACTTCCCGACATTGTTGGATGCAGTGCAATGTGCGCTGCTAAGAATTTTCGTCGTTATGTTTTCAACACGGTTTGCCACCGTTACTAACAGTTATTGACAGCAATAGAAATTAAATATCTGCCTCAAATACGTATCAGATCGTTTTTAAATAGTATATTCGTGACCGGACAATAATTTACTTTAAGATAGCCACCTCACATTTTGATGTTACTGTGTTTCAGAAATATATTTTCGAGTAACTTTTGTGTAACGTTGCCAATATTTATTAAATCGCCATAAAGTTAACATATTCGTGACCGGAATAAGCTTTTAAAAAATATGGCTATCTCACATTTTGACGCCATTTTTATTCAGAAAAATATTTTGTTGTAACTATGGTGTAACTTTGAAACTTTTCGAACGATTTTGTCTTAAAACTATACACCTTCAATCTACATCGAGGCTTGTAGATGGTCCAAATTTCAAGTTGATCGGCCTTTCCGTTCGGCCGCTATCGACAGACATAAAAAAAAAAAACATAATGAAGTGCCATAAGAGTCTAGTGGAGACGCTCGCTTCACTCGCTTAACTAGGAAAACGCTCTATTTGACGCGTTGATAAGCGAGCGCGTCCATATCTACGAACGTTTTGGCAAAAAGATCTCAAAGCTAATAAAAACCACAATTAACAACAATTCAAGAATGCGCATTACAAACATATTTCCATAGCTATGATACTTCCCGATATTGTTGAATGCAGTGCAATGTGCGTTGCTAAGAATTTTCGTTGTCATTCTGCAAAGTGTTTTCGCCGCGGTCCGCCACCGTTACTTACAGTTATTGACAGCATTTAAAATGTAATTTCTGCCTCTAATACGTATCAGATTGCGTTTGCATTAGTATATTCGTGACCGGACAAACATTTACTACGTATAAGAGAGCCACCTTACATTTTGCTGTTACTGTGTTTCAGAAATATATTTTCGAGTAACTTTTGTGTTACTTTGCCAATATTTATCAGATCGCCATAAAATGAACATATTTGTAACCAGAAAAAGCTTTAAAAATATCGCTATCTCACATTTTTCCGCCATTTTGTTTCAGAAAAAAAATTTGCAGTAACTATGGTGTAACTTTGTATTTTTTCAAACGATTTTGCCTCAAAACTATACACCTTCAATTCACATCGAGGCTTGTGGTTGGTCTAAATTTCAAGTTGATCGGACTTTCCGTTCGACCGCTATCGACGGACATAAAAAGAAAAAAAAACGGAACGAAGTGCCATAGGAGTCAAGTGGAGACGCTCGCTTCGCTCGCTTAATTACTCCCTGTTATACGTAACCCAAAACTACCTTACACATGCTTTCGTCACAGGCGAGGCACTCATAAAGAAGCAGCGAACCGCCCGAGATAATAGCGCGCAAATACCGATCGCTGATTGGCTACGAATACATCGCCTGTGACGAAAGCATATGTAAGGTAATTTTGGGTTGCCTATAGTCCCTATATTACTCAATGATGCAGGGTTGAGATAGATATTAGGTAAAGGTGATGAAGTCCCATTGTTATTCTGTTGCAGGTGAACCATTGACCGATACCGGGTTTAATATCTGGGACGCGAATCAGCCGAACGATCTGGGACCCAACGATTGTGTTTTAACCAATCGTATCACCGCGTTCTTGGCAGACGCCGTTTGTACCAGAATGTTTGCGTTCATTTGTGAGCTGGAACTACCAGTGGCGTATCCAGGGGGTAGGGTTTAACCCATATTATAGAGTGGAACCGAAACATAATGGGGGTTCCGGGGGCCTTGTTCCCCGAAAAAGTTTTCGTCAGGTCATTTTAGTGCAAATCTGTGCGTTTTACAGCGTTCAACTGAAACAAGATTACTCAGTTTCTTGCAACACATTTTTTCCTTAGCACCGCTAATAAAAGTAACCTCAATCAATAATTTGCATATTTGTCGTATTGCTTTTGCTTTTAATTACAACAATATACAATAATTATAAAGTAAGACATCTAACTGTCTATTGAAATACTGCCTATTGATACTGCCTATTGCAATACTGTCCATTAAAATGTAAACGGTCATTTTCCATGTTTCCTTTGCAAAAGGAGGGGGGGGGGGGTCCCTACCCCTTTTCCCCGTGTATACGCCACTGGGAACTATAGAGAGCGTATAAACTGTATCATACCGATCTGAGATCCGTATCTACCACCCTTTTCATAGTCGCCCCACAGCAACATTTGGGCCGGGGACGTCACAGATGAGTGAGGCTTGGCCAACCGAATGCGAGTATTGGTACAAGCCGCCCGCTGATTGGCTCCGACACGCCCATCTGTGACGTCCCTAGCCCCAAAGTTGCTGTGGAGCCACTTTACACACTCTCGCTACATTAACAGATTCCTAGCGTTCTATCCCACATTCGTAAAGGCGGCCTCCCACTTTGTCGGAAGAACACAAGCCTTGTAAGTCACGCTCTTTGTGTTAGGAATATCCAGGTTACCAACCTAAGGACGAACTATCTTTAAGGGACCTGTTTCAAGGTGATGATAGGAACTAGGGAATTAGAATATTAAGTTGGTAGTATTGGAATCTTGCTTACGCATAAGACTAGTAACTGTGGGTCTAGTCTAGATTACTACATTACCTAAGGTGACCAGACGTACCGGTTTGACCGGGACTGTACCGTTATCGGAACACTTGTACCGGTGTCCCGAGAGACTCATTGAAAAAGCGTATTCTTTACGGGCTTGTAATTTTTGGGGAAAAGGTGTCCCGGTATTCTGTCAATTAAGACAACGCGGTCGATTGTAACTGTTGTAAGGAGTGTGGTGGAGGGGGGGGGGGGGGGGCTTACAGTTGCTAGCCCTCGGCACATGCGGGTCGCATTCGCAGACGCTGACTCAGGCACTTACGCACTCACTCAACTCACAGTCAGCAGAGTTTATTCCGTCAACAGGTGGCTGGTGAAATACGAACGGGCATAACATGCCGACAAAAATGTACCCAGATTCATTTAAATACTTAATATGTATTAATTAAAATTAAAATGAATAATGATGTATTAATATTTATTTTGTTTCATGAATTCATGTTAGAGAGCTGTTTTCTATGTTTTTTAATTAAATAATTAATATTGTTATTTTCATTTATTTTCAAATTTGAATTAAAAATGTTTCGCCTCTTTCGACTGAGCAGACCCCGTGATAGTCCATGGAGTTCGTAATCCTTACACTTTGTTTGTCTTGGTTTGCAATATTCAAAATATGGTTACCTTAACATTATTTAGCCTCTCATATGCGCTCGAGGAAGTTTCTACACTCGACGTAGAGTGCAGATAATTAAAGTTTGGCATAGTTTGAAGCACCACCACTAAGATATGTGGCCTCAACCCAGCATAACAAATGTGAATAGTTACAAATAATCTGAACAAATATATGATTGTCGGGTTGTCATCTTGGTAAGGGGTGGTGGTCACAAAGCGATGGAGGGGAAAATCAGGGGAGCGTCATATAAGGAAAATCTCAAGGGTCTATAGTTGAGACAGTTTACAATTGGTGCAATTTGTACACTGATAATGTATGTTGGACATGTCTGGATCAATTTTAGCATGTTTCTTTCATCTATGTTTTATAAAGTACACTCAACTCTTTTATATTTTCTACTAATATTTTATATTCTAAATATTTGTAAATAATGTACATCCTGGATAATAGCAAATAAATTAAAGTGGATTATGTAATTTTGTAATAACTATTATATTTGTTTCACTATTTCTTACGATTCAAAACGCTTAAAGCTACAAGTAATAATTATTAGTGCAAAATAAACAATTTAATGCTTGAAACCATATTTTCTTGTTGCACAATAATAAACAGTAAATATAAATGTATCACCGCTATATTATCGATCAAAGAAATTAAACTTCTCAACATTTAGAAAGAGGCTTGTTGAAAATATATTTATATTTAGTATTTACTATACCGTGCGTACGACTCGCTCAATTGTACTGTATCTCTTATTTTCATTAATGAATTTCCTTTGTTATAATTATAAACATGAAACACTAGAATAATAACATACACATCTGTTGTTTATAACACGTGTGTTAACTAAAGTCTATGTCAGGGAAAGGTTGCGCCGAGGCAGATAAACTTCTCCGCCGCGCTCTTCCCCCACCATGCGGCTCGGCTACTCGACAAGGGTGAACGACTATTGACATTCCGCAGAGATGGCCCGTCAAGATAATGGTAATTGGTAACAGGTGAAATTTAAAAACACATTTTTGTTGTTTTGTAACTTTTATCGAATTATTAGGAATATTGAAGAAAAACTAACATACCCTCGTTTTTTAATCACAAAAAACACCAGAAATTAAGCTAGTAAACACAATTAAACACATGTAGTTTTTAGCTTTGGCGATAGATTATGTAATAATCTATGTCGAAATAGTGAGTGAGTGAGTGAGTGAGTGGCAGAGTTATGTTCTATGTTTGATAACAATGACGGTGACGATGAAGTGTTATTCAATGTAATATATACTGAAATGAGATAATGGTTTTTTACTAACATTAACTCTTCATATTGTAATATGATCAGTTTTCGACTCTAACGCATACCAAAGGTCAAATCATGACTTTGAAAATCACTAATCATTTTTATATTGCATGTGAATTAGATACCATTAAAAATGTAGCAACAAAAAATATATAAATAAAAGTAATGATGGTGAATTAGAATCCACATAACAATTTAGTAAATACTTACCATAAACAACATAAACAATAGATTACTTGTCAGTAAATGAAATTGCAAAGATTCACATGAACCACAAGGGCATTGTTAAACATCTGCAAATTCAACCATTATTAAAATGTACACCGTTAAATACGGCACATAGAGTAGCCAACTTGAAAATAAATAACAATAAAGATAACATGGAAAACCCATTCACAATTAAACAACTATCGATCATTATCGTCACCGTCATTGATATCAAACATTGAACGCAACTCTGCCACTCACTCACTCACTCACTCACTCACTCACTATTTCGACATAGATTACAACATAATCCATCACCAAAGCTAAAAACAACATGTGTTTAATCTACGTGTGTTTACTAGCTTAATTTCTGGTGTTTTTTGTGATTCAAAATCGAGGGTCTGTTAGTTTTTCTTCAATATTCCAAATAATTCGATACAAGTAACAAAACAACAAAGATGTGACTTTTTTAATTTCTACTCTTACCAATTACCATTATCTTGACGGGCCATCTCTGCGGAATGTCAATAGTCATTCACCCTTGTCGAGTAGCCGAGCCGCATGGTGGGGGAAGAGCGCGGCGGAGAAGTTTATCTGCCTCGGCGCAACCTTTCCTGACATAGACTTTAGCAACAAATACAATTTTTGTAAAATATACTTGACAAGATATGAAGATCATTATTAATGTTTTATACCTAAGGAATCTATTGAGTGTAATAAATGTAAAATGCATGAATGCATAAGTAAAATGTACTTAAGTGCAGACAAAGAAAGAACATTTTGAATCTGTTGCCCGAATCCAAGTGCTTCGAATGAGCAGCAATACATTTCCATATCCTAGATAGGCTAAATCACTTTCCAGTTGACGTGACATATTTCTCACAAAAGTATTTTCTTTAAATCGTGTCCGCGCAGCCTACGTCGTTAAGGGCGTAATCGGCAGACTCGAACACGAAGCAGTTCTCATTCTTGCCCCCATTTGGACGGCCGCTCCTCCATGTGGTGAATAGTTACACTTACACCAGACGGTACCCAAGTAGCAGGAACTGTGCCTGAAATCAAAAACTTGTGTATTTTTCTAACCCGGAATTGACGGGCCGTGTCTGACAAGGGATGAATCGGCCCTAATGTATTTCATATTTGGAGTTTAACGAAGTACGCGACAAATAGGTAATATGACGTCGGGGTTTAGAGGAACGAAAGGAAAGGAGGAAAGGACGACAAGGGACAAAAAGGACATAAATGGCAGGAAAAGAGAAAGGTAAAAAGGTGAACAGCCTTATCTTCTGGCTTCTCCCCCAAGACCTGTCCGACTCATTAGGGTGGCTCTACCAGAAGCACATACACTTCGCCGGCATTGCTCTCCGGACACCAAAGCACGCCCACCTGCCCACAAGGTATAGCAGCCCCTGGGCAGGGTTATATTGAATACTCCCAAACTATACTTGGTTCCAACCTAGCTAGCAGCCTGCCAATCACTAACATGACAGAGCTACTTTTCCGTTGTCTTCTATGTTGAAGGTTGTAAATGTCAATCATGTCTACATCTCCAAAGAACTTTGATTCGGTTACACACAGTTAAAAAAGCCGGGACCTTCCAGGCTTCCTCTATATAGAGTAAGCTGTATCCGTAGAAGTCAAGTTATTTGTCTGTGGGGTTTGTAGCTGTCAGTACCTGCCGAGGAGGTGAGTGCTTTCTTGATTAATGGTCATGATTGAAATCGATTATCTACACAATATACTAGACTTTAAGTACTCGCATACCGACCTCAGATCATACAGCCCCTTTCAAACACTCTCATTCCATGGAAATAAAACCATACCAGACGTTTTTCCACACATACGCAAATGTAGTCATCCGCTGAGTAAATTGCTAAACCTGTTTAAATAAATTAAAAACATTCACATTTAGAGTCTACCCACTCAGTAACTAAACTGATTTGCAGTCTTTAGCCTGCAGCCTTTAATTTAAAGTGACTTAACAAACCCTGTAGGCTTCGAACACCATCGACGAGAGAGCGACAACCAATCAAAGATCGATATTTCAAATACGAAACATATGAATCAGTGATTCGTCAGTGCGAACACCTGCGGACAATTGCCAGAATGAACAAGGCCGATTCAGAACAACTTTGAATTTATTGAGTGCTTCGTTGTTAAGACGGCTCCAAAGTCACCGTTTACTTATTCCTAAGTTAAGAAGAAATGAAATTGAATCCACATTATAAGTTAAAAAAACTTCTGCCTGAAGCGGGATTTGAAACCGGGACCTTCTGCATTGGAAGCAGGGATGCTAACCACTGGACCAACGAGCGACCGTTATAGGTAAACTACATACATTATCCCTAATTGACCAATTTCATTTCGATGGTGAGAATTACAGATGTATAAGTTGGTACCATTGCCCTCAGCTGTGTCGTAAACATGAGTAAGCATCGTAAACAAATTTAACATCACCCGGCAGTGATTGGCAGGGTGTTTCTTAGGTAGGAAGTACCTTTTCATAGGTTTCACGTATGTCACATCTTTGCGCGTGGCGGCCACATTTGTGATGAACCATGACGTTGCGATACTGAAACTATTTAATAAATATGATATGATAATCATTTGTACTTTTTATTACAATATTTCATCCATGAATTATTAATTTATTTATTTATTTTATTTATGTTTATGTGTTTGAAAAGAAAATTTGTTTATAAATATAATCTAGACACGTATCTGCTAATTACATAAATTTTTGTCATCTTTATCCTGGCATTGGTATAACCAGCTAAGTTACATGAACTTTTGCAGCCGTCCGCAGTGGCTCATCCTTACACTGTTACAAAAAACTGTAAGATAACAAACCCAGTACCGTCATAGTACGGACCTGGAGCCGTAATTGCTAGTCTACGGCACAAGTACTGTAAAATAACATAATGTGTACAGTCAATTTATGATGTAGGTACAAGTTCAGTAAAATTACGGAATTTTTCCCGTACTTCCATTGTAGACGTTCACGAATTTAACGGTGTGTGCCGTTACTTGTGATATGAGGGGTAGTTCCGTAGAAATACGGGACAGACTGTATTTTAATGGAGCGCTAGTCTGTAATCCCACAGTAACATGTTACAGTATTTAACGGTGTGTGCCGTTACTTGTGATATGAGTGGCAGTTCCGTAGAAATACGGGACAGACTGTATTTTAATGGAGCGCTAGTCTGTAATCCTACAGTAACATGTCACAGTATTTAACGGTGTGTGCCGTTACTTGTGATATGAGGGGTAGTTCCGTAGAAATACGGGACACACTGTATTTTAATGGAGCGCTAGTCTGTAATCTTACAGCAACACGTACAGTATTTAACGGTGTGTGCCGTTACTTGTGATATGAGTGGCAGTTCCGTAGAAATACGGGACAGACTGTATTTTAATGGAGCGCTAGTCTGTAATCCTACAGTAACATGTTACAGTATTTAACGGTGTGTGCCGTTACTTGTGATATGAGTGGCAGTTCCGTAGAAATACGGGACACACTGTATTTTAATGGAGCGCTAGTCTGTAATCCTACAGTAACATGTCACAGTATTTAACGGTGCGGGCCGTTACTTGTGATATGAGGGGTAGTTCCGTAGAAATACGGGACAGACTGTATTTTAATGGAGCGCTAGTCTGTAATCCTACAGTAACATGTCACAGTATTTAACGGTGTGTGCCGTTACTTGTGATATGAGTAGCAGTTCCGTAGAAATACGGGACACGCTGTATTTTAATGGAGCGCTAGTCTGTAATCCTACAGTAACATGTTACAGTATTTAACGGTGTGTGCCGTTACTTGTGATATGAGTGGCAGTTCCGTAGAAATACGGGACACACTGTATTTTAATGGAGCGCTAGTCTGTAATCCTACAGTAACATGTTACAGTATTTAACGGTGTGTGCCGTTACTTGTGATATGAGTGGCAGTTCCGTAGAAATACGGGACACACTGTATTTTAATGGAGCGCTAGTCTGTAATCTTACAGTAACATGTCACAGTATTTAACGGTGCGGGCCGTTACTTGTGATATGAGTGGCAGTTCCGTAGAAATACGGGACACACTGTATTTTAATGGAGCGCTAGTCTGTAATCCTGCAGTAACATGTCACAGTATTTAACGGTGTGTGCCGTTACTTGTGATATGAGGGGTAGTTCCGTAGAAATACGGGACACACTGTATTTTAATGGAGCGGTAGTCTGTAATCCTACAGTAACATGTCACAGTATTTAACGGTGTGTGCCGTTACTTGTGATATGAGTAGCAGTTCCGTAGGAATACGGGACACACTGTATTTTAATGGAGCGCTAGTCTGTAATCAATCCTACAGTAACATGTCACAGTATTTAACGGTGTGTGCCGTTACTTGTGATATGAGGGGTAGTTCCGTAGAAATACGGGACACACTGTATTTTAATGGAGCGCTAGTCTGTAATCCTACAGTAACATGTTACAGTATTTAACGGTGTGTGCCGTTACTTGTGATATGAGTAGCAGTTCCGTAGAAATACGGGACACACTGTATTTTAATGGAGCGCTAGTCTGTAATCCTACAGTAACATGTCACAGTATTTAACGGTGTGTGCCGTTACTTGTGATATGAGGGGTAGTTCCGTAGAAATACGGGACACACTGTATTTTAATGGAGCGGTAGTCTGTAATCCTACAGTAACATGTCACAGTTTTTAACGGTGTGTGCCGTTACTTGTGATATGAGTAGCAGTTCCGTAGGAATACGGGACACACTGTATTTTAATGGAGCGCTAGTCTGTAATCCTACAGTAACATGTCACAGTATTTAACGGTGTGTGCCGTTACTTGTGATATGAGGGGTAGTTCCGTAGAAATACGGGACACACTGTATTTTAATGGAGCGCTAGTCTGTAATCCTACAGTAACATGTCACAGTATTTAACGGTGTGTGCCGTTACTTGTGATATGAGTGGCAGTTCCGTAGAAACGGGACACACTGTACTTTAATGGAGCGCTAGTCTGTAATGCTATATGTTCTGCAAAAAAGTACTGCCATTTGTACTAGTAATGTATATGGCAGCTTAATCTCCTATCTCTTGACGAGTAAAATTGCACATACATTGTATGATGGTAATTACATAACATGTGTGAAAATGTTACATATAACTGAAGTGTGTTGTATTTTCTACTAGTACATTGTAGTAGTAAAATAAATAGTATGTAGTGGTAGACAGCCAAATACTGGCAGCTTAAATTGCTAATACGTTGAAGGGGTAATATTCGGAACCAGATGTGACCTTTTATTATTTCTACCATTGCATTGTAGTAGTAAAATCATTGGTATGTGGTGGCGGAAAACCAAATACTGGCAGCTAAAATTGCTAAGACGTTGTAGGGGTAATATTCGGAACCAGATGTGACATAAACGCTGGACCTGTTATTATTTCTACCAGTACATTGTAGTAGCAAAATCATTGAAGTAACGGCCAACCAAATACGGGCAGTTAAAATTTGAAGGTTATTACTCGCAGCATTCTGTTAGTGGTGCAACCTAGGAGTAGAACTAAACATGTTCATTCATTTTATTGGTTGCCAGATTATTAACTGTTAAATCCTGAAACAATTATTTTAACGACCATAGGACCATAGTACAAGTATACATAACAAATTGGTTAATATTAGTTACATATACACATACAAAGCTATTACGCCCCTAGCTGGATTCGAACTGCATCCTGTCTGCCTCTACCTGTGAACAGAGACCCCATGCGTTTTACCGCACGGCTGTCTGAGCATGGTATCTTCGAACGGTAGAATTCACATAAAAGCGCATAGCACTCCGACGTTGCCAATGCATTAGAGACTCCTCATTTCATCGCACCAATGCATTTACTTCACTGTTTTTCTTGGAAAATACGTCTCATCCCTTTCGCGCGTCTTCTTGACGATTAGACAACACTGGGTCCACAGGTCACGAGCTGGACAACGAGGGGGGAGCGCTCGTGGAATGTCACCTCGTCGAATGACAAACAGGAAGTTAGGCTTTGAAACTTCTTGAGCTATTTTCGTTCATCGTAGATTTAGATAGCAAATAGTTTGCGTAGATTACGCCCATAGGGACCACGTGTAGGCCTACTTTTTTCCCGGACATGTTCTCTGTGGCTAACAGATTGTAATAAAGCCTTCAACGTACGGGTATTTTTTTATTATTACAACGCTTATATTAACTTGCCTTGTTTGTCTGGACGGAATCTTTGAATCGATATTCCACCTACTTCTAGATGTCCGATCAAGCTGAATGTTTTTACACAGACGTATTCCTGATGACAATACATGAATCAACTGTCATATTTACTAAATTGTCAATTAATTCATCATACTTAATTAATTAATGTTTTACATGGAAATCGATGAATCTTTGAATCGATATTCCACCTACTTTTTAATGTCCGATCAAGGTGAAATTTTTTACACACGTATTTTTAATGACAATACATGAATCAACTGTCATATTTACTAAGTTGTAAATTAATTCATCATAATTAATTAATTAATGTTTTATATAGAAATCGATGTTTAACCCACTTTTCAACGTCAAATCGAGTTGAATGTTTTCACACAGGCGTATTCTTAATGACAATACACGAATCAATTGTCATATTTACTAAATTTTTAATTAATTCATCATAATTAATTAATGTTTTACATGGAAATCAATGTTCAACCAACTTCCTAACGTCAAATCGAGTTGAAAGTTTTCACACAGACGTATTCTTAATGACAATACACGAATCAATTGTTATATTAACTAAATAATCAATTAATTCATCATAATTAATTAATTGATGTTTTATATGGGAATCGATGTTTAACCCACTTCCGAACGTCGAATTGAGCTGAAAGTTTTCACACAGACGTATTCTTAATGAGAATACACGTATCAATTGTCATATTTACTAAAAATAGTCAATTAATTCATCATAATTAATTAATTGATGTTTTATATGGGAATCGATGTTTAACCCACTTCCGAACGTCGAATTGAGTTGAAAGTTTTCACACAGACGTATTCTTAATGACAATACACGAATCAATTGTCATATTAACTAAATAATCAATTAATTCATCATAATTAATTAATTGATGTTTTATATGGGAATCGATGTTTAACCCACTTCCGAACGTCGAATTGAGCTAAAAGTTTGCGCACAGACGTATTCTTAATGACAATACATGAATCAATTGTCATATTTACTAAATAATCAACTAAACCATCATAATTAATTAATCGATATTCGATATATATTCGATTGCAAGATTCTTTAAGACTAAAAAGTATAAAATAATATTACATGAAAAAAATATATTTTTTTAAAAACAACGCTTATATTTAAATGCACTAAAAAGTAAAAAATAAATTTTCGCCCAACAAATTTATGCCTCACTCGGAAAATAAAAGCGTTGGGCGCTTTCCCTGCATAAACAGCAGAATACTGCAATCTATGTCAATACCGAAAGCGGTATTTACATACCTTAACCCTTCCCTAATTACGCCACTGACCTTCAAGCACCCATTCGCTTTTATTTTGTAATGCTACAAAGTGCAAACAAAGGCAGAGGAAATGTATCTTGTGACGAAGGTCTTGGCTTTCTCTGGGGCGTGGGGCCCTCCGTGCTTCTGCAATTATTATTCACTGGTGAAATATGAAATTTAGTTGGTGAATGTTTACCCGGGTATCCGTGTGGTATTGTATGTCAGGATGTGCCTAAAACGCTAAATTGGGTGGGTCACAGGAAAAAGTGGGGGGGGGGAATTCCCCCCACATGTACTCAGTGCGCACATAGGAAACTTGCAATAAAAAGAAAATATACCCTTGTGTTTGACTAAAAAGGGGAGAGGGTGGGGGGGGGGGGTAAAGGGGGGGGGGTAAAAAGCTTCCCTATAAGTCAATTTTGCTTCTGATTTTAAACTCATAGAGTCATTGATGTTAAAAAGTTTAACACAATTGTTTAGTGTGTAAATTGATTAATAATAATTGTCTATTTTGGCAGATAAGTGCAATGGATGTTGGATCCATTTATGTCAATATATTTTACAGATAGAACTTGTTTTTATATGATTGTGTTTTACTTATAGTGAGTGCTTTAATTTTAATTATTTGTGTTTTGGTCGGGGTGGCTTTTTTGACTTTGTTGGAGCGTAAGGTTTTAGGTTATATTCAAATTCGTAAGGGTCCCAATAAGGTAGGTTTTGCGGGGATTCCCCAACCTTTTTGTGATGCCATTAAGTTGTTCACGAAGGAACAAACATATCCTGTTTTATCTAATTATTTACCTTATTATATTTCTCTTATTTTCAGTTTATTTTTATCATTGTTAGTGTGGATAGTGATACCGTATTTAAGAGGTATGTACATGTTTGGATTAGGTTTACTATTTTTTTTATGTTGTACTAGTTTGGGGGTCTATACAGTAATAATTGCGGGTTGATCCTCTAATTCTAATTATGCATTATTAGGGGGCCTACGGGGGGTGGCTCAAACGATTTCTTACGAAGTAAGTTTAGCATTAATTTTATTATCTTTTGTTTTTCTGGTGGAGGGATATAATTTATTAAATTTTGTTAAATACCAAGAATATATATGATTTATTGTATTAATTTTTCCTTTAGGGTTAGCTTGATTTGCTTCATGTTTAGCGGAGACTAATCGGACACCCTTTGACTTTGCTGAAGGTGAATCAGAGTTGGTTTCTGGGTTTAATGTAGAGTATAGAAGAGGTGGATTTGCGTTTATTTTTTTGGCAGAATATGCAAGAATTTTATTTATAAGAAAGCATTTACTGCATATTCGTCTAGACTCTATAGTCTAGAAACTATACTCTAGAGAAATCTTATAAAACCCCATGTGTAATATATAATAATGTGGAGCACATTATAAGCAAATATCGTAAGACCACTGTAGCATTTGATAGCTACAATAGTGGGCCATCACCAAAAGACATCACATATTTGAAATTGAATGGTGATTACTGATTACAGATGCACTACAATCCAGTGGAAGTCAAACATTCATTGTTGGTCAATATAGAACATAGAACAACTCTCAACCCAAATAACAAATGAAAGTCACAACGAGACTATAAGCCAATAACATCACAGTACTTTAAGCACAGTACGACGCCGATGTGTTAATTGCAATTACAGCAGTAGAGTCGGCTAACCATGAGAAAAGCATCCTCACTTGTGATGATACAGAATGACCAGTAATTGTATGCATTTCAATCACGAAAATTCGGTTTATGATTTCACCATTGAATCAGAGGCTCGTGCCAGCAAACAGAAAATATGGAATATGCGTTACATAACAACTTAGCTAGGATCAAGAGTTGGGTTTGTTCTTTACCCTTCATTCGCGTAATAAGTGGATGTGACACTACTTCAAGGATGTTTAGAATGGGTTTATATTTGCCATTCAAGACATTTGCATAAGATTTTTTAATTCATATATTTCCAACAATCCCACATCTCCTAACACAGAGATTGTTGAGTGCAGTGAACAAGCAATCGGCCTGTTGTAAAATAATAAGAGAAAAGTTTACACATAAATTAATAATTGCTAACACATTAAGCATGAGACTCTACCACCTACCTTATCAGCATTTCTCCACCACATTTTATTATTAGTAGCATCAAGTACAAGCTTAGCTTTGTAATAACTTTTAAAACATTTTTTCCTGTACCAATTGACAAGCCACCAGTCTCACTACATATTTTTCAAATTCTATGATGTAATTGTAAAGTGAAATGCTCTAGCTTACGATGCAACTGCAAGTAGCTGCATCCGTTCTAAATGAAAATTAATGTGTGATGTGTTTAGTTGATGACCGATTACCGTAGCCATCAAATATACTACAGTGGTTATGAATTATGATATTTGCTTTTAATGTACTCCACATAGATGCATCAAAATGCCCTTCATCAATTACATAGCAAGACTTGCTTGTAACAATGTTACTTATTTCATATTCCTTCCTTTTCATATTATTTCTGTACCATTTTCTTCGTGTATTTGCAAACGTATTATCCCCAGGAGAAGACTTTTCAGCTTACCTTGGAATGCCCGAACAGTCAAATACATCTTGTGGTAGTGTGCTTAATTTGAAAGATAATACAAATGCCTACGTAAAATAACAAACAAGTTTAACGTCTACATATTATATCATAATGAAACTCATAAAAAAACTAAATTAGCTGTTGCTAAATCAATCAATGCTCTCCGACGCTCGAGAGTCGTTGGAAAAGCAGCATAGGATCAACTTCGATTGTATCTCATCAACGTTCGCGGTTTTAAATTTGTATGTGGTGACAAGAGGTGACAGACGTTATCTTACAAATCTTGTTTACATAGGAATTAAGTTGAGTTTATAATCCGTTGCAATAATATTTGCGATCACTGTATTCGACAAATAGTCATAATTATCAACAACTAAATTTTGTTTGGTTACACGGGCAAAATTTTTGCATTATACTGTTTATTGAAGATTAGATACTTAGTGAAAGAAACTACGCGGTAATGACACTACCCATTTTATTAGATTCTGATAGAATTGAGACTGGAGTTTTGTATCAGAGTAATCGGACCTCATATCTAAGAAGTAAAATCAAATAGTGTCAAAAATTAGACGCAAAATTTGGTTTATGAGAACACGTTTTACCGCCCCCCCCCCCCCCCCCCTATTAGCCAAACACTAAGGTATGTTGTCTTTTATCACTCTAAAAGTATTTTCACTAATAACAACGTATTAATAGCTTTTGTTTGATACGTTTGTTGATATTCTTTATTAATCCACCCCCCCCCTTCTTCCTACCCCCCTAGAAAAAAAAGGGAAATTTGTTTGGAATTACTCTGAGAGTACCAGTATTAAAATCAACGTATCAGAAGCTTTCTTTTGTTACCCATATTGTCTATGCTCAAATACGTACGTAAGTCAGTTATGAATGTAAAAATTAATTATTAATTAGCTGATTTATCATGTAAATAGTTTTTTGATTGCAGTAAGGTTTCTATACAAGATTCGTATGTTATTATTCTTATATTTACAACCATCAAAACAATATTCAATTGTACCAATTTTACACGGGAGGCATTTGATTGAAATTGTTATTATAATTAATAGTAATTAATTAATTACTACCGACATATTTATATTGATGTAAGTAATTTTTTTAAATAACAAAAGAGGTAGTTTGACGTGTAAAAAATATAAAATCTGAATAATCTTCAAAAACAACAATAATATGAGCATTAATTAGTTTTAACATTTTAATTAATTACGCTAATTAGGGGTGTCGGACAGCGGTAAAGTTTCTTATGCGCATGTAGGTTAACATAAGTAACAACTTCTGATCAAAAAAAATCTGTACCAATTAGTTCCGGGTCAAGCCTATTTATACGGTTCGTTTGTTGGTCTATATCCAAGCCAGCATCCCATGAACCAAGTACAACGCGAATTATTACCGATGAAGGTGGCTAATCGGTAAAACGCGAGACTACTTCGGGAGGTCGGCGGTTCGATAGCGGTCACCGGCAATCCTACCCGAAGGTTTTATTCCGAAGTTTTCCACAGTCACAAAGCGAATGCTGCGACTGAATCGTACTAACAAGTAACAACCCTCGGACATTCCTTCCCAACTATTCAGAAATTCTAATTTACCTTATAAGTCACCTGACAATGGGTCACATACATATTATTATTATATAATAATTATTTTTTATATTTGTCTGCTGTTTTCGTATTAGCAATGCCGCTTATATCGGTTATGATGAATATTATTGTGTACCAGCAAGCAAACACCAAATTTCGTTGAGCGCATTATTGGTTTCGAAGATGGGCTTAGCAACAGGAAGGAAGCTGATGGAATGTAAAGATAAGCTATTTATAGATACATTCCAATTTCAACCTGAATGGACGCGACGCTTCGACGCTGCGTTGGACCTACACATTATTCATATCGGATAGCTTGCCAGTGGTCTTCATCGCGCATCATATAACCCCCCCACCCCCCCCCACCCACCCCCGCCCCTTCTTCCTCACCAGAAAACCACGAAACACATTCAAGGTAACAGTAATGGGTAAGGGTTTTAGGTTTTCATATTTTTATTAACCTACGATAGGCCCTATTGGTAAAAATCATCAGCTCAAAGTTTTTTTTTTTTTTTTTTTTTTTTAAGAACTGGATATGCCTATTATTTGGTTATTACACATACAGTATTCGTCTCTGATTTCTAAATAGTAGTTAACTAATAATGCATAAATTATAATATTGTCTAAGTATTTGTTACATCATCATATTGTATAATATTGTATTTATATATTTTTATATATTTTATTTATATATATATTTTTTAATACATTTTGTATATGTATTTTTATTTTATCATATTTTTATTTCATTTCATGTGCATATCGCCTCGCATTGAAGCTAGATGCACATAGTATGCGTAGCGAATGAGATACTGAATGCACCTTTCTCTTTGTACATGTGGAATGAAGATATATAGCTGTCATAGAACGGCTAAAATGGTAAGTAATGTTTGATGACTTTCAAGGCAATAATTCAAAAATAAAACTGTGAATTTTGATGACAACAATCCACTTTTAATTTTGTTTTAATAAAACTTACCGACGGATTTAAATAATGTTTTACAGCAACGTTCCGGACAACAGGATTGACAGCTGTTTACAAAAGTTTTAAAATTATAACTCGGACCGTAATTTTGTTATCAAATATTTACTTTCTGTTTAAGGCATTTGAAGACTGTTGAAGTTCGATCTACATAGTATGCAGCGTACGCATACAGACCTTTCTTGCTATATATTTGGAATGTCGATAGCAGTAATAGTTATGTTTGATGACATGTGCGGCTAAAAATCGAATTTTGTCGACATTTTACAATGCTTTATTGTAGTTTTCATCTGGTTGGATTCCAAACCAGTAGTGTGTAGATCTAACCTTCGTCTACATTGTGGATTTTTGTATACACGGATAAGTTCAAAAGTTGATGAACAAGAGCATTTTCAGTGGAGTACTGTTTCGTGAAATTATGCGGAAAGCGGAAATTTATTGAAACTACAACATTCGGGTTTTAATTTATTTCATTAAAACTTTTTGACTGATTTAAATAGCATTTCTTTAGCTTAGTTTAGACTATTACCAACACACTAAGAAATAATTTAGCCAAGTAATAAGGTTGTAACGTGGCGTACGTATCTTGTAAAAAATTATGTTTACTTCAATGTTTAAAAAAAAAAAAATTATTTGAAATGCAAATGCTTTGTTTGATTTCTATCTCAATGTGTTGATACATTTAAGAAAAAGTGCATCTGGCAACGCTTTTTCCGCGTTTTCCTAGTGCATTATACTTGACGTTTTTAGTATATTATTATTTTGTTAAAATGTAATTTGAAATCGGTAGCTGAACTGGTTATGGGGTGGACCCGTGACAACAGCAGACGTAGAGGATCTAGGACTAGTGGCCGGTGAATTTGGCGCCAGTGTCAAAGA
>OX246741.1:46980445-47077945 GCA_945910005.1 Isoperla grammatica
GGGTGACTCATGATTTTATCCTGATCGTAGCTTGTCCGAGCTGGGTCTTGGATGAGCCCCAACCGCCGGAGGCGATAGAAAAATTGGAAGAAATTTTCTTGACAATTTGTCGGAAATGACTGGAAAATAACCTATGCATATTTTTCGATTAGGTTGTTGTTGATTGATCGTGGACGTGGACGCGCTCACTCATCAACGCGTCAAACAAAGCGTTTTCCTAAATATTTCACTTGTAAATCGGTAATTTTCCAATATTTTAATTTCTACCATATGGCCACACAGTGTTGCGGGCCGCCACGTTTGTGTGTGGTTCCAACATTCGCCACTATGAGCGCGTCGGGTATCAACGCATGGTGCCTAAACCAATCACGATGCGTCTAGTGGGTCTAATAGGGGTAGGGGTAAATCTGGCGCGGGTTGCTGGTAGCGTGCGTGGTGGTACCTTACTTTTGTCTCGACATTCCTCGTGAAAGGTTCGTTACACCGTCTACCGTCGACCCGCCGTTACTCTTGTCAACAGTGATAGTGGTTATTCGTCAAGATTACTTGTTGTTTCCTCGAGATTTAGACTGTGCCAAAGAAAAGTGGTAGTGAAAAGTGAATCGGACTAACTGATCAAGAATCATCTATGGAGGTGGAACAGTCTGGTGGTGAACCGTCATCATCCCAAACGGCAACTTTGTCTGAAGCAAGGTAAGCTTATAATAATATTAATTATTATATATTATGGATATGAAATCTTGTATAGTACTGTACTCCAGCAATTTGTTTTCTATACTAGGCCTAGGCCTAGGCTACATACTGTTCCGTCTACAGCAAATTTATATTACTCAGTGAGCAGGGGGGGGGGGGGGGGGTCTTCAGTGGGTAAGGAATCCAGTTCGTGTGGGCTAATTCTATATCGTATCCCTTTGGCACCAAACAAAGTGAGAACATAGTTTTATTACTATATTATGTTTTTCGCATAGGCCTAATTGGATTAGGGATCTGTCCTTCGTTTTCTATTCTCTTCTACTACATTAAAGGCCCACTAAACCCTCACATTTCGTTTAAAACGTGTAATTGTAAGCCTAATCTGTAACAGTGCATGTGTCCAGTTGCCTAGTGTATCCAAGCTCTTGAAATCCAAGAAAAAGTGTTTCGCCCCAGGCGTTGTGACGTCGACCAAACTACGCGCTACTCGCTGCATATGGAGCATCCTCTGTGTTTCGAGGCCCGCGCAAATATATCTCGTCGTCCAGATCCATCTAATTCACTTGAGCACAAATCAAACATACCACTGAATTCGTCTTATCTCGGTCTACACCATGAATGCTTGAACAACCTTCTACCATTAATGCAACTTATTCTATATAATGTTAAACATGAAGCAATTACCACATAATTTAGATGGAAACACAACCAATTTCAAGCTTGTGTAATGAGGAGCTAGCTTTAAAAATCAGAATTCCAACCAGCCTATCATGTTAACTAATATGTTAAGATATAACAAACAGAAAACCAGCAAGAAATTGATGGAAATTTAGCCGATTATCGTGTGTATATAACAACACGTGTTGCGGCCTATTGCCTGATACGTCCGCGAATAAATCCAGTGAGCGGCGTAGATCAAGATCAGTCAAACTACTAGTCTTTACTATCGACTATAAAAACATTGTATTGATTTCTCTTGCGTTGTATTATCTATAGAGGAGTCAGTGTGTCGTATCTCAATGAGTGCTCTCAAACTCAACCAATTTCCCGAGGAATCAGGAAACTACGTGGGATTTCTACCAGTCAGGCCTGGAAATAATAATAATAATTGATACAAATATATTACATAGGCCTAAAAACACGTCAAAACTACAATTAAGTCGTGTGTGTCATGGGTTGGTTGTGTGCGTGTGCGTGATTTACATATTATTTGTGTTTGCATCATCATTATTATTATTATTATTATTATTATTATTATTGATATTATTGGTGGTATTATTACTTTTATTATTATTATGTTATATTATTATTAATATATCGACTTTATTTTATTATTGGCATCAATGGAAATTCTGTAACTAAAAATTGCCGGAAACTAAAATTACAAATCGTGATAACCGCAATACTAATATTAATAATATCAGGTTCAAGCTGTTTTGTGCCTTCTTAATAACTGTAGTATTATTTTGTATTTCAAATTCAAAATATAGTTTGTTCAGTTATTCTAAGTTATTATATATGTGCTTTTTTTTTATTAAAGTATCGATAGAAATAGATTGAGACATACAACTAATAAGTTTATGATTGAAACATTTTATTTTGTACAATGTACAAATGCGTCGATGTTTTCAGCCAAGCTATTAAAAGCTTGACAGGCCATGCGTGTGTGCCGCGCTCACCAAGTTGTACTCCGCGGCAGTGAACGGACAACACGCATTATTATATACATACGATAATCGGCTATATTTTCATCAATTTCTTGCTGGTTTTCTGCTTATAATATCTTAACATATCAGTTAACATGATAGGCTGGTTCGAATTCTGATTTTTAAAGCTACCTCCTCATTACACAAGCTGGAAATTGGTTGTGTTTCCATCTAAATTATGTGGTAATTGCTTCATTTTATAGAATAAGTTGCATAAATGGTAGAAGGTTGTTTAAACATTCATCGTGTAGACCGAAGTAAGACGAACTCAGTGGTATGTTTAATTTGTGCTCAAGTGAATTAGATGGATCTGGACGACGAGATATATTTGCGCGGGCGTCGAAACACAGAAGATGCTCCATATGCAGCGAGCAGCGTAGGGTTTTGTAGACGTCACAACGCCTGGGGCGAAACACTTTTTCTTGGATTTCAAGTGCTGGGTTACACTAGGCAACTTGACACATGCACTAACCGTAACAGATTAGGCTTACAATTACACGTTTTAAACAAAATGTGAGGGTTTAGTGGGCCTTAAGGACATTGATCTAATGCAAACACATTTCATTTTCACATGTCAGAAAACATTTTCATTCATAAAACTTAGCTGGAAATTCCATTCATCATTGCTGCGGAAAAAACAGGGCATGGCGTCATCGTGAGCAAACCAATCACATTCAAAGCACTTATTTTTCAATCTTTTAATGATTATTTCATTTGGGCATTTACAATTAATATCAACGTTACAGTACTTATTATGTTTCTTTATTACTTATTACTAGAGATCGGATTTATATTCTCTAAAAACCAATGAAATATGCGCATATTCTCTTAAAAACAAGAAAATATTCTCAAAGATTACCCAAAACACTAAAATATTCCTTGTAATTTTGTATTTTGTATTGCCACCCAGCTTAATGGATGTATAAAGGGTTGTGGGGGGGGGGGGGGGGATAATTTGCTTTATTATGTGTATTACTTCTGCAATTTTTTGTTTTAATTTATATTATTCCCATGGACATGTTTGTTGAACAGACCGCAAAAATTGGGTTAATTTTTTAACGAGGTGTCTTCAGCCAAATCGATGAGTTCTTCGTCAACTTTCGTCGAAATCCCACTCATCATGTAGTCTTTGTGACATTAATGCTTATGCAGCGTGCGGATGAAAAAGATTTAGTTTCGTTGAATGAGACAATCCTTTCAAAACCCCACATGGATCGCACGTAAACCATTGAACACATAACGCTAAGACAATACAGACACTTTTTATTGTAGCTGTAGCTCAATTTTTAAAGTCACACACATCCGCCAACGTTAAATACATGATACATCCAATTAAACGTTGGCGGATGTGTGTGACTTTAAAAAAAATTGAGCTACATCTAGACAATTAAAAAAGTGTCTGTATTGTCTTAGCGTTGTGTGTTCAATGGTTTACGTGCGATGCATGTAGGGTTTTGAAAGGATTGTCTCAGTAAGATTAAGACTTCTCACTACCTGACGTTGAAACTTCCAATGATGATCCCCCATCTCTCTATATACTCCTTCTTGCAACCTGCTCTGGACTTGCCCCCACCCTCCTTTCCCCCTAGCTGCTCAATATAGATTACACATCATATCACTCCTCCGTCTCTCCTCTAAGGACTCCCAACCCAGTTCCCCCATCATTGCTGTAACACTATCATAAGCCCTTATCACATTCCCTAACCTATTTTCCTCATACCTCCATCTCCTAACTTGTCCTGTAACCTTCCTTGCCGCCCTACGCTGCACCTTCTCTAATTCCATGACCTCCCTCTTCCTATATGGATCCCACACCGCACCACCATATTCCAATATAGGCCGAACCACTGTCTTGTAGGCTCTATCCTTTACCTCCCTCAAAGAAACTAAATCTTTTTCATCCGCACGCTGCAATTAATGTTACAAAGACTACATGATGAGTGGGATTTCGACGAAAGTTGACGAAGAACTCATCGATTTGGGTGAAGACACATCGTTAAGAAATTAACTCAATTTTTGCGGTCTGTTCAACAAACATGTCTATGGGAATAATAAAACGGGCACTAATAACCACGACGTTGTGTGCCCTAAAGCCCCAACTAACAAACTATGATACATCCAAAATACATGTCATTGTCATATTATGTTTATAAAGCCATTTAATTTGCGTGTACTTTGTGTTATAAACCCACTATACGCCTACTGAAGCTATATTATGTCAGTTTAAAAAATTCTCCTTTCATCAACCATTGGGTAAAAGTATTATTAAAAGTTCAAAGCGATAAACGGGTTATCACTAGAGCAGTTCGGGTCAGTTCGGGTAATCATTTTTTGAATCGGGCACCCGTTTTGTTACCATACCAACAACAAAAGAAAAAAGGGTTCGGCTAATTTCTGTTATTTGTGGATGGATATCTGAAGTGATGTAGGTAGAAAGTAAAGTAATACCCAAGGGACAGTAATGTAATGTAGTTTAATATAGAGTAATGGGATTTTTGCACGTTTCTCAATCCCAACCTGTAATTTGAAATTACATTTTCTAAAAAAAAAAAAAAATTTCGGTAAAGAGGATATCCTGATTTTGAAAAAAATACCTAGGCAGACATCTACCCGGGTCCTACCCGGGTACCCGAATCGACCTCTAGTTATGACTTATATGAAAAGTGTTCGTGTGTTTAAAGCAGGTCGGCTACAAATAAATAAAATAACATTACTCTTCCGTCTACGGTTGTAAAAATACATTTTTATGTTTTTTTAGGCGAATTTCTCACTTTAGAAATAAACCCAGTTTTGTGGTAGCCTCCGTTTCATGGAAATTTGAAAACAATTGGGTGCACGTGCACGAGCTGTGTGCGAACGAGAAAGCACGAACGATGCATTCAGCGCGTGCAGTCGTTCGACCACGTTGCCAACAAAATTCTGACAGGATGTTATCTACTAAATAGTGCACCAAGATTTCGGTATTGCATTCAGTCCAGCATTTGTTTCTGAAACACTCAGAAAAGAAAAGTCCGATTTAAAAAAATTCGTCTGCAGCACTATTCTTAGGGTCTCCGCCCCCAAACCCCCCCCGTGATTTTCTTGCCTAAAAAGATGTCTCCCTCCAGCTTGAGTTTAAAGTATGCCCCCCCCCCCCCCCCCCCCCCCGAGAGGAAGAAAATCGTCGAGCGATTTTTTGTCGTTTGCCAGTTCAAGGAATCAGGGGGGAGGCAAAGAACGGACACATATGAGAACGATATAAATAAATTAGTGCTTGTGATGTTCGGGCGGGAATATTCCCCGACCCCATTTAAATCCCCAAAAGTACGGAATGTACGTATTTTCTTCTATAAAATCAATAGACCAGTTTTCTTAACAGCGCTGCGGAGAGTTTTGGAAGCTCGCATATGACATAGATAACATTGAAGGCATAGGCGAACACCCACTTATCTCGCTCTAGCTACGTAATTAATTTTTTTAGCGGGAGACTTATTTGAAATCATTGATGGGAACTACAATTCTGCGTATTTTGAAAGTATTACAAAAAATCTACATGCAGCTATGAGGGAGTTATTGATCGTAAATGATCTTCTTGCGTGTGGCTGCTGCGGAAATCTCGTCTCTAAGGCGTGACCTGTCGTATGAGCAGGCTAGGTCGACTAGCGAGATCCGCGCCACGAAAACGTCGTACAAGTAGCAAATATGAAAGTAGAACCTATCAACACGCTCATTGGATCTGACAGATCGGCGAATGGTGTACATCACCAAGCAAGTGTATTTTTTTCTTACGGTTGATGACAAACTGGTAATATAGCACTGAATTTAACATTCCGTCACGATATGTTTATCACTTATTTGTATAATTCATTTTCTGTATACAAACCAGACGTTTGTGAGAAGTTTAAAAATAATAAATAATTACACTTCATTTGTATATAATTTACAAATCCCGAACCTAATATTGCACATTCAAGTCAACTTGACGCGCCGGTCTGTCAGATCCAATGAGCGTGTTGATAGGTTCTACTTTCATATTTGCTAGTTGTACAACGGTTTCTTGGCGCGGCTTGTTCGTTTGAAACGTGGATCTCACTCAAATCTCGCTAGTCGACCTTACGCACACCAGCGACGGCTCAGCCTGCTCATACGACAGAAGGTCACGCCTTAGAGACGAGATTCCCGCAGCAGCCACACGCAAGAAGATCATTTACGATCAATTACTCCCTCATCGCTGCATGTAGATTTTTCGTAATACTTTTAAAATACGCAGAATTGTAGTTCTCATCAATGATTTCAAATAAGTCTCCCGCTAAAAAAATCATTTTCGTAGCTAGAGCGAGATAAGTGGGGTTTCGCCTATGCCTTCAATGTTATCTGTCATATGCGAGCTTCCAAAACTCGCCTGGTCAATTCCCAGATGAATGCATTCATACATAAGTAGTAGGCGTTCACTATGTACTTTTTGTAATTGTTAGTCTTGATTACTTTATCTTGAATAGCGATCATAAATCCCTCTGTTTCGCTGAAAATATCCCCGGACGTTAACCATTTGTTCGATGCTACCCTATCGACGTTATCTTTAAGAAGTTCTTTATAATGTCTGCTATGTAACGTTTATTCTGATATGCTGACCTCCTTTGCTGTCTCAGAATTTAGTTTTTGAAGCAAGTTTAAATTTCCGTCATTTAAATTGAGGGGAGAAAGCGACTTGTCTGCCGATACTATAGCTCTATGAAGTTGTGAATGTGGGCATTTTGTATAAAAGTACTTTCTTAAAATTTCAATTTGTTTATAACATAAATTGTTTAAATCAATCAAGCCTCTTCCCCCTTTTTCTCTTGGTAGAGTCATTCTTTCTATTGCTGACTTAGGGTGATGACTTCTGTAATTGGTGAATGTTGTGCGGGTGAGAATTTCTATTATTATTATTATTTTATTGAATGTATCACAATCATACAATCTCGGTCAAAACCGGTGTTAACATGTTATACGGACGTAATGTCAAGTATTTCCATGTGTCTACCTTATTTAACTTCACTAATCACATGTTACTAGTTTAAACAGTCATCAATCTCGGTCAAAGCCGGTGTTTACATGTTATACGGACAATACAGATGTAATGTCAAGTATTTCCATGAGGTACCTTGTTCAACTTCAGTCGTTACTGTCTTATCAGTAGTTGTTCATAGTATACACTGCATAATTATTATTATAATTATTATTATTATTTAATAACGTTCATATTATAGTATACCATTAAACCTTTTTCCGGTTGTATTTTGACTGTGAGTTGACATCAACATTCACCCAATGAGCTGAATAACCTTTTATAAATTCATTAAAATATCACGTTTTTTAAAATGCATTTTTATAATTTTTTATGTCTTCAAGCACGCTCATCTGTTAAAGTGGGGTGTTTCCTACTACTAGTATATTTGATTTTAGCTTACTCGTAAGACATTTTGGAATAACATAATATATAGGCCTAGATTTTTTTGTAATTCAAATGATTTATTTCTTAACGTTGAACTGCTATTGAAATAATATATTGATATCATATAAATAGTGTAGGCCTACGTGTTTGTTTTTGGGTAAACTGATTGTTTTCTTGCATTTTGTTATTTTTATTTTCAGCGAGTGAAAATGTTCGTGTGCAAAGTGTGTTCTTACACTACTTGCAGTCCGTCACTATTTGCATCCCACTCGCTAGCTACTCACAAAACCGGCCCTTCGTCGAGGTTCACGTGTGGAATACCTGGATGCGACGACCAATTCCGCCTGTGTTCTTCATTTAAATCACACCTATCTCGCTTCCACCGTAATTCGAACACTCAAACTCGACAAGTATATGAACCAACATTTGGTTCACCAGTACATTCTGACAGTCCTTCCCGTTTAAGATGTGCACTTTGTGGTCACAACTCTCAGAGTGTTCCAGATGCTGTAAAACACGCAAAGAACCACATTCGATTAGGTTTAAGTGTTGGATGTCCTATATGCTTGCCTACGTGTTTAAAGGTGTATTTAACCATACCTTCTTTGTCAACGCATATATCACGGTACCATTCTCTCGCTCATTGTCGACCAATTCCAAACGCAGCACCCAACGCTGATCCAGTGCCACTGCCTGTTCTCGAACCACAGGGTACATCCTTCCGAGATGACGATGGCATCGGCGTCGAGGCACACGTAAATGTTTCCGCTAATGACCCATCTTTATTGATGAAAAGTTTAACAGGATTTTATCTGGAGCTAATGGCTAAACATCATATTCCTAATACAACCATACAATCCATATACGAAAAGTTCAGCGCACTCCTGCAATCTTCAGAAGAGCAGACCCACATTGAGTTGGAAACACTTATGAGGAGAGAAGGCGTGGAACAGGACGTAATCAATTCAATTGTGAATAGGATTGCAAAACATTCATTGGCGCATCACCATTCCACGGACGGAGAGTTGCGTTCTATTCACACACGGAAAGAAGCTGCTGAAAAATATTTCAAAGTCGTCAAACCACTTTCATTGCGCTTGGGTCGAAATGATCGTAATGTCGTCTGCTGTGACCATTACGTGCCAATACAAGATTCATTGGTAGCATTTTTGGAGGACCCCTCTGTAATGAATCAGTTCATGAAACACCGTCAATCCTCGGACGAACTATTCACAGACATTCACGACGGCAGTATGTTCAAAAATCATTTCGTGTTAAATTCTCAGTCCAGTAACCCACCATTTACCCATAATTCACCCACCGTGCAGTTACTTTTGTATCAGGATGCCTTTGAAGTGGCTAATCCTCTTGGGTCTGGCAAGAAAAAACATAAGATTTTGGCAGTGTACTACTCTATTGCCAACCTAGATGTTTGGCAACGGTCTAAAGTAGATTCCTTACAGCTAGTTCTGCTCTGCAAGCAAGTTCACTTTAATTTTTTTGGACAGGATAAAGTTTTTGAAAGACTAATCCGAGATTTAAAGCAACTTGAGCAGAGTGGAGTAACTATCGGCGGACAACTGACTGTACGAGTAGTACTCGCTACAATTCTTGGCGACAACTTGGGAAGCCATGGTATTGGTGGTTTTATGGAAAACTTCAGTACCACCCAGTTCTTCTGTCGCTACTGCCTTATCACGAAGTGTGATTTTAAACAAGGTAGTAACGAAGCACCCGCCCGTACACGTGACAACTACAACCAGGCACTAATTTCTGTGTCTGCCGAGGGCATTCCTGAGATGGGAATAAAAGCGGATTCACCATTCAATGCACTGTCACATTATCATGTGACAGAAGGAGGGTTGCCACCGTGTATTGGTCATGATGTGTTCGAAGGAGTCGTTGACTACGATGTTCCTCTGTTTATCAAGCACTTCGTGAAAAATAAAGTTTTCACCTATGAGTATCTCAACATGAAAATTCAGACGTTTCAATTCAAAGGATTAGAAGCTAAAGATAAACCTCAAACAATCACGTCAAATGCTACTAGATTAGGAGGAAATGCCGTTCAGAACTGGACTCTTATACGATTTCTCCCCATACTAGTAGGCAAAAAAATCTCTAATAAAGAAGACCCAGTTTGGCTTTTAACCTTGGAGTTAATAGAGATTGTCCAAATTGTTTGTTCCCCATCGATAACCAGGGATCAGATTTCATATCTAAGTGGAGCGATTGCTAGCTACATGCAAGGGCGCAAGCTAGAATTTCCGTCTGTTGACCTTCGACCCAAACACCACTTCTTGTTCCACTACCCCCAACTAATTCGTAAGTATGGCCCTTTGATTCGTGTGTGGACGATGAGGTTCGAATCGAAGCATTCATATTTCAAGGAATGCCAACGTTCAAGCCAGAACTTCATCAATGTAACGAAGACACTGTCCGAGAAGCACCAGCACCTGCAAGGGCTATACATGCATTCCGGCCATTTTAAAGATGAGATATGCTTCGAAAAGTCCGAGCCTTATTATTCTGCGAATCAAAGTCCCGAGGTGCACGAAGAGGTATTAAGATCTGGTTTGCTGAACAACACATGTTTACGGATAGGCACGCACATCTCGTTTCGGAACGTATTGTACAAGACCGACGCATGCGTCATTGTCAGGAAGGAAACTCAGCTGTCGTTGTTGATTGGAGTAATTAAACTCATTGTAAAAAAGGAAACTATGATTTACTTTGTTCTGCAATTAGCACGTGCAGTATTAGACTCCGACTTGCAGCTACTTCGAGTCGAAAGAGGACAGACACTGCAGGCTACGAATGTGTTGGACTTACTAGACTTCACCCCACACGTAATTTACGCCGTTGATTCAGAGGAATTCATTGTTCCGAAGCACACTTTTCTGTAGAGGGTTATCGTTCTTTTTTCTTTCTTTCTTTTTTTGAAAAAAACCCCAGACGGGCCACTTTTGGTTCATATCTATTGTATAATCTCTTGTATATTAGGTATAGCCTAATGTATATACTAGGCATAACCTCCTTTCGTCGTCTCCCACGACTAGCAGAGTCACTCTGGGTATATTCTATCCCGGGCCCAGACGGGCCACTTTTGGTTCATATCCATTGTATAATCTCTTGTATATTAGGTATAGCCTAATGTATATACTAGGCATAACCTCCTTTCGTCGTCTCTCACGACTAGCAGAGTCACTCTGGGTCTATTCTATCCCGGGCCCAGACGGGCCACTTTTGGTTCATATCCATTGTATAATCTCTTGTATATTAGGTATAGCCTAATGTATACTAGGCATAACCTCCTTACGTCGTCTCCCACGACTAGCAGAGTCACTCTGGGTCTATTCTATCCCGGGCCCAGACGGGCCACTTTTGGTTCATATCCATTGTATAATCTCTTGTATATTAGGTATAGCCTAATGTATACTAGGCATAACCTCCTTACGTCGTCTCCCACGACTAGCAGAGTCACTCTGGGTCTATTCTATCCCGGGCCCAGACGGGCCACTTTTGGTTCATATCCATTGTATAATCTCTTGTATATTAGGTATAGCCTAATGTATACTAGGCATAACCTCCTTTCGTCGCCTCCCACGACTAGCAGAGTCACTCTGGGTATATTCTATCCCGGGCCCAGACGGGCCACTTTTGGTTCATATCTATTGTATAATCTCTTGTATTATAGCCTAATGTATACTAGGCATAACCTCCTTTCGTCGCCTCCCACGACTAGCAGAGTCACTCTGGGTATATTCTATCCCGGGCCCAGACGGGCCACTTTTGGTTCATATCCATTGTATAATCTCTTGTATATTAGGTATAGCCTAATGTATACTAGGCATAACCTCCTTTCGTCGCCTCCCACGACTAGCAGAGTCACTCTGGGTATATTCTATCCCGGGCCCAGACGGGCCACTTTTGGTTCATATCTATTGTATAATCTCTTGTATTATAGCCTAATATATATACTAGACATACACCTCTTGTTTCGTTGATTGCCTCGATCTTCGTGTTATCTGAATTGATTCCGTTTGCCAATGTAAGTGTCCG
The DNA here is from genome assembly GCA_945910005.1 of Isoperla grammatica. Taxonomy (NCBI): domain Eukaryota; kingdom Metazoa; phylum Arthropoda; class Insecta; order Plecoptera; family Perlodidae; genus Isoperla; species Isoperla grammatica. The sequence goes on from OX246741.1 coordinate 46,992,320, forward strand.
TGAAAGGTTAGGCTTTTTTTTTGTCATAAGCATTAAGAGCATTCACGGCGTGAGCACTACGACATCGACTGTTCGGGGGACTTCTGTCAATATTTTTGTACGTCTCTCAGGATGGGCGCCAGTCAAAAAGAGGCGGGTCTAGGGGCCCGTGTTCACCTAAAGTAAGCTACTTCGGTAGCCGAATGGCACAGCCCTAGCTCTGATCCGGGTACCCGGACTCGTCTTTTAAAAGGCTATAGCCTCTTTCCTCTACTTCATAGGGTTTACGTACGATGGAAGTTTGTAATCGTGAACCGATGAAACGTTGGGCCGGTTATACTAGTGAGTTGAGGCTATGGGTTAGTGGCCGTGATGTTCCTGTGACCCGTCGTTCACAACATGGAAGGAACAACACTCCAAGACACAACACTCCATGCAAGGATTGGACAGGAGACGTGTGGGCCAAGTTCACAACATGGAAGGAACAACACTCCAAGGGCAAGACACAACACTCCATGCAAGGATTGGACAAGAGACGTGTGGGCCAAGTTCACACAAATTCGGTAAACAATAATTTGTAAAGCTCTAAAACCCGTTGGAGGAGTAAGGTAAGGCTTACTCATTCAATGAGGACAGGGCGTCGCTACACAGTGGCGGATCTAGACTTCAGTCATGGGAGGCGTGATTGATACCTCCTTGTATAGTACCACTTGCGCCTTAACACCCCCCCCCCCCCCCCCCCCCCCCCAGGAACACCGAACACTAAATAATGGGCAACAGAAAATTTCCCCAAGAGCGAAAAGAAAATATATTGAGTGGGACGTTTCGGTATAATATCATAATGTCGTATAGCATATACACACGTACGCTAATTTACAAACAATAATGATAACAGCGTGGGACAAATTATTAAGCCGTAGCCGAATCGGAGGAAATATTTTTGGGCGTTACTTTAGAAAGGGCTGAAAATACATTTCAGAGTACTTTATTATTGCGGATTTGAATTATTTTTGTATGAAACTGCAAAGTACAGTTATTTATTGTAGGTACATTCCATTTTTTACTAAGGGTATATAATATAATGTGTTTTTCTTTTAGCATGGATTCAATAAAGCAGTTCATGCAACAACATATTACGCTGCTAGATTGGACACCAGTGACAGTGCAACTAGCAGCAATTGGGGTCGTTCAAGTGGATGATCTCGATCTATGTGACTTCACAGTGGATTGCCATGGACTTATGACGGTGATCCAAGCAAGGACTCTAAATCGGGCCGTTGCAAGAGCAGCTAGAAATAAAGGTAAGCAGTGTCCAGAGATGTTCCGATTGTATGTTCTCTTCCCGCGTTCCAACACACTAACCAGCCGCCAGCAGGACCGGGGCGCTCTTTTTTAGAAACTGATTATGTTTGTGCTTTGTGATGCCTACTCGGATTAAAATGATACCTACATACACATACACACACATTCATACATACATACATACATACATACATACATACATACATACATACATACATACATACATAGATACATACACAACTATACATACGTACATATGCATACATATTAATACAAACTCTAGCTTTCTACCATATTATTAGATGAGCGTAGCGAAGCGGAGTGAATCTCTCCATACAACTCGATCGGCGCTTTGTCTGTGTGTCTGTATGTATGTGCGCTAAATTTTGTTCGTCGCGCACAGGTCAAACGGCTTGACGTATTTGGCTGAAATTTTCGGTCAACATTCGTGACTACTAAACTCGAACCAGCAAAATTCATCAAGATGCCAACCTACAAAAAATTAATTACTGAAAAACAAAATTTGTTTATTTATTTAATTAAATCTAAATTTACACACGGATTTAAAAGATGTTTGACTTGTAGGTTCACATCAACGGTACCAACACTCGACAATAGTTTCAAAATTTTAGCTTTAACAGGGAAGGATACCTCTACGTCAAAAACCGCACAAAATTTTCATTTTTAAATTACATATCACAAGAATGGGCTTCGAAATTGAAAATCTGAATCAAGAGCGCACTGTGGTTTAGTAAGCCCTACACATTGAATGCGCCAAGTTGTGACTTATATTATAATCAGTGTGTTTTTTTATAAATAATTAATGTTATTACTAATTATTTAATTATAATCAAAATACTACGCTTATGGTTTTAATCTTTTATTCAATCTGTAGGACTTACCAAAGCAGAGTGCGCTGCTGATTTAGATTTTCGATTTATTGTTGCAATCTTGAGATATAATTTAATAATGAACATTTTCTGCGGTTTTTGACGTAGAGACTACCCTTTACCCTTAACCGCCATGTTATGAAAAAATATTGTTTATTTACGGTAAAAATTTTCTTCCTTTTTACAGTGTTCCACCGATATGATTCGCATTTGCGGACCATTGAAGTTAGATGCACATAGTACGCGGCACGAATGGCTTGAACAGTCAGACCATTCTAACTATGTATTTGGAATTTTGATAGCTATCATAGAATGGCTACAATGACGTGTTATGTTTTATGACTTTCACGGCAAAAATGCAAATGTTAACAACGAACTTGGTCGACAAATTAAAAAGCTTTTATTATGATTTAAATGCGGTTATTGTATGATTAAACAATGTTACGTTTTAGATCTAGCCTGTATCTACATTATGAAACTTTCTATACACAGATAAGTTTAATAATTTATGAATTAGAGCCTATTGAGTAGACCACGGTCGAATGAAATTATGCGGAAATCCATTGAAAAATAACTTGCTGGTTTTAATTTGTTTGAAGAAAACTTGTTAACGGATTTGAATAATATTTCGTGTAATTATTAGCAACATATCGGAAAATAATATACACCAATTTTAAGATTATAACTTAAACCGCCATCTTGTAAAAAAATCATATGTTAATTATAAAAGTATTTTTTTCTTGTAAGAGTGATATGATATGTCAAATGATTTGTTTGATTTATTTAAAAAAAAAAAAAACGCTCATCTGGCAACGCTGAGCGTTTTCCTAGTAGTAACACATTATAGTAGGTACTATAGCAGTTACTCACCGAGGCTTTGCTCACGTGGACTTCAGGATGATTGTATAAGTAGTACGTGTACACAAACTTATCCTACAAAAAATTCACCACATAAAAAATACATAATAAAAAAATATAAGAATTTAAACATATATAATGTAAATATAATATAAAAGTAAATAAATATAATATTAACAAAAATTACATTTAAAAAAAAAATTTGGCCTGAAATAATGTCCTGTTTGTTTTTCGAAATCTGTTCGTCTTCAAATTATTATGTATCACAAATGGTAGATTATTTTGGTACTTTTTTGAACCTGTGGGATGTGGGATAATATTTTCTTAATCACCATGTGCGGTTTCCGATTCTAATGATGTTTTTAATTTTTATATTAGAGCCGGAGAATAATGGGACACCTTCGAGTACCCCGAGTGATCAGCAGCCATCCACACCAACTCAACAAAACTCTTTGGAGTATTTTAAAATACCCAAAGAAAAATTTACACACTGTATCAACGGGTACATAGCAGAGAAAAAGCCATGTGACACGGCCACGCGGAGGGCGTTTGTGCGCCTCATTTGTGATGAGGTGCACCACCTCTCCACACATCCCGGCAGGGCAGCCCTTGCCAAAATTGCTAACGACATTGTGGAAACCTGGCCACTGACATTCGGCGATCCCCAGAATCCTGATGGGGAAGTGACAAGTGTCGGGTTGCTCAAACAAATGGAGGCTCGGGTTGAAAATATGAACAGGACCTGCACCTACTTGGAGGATAATGGGCAAAAACGTCCAAGGGTGTCAAAAAAAGACCTGTTCGGACACGCCACCTCTCAACCAAAAACGTTGCCAGAGGGAGTAACCCCAGACTCAATGGAGGAGGGGAGACTCAAACTTATAGATGCCTTCAACGAATCAACCCCAATGGAGGCTCAGCCAATAGTCGACATTTTGAGAATGACATACGCCCTTCAACGTATACTCATCAACAGCAAGAAAACGGCCAGACAAGTGAAAGAGGCATTTCCGCATCTAAGTCAGGTAAGATAATAGTTGAGTTATACTTATTTATTTAATGGCCACAGTTGAAAAATATAGTTCTGACCTGAGACAATCAAGTTCATGTTTCTTACTTGGTACGTAATATACCTATTTTTGTTTTTAGTAAAGATGTGGCATGTAACTATATTATATTGAAATCAATTTAAAAACCACGTGGCAGCGGGAAATGAGTTTTAAATGTCGCACCCTATAAAATATGGATCACATTTAGATTTTTTTAAATCAGATTTAGTTTCTACAATGGGTTATAAGTAGGCCTATATTTTGCCAATGCTAATGTTTGCTATCCCTTTGAGTAGGCCTATTGGCAATTATGAATTTAAAATTTAAATTGATACTCTAAAATTAAACCAATAAGTATCATATTGAAGATCCTTCATTCTACATCCTGTTCAGTTTCATTGCCGGATGTTTGCCGATTGATAGTCTCTGTAAGACTATGTACGTACGATGTGTTTCACATACTGTCGGTGAAGTGACATCCCGCTAAATTGTCTTTTTGACAAAACTTAATTGTTTATTATTTTGATTTTAAAAACATGAATTCCATTGGCGCAGCTTGGATTACCGCTAGTACTAAATTAACTAATAGAAATGCTGTAAGGACAAGAAACTACACCGCGTATGAGCAAAAATGTTAGAAATGCTATGGCAAAACCGCGTATTTCTTCAGTAAAACCGTGTAAATAGTCTATACATGTCGGAATATGAATGCTAAAACCGCGTATGATAGTTATAATAACTGGCATTTTTAATTTGTAAATGATACAACTATGTTAATCAAAATCACAACTTCTGTGGATGTAACTAGCATTAAACAATATCCGAATAATATTATTAGGGCCATCCCCCTAAACCTTAAACCTAGTCTTTGTTACTTCATCTCTAAGCATCTTTTCGGGTTTTGTCTATCCTGAACAAGTAGTAAAATGTTACTTACACGGTAACGCCATTTCACCGACGGTACTTAATGTATCATATCATTCATTTTCTTTTTGTTAATCGTTACCACATCCTCACTCAATTTTGTAACTTTCTTGAGCATTGGCATTAATCTTGCAGTAGACTACTTCTTCTTTTCATATGCCTGCATTTTTGGCTTACTGTGGTGTGTACGTACAAGGTCATGCTTTGTATTGACCTTTTTACCACATCAATTGTAGGGCCATGAGATATATTGAACTGAAAGTTTGTGTGGAAGTTCAACTTTGACAACAATAGTTGTTCACTTCAAGAAATGGCCCAGTAAACACAGTCCCTCCTAAGTCCCTCCTTTTGGAGACTTATTGCGTCCTTTTTAGGAGCTCCGAAAAAGTACGTATATAGTACAGACTAAGTACATCCTAATAAGACCCTCCTTTACGGGATGAATTAAGTCCATCTTTTTTACCTCCTTTTTAAGATATGTTCGTTGCGAGCAAATTATGCTTGATTATCATTTCGCTCAATGTTTACTAATGTAGGCATTCTATTTTCTTGTTCTACCTTCCATTGATGAACAGAATTACGTTTACATAGAAACTCCTTTTTTGGTACTTTTTGCATACTTTTTAGGAGCTCCTAAAAAGTATTGTACAAAGGCCCGCCTAAGTACGTCTTAAGAAAGTCCTTCTTTTAAGGCTCTCTCTTGCTTTAAGTTTGGTTATAATTGGTCCGTAAACAATGTATACATAATTTTTCATTGTTCTTTATTTAAGTTTTTAAACAAAATTAGGTTTAAATAGAAACTCTTTTTTAAAGACTTATGCATCCTGGTTAGGAGCTCCTAAAAAGTATTTAAATAGGCCGCCTAAGTATGTCTTTATAAGTCCTCCTTTCAAATATCTCTCTATTGCTTTAAGTTTGGATTTAATTGGTCTGTAAATACTGTATACATAATTTTGTCTTATTCTTTATTTAAGTTTTTAAACAAAATTAGGTTTAAATAGAAACTCCTTATTTAAGACTTGTGCATCCTGTTTAGGAGCTCTTAAAAAGTATGTAAAAAGGCCGCCTAAGTACGTCTTAAGAAAGTCCTTCCTTGCTTTAAGTTTGGTTATAATTGGTCCGTAAACAATGTATACATCATTATTTCTTGTTATTTATTTAAATTTTTTAACAAAATTAGGTTTAAATAGTTTTTAGGAGCTCCTAAAAACTGCGTAAAGAGACCTGCTTAAGTGCATCGTAATAAGGCCTTCTTTTAATCATTTTAAAAATACTGACTTAAATCACGGATTGACTTGGATGAAGATGAATTATTATTGGTTTAATTAATTAATATGATGAGCGTAGTGAAGCGGAGTGAATCTCTCATTTTAAGTCGATCCGCGCTTTTGTGTGTGTGTGTGTGTGTGTGGACGTGCGTGCGTGTATACTGTATAATGTATGTTAAAGGTAAATTGTTTGTATATACAAAATGTTGTTCGTCGGTTGCGCACAGGTCAAGTCAAACGGCGTGACGGATTTGGTTAAACTTTTTAGTCAACACTCGTGACCAGTAAACTAATTAGATGCTGTTACCACAACTTGCAAACTCCGTCAAGATCTAAACTACACAAAATTAATCAGTGAGAAATAATGATGAGTTATAATTTTTGTTATTCATCGCGCACAGGTCAAACGGCGCAACGGATTTGGCTGAAATTTTTAAACAACACTTTTGATCCCTAAACTAGATGCTGTTAACATTACCAGAAAAATCCGTCAAGATGCCAACTTACAAAAAATTAATTACTAAAACAAATACCAAATTTTGTTCGTCGCGCACAGGCCAAACGGCTTGACGGATTTGGCTGAAAGTGTCAGTCAACACTTTTGATCCCTAAACAAGATGCTGTTAACATAACCAACAAAATTCGTCAAGATGCCAACCTACAAAAAACTAATTACTGAAAATTTTGTTCGTCGCGCACAGGCCAAACGACTTGACGGATTTGGTTGACATTTTCGGTCAACACTCGTGACTACTAAACTAGATGCTGTTAACATAACCAACAAAATTCGTTAAGATGCCAACCTACAAAAAACTAATTACTGAAAATTTTGTTCGTCGCGCACAGGCCAAACGGCTGGACGGATTTGGCTGAAATTTTCGGTCAACACCCATGACTACTAAACTCGATGCTGTTAATATAACCAGCAGAATTCGTTACGATATCAACTTACAAACAATTAATTTCTAAAAAAAATGTCTTTGTTTATGTATTTATTTAAATTAAAACTTACAAACGGATTTAAATGCGTTCCCAGCAAACACAAAAATGCGATTCGGTAACGAACTACTGCCGGATCGCTACCACCAATGCCGGTTACTGCCGGATGCCGATAGCCTAATTTATTGACTGCCGTTTCGGCAGCGGATCGTTACCGTAGTTTTCTGGTCATCGGTCATATTGCTGTATGCGTTGTAACCCGGCGCCGGATCGTTACCGATACGGCGCTAACGTCGAAGATACCTATCAACGCTGATTTTACTGCCAGTTCGCTACCGAACCATCGACGGTTTAGTGCCGTAGCGGTAATGTCAATCCGGCAGCAGTTCGGTACCAGAACGGAGACACATTTCTGCATGTGGACGATAAATTATGCACATATCAGCAATTACACAGCATAATATGTCCAGTATAATATCCAGTATAATAATATATATAATATATAACAACAACTCAGCGATGGTGCGCGTGTGATTACGCGTGCATTAGTTAATTATAGCAATATATAAATATCATAAAGGTACTAATCAATTTGAAGTGCCGCTCAAGAACTACCACCAACATCCCAGCACTCAAATGGTTTTTGTAAGTTATTTCATTTTAAGCAATATAAACACAATCATAAGAACAATACAAAAACGAATAAGAAATAATGATAAAATAGTATAATACTATGGCGATAATTACAGTTCTTTATTTTCTTATATAATGAAAACGTAAAAGTAAGCACACATTTTGTGTTTCAAAAGTTGGCAAGACTTCCGTCCCGACAGCATCAACAGACGCCAACACGCTTCGCAACTTCGCAAGTGGAAGTGAACAGTTTCTGCAAGTGCAATTTGCTTTGCATTTCTCGCTTGGATGCAACTTTAAAAAAGCGTTAAGGTAAGACAATTATGTACTTTATTATTATACATTGCTTCAAAAATTATATTGGGGTGAATTAATATCCAAAACATGAGTAGGCCTACAGGCTAGATCTCCGCCTTGCACATGGCATGGAACCTAATAACCAAACTAGCCTAGGCCTAATAACACAATAAAACACAATCAGGCTAGTCCTAGGCCTATCCTATTTGTGAAATACAGTCTTTAATTCTGCAAAGTGAACAATGTTGTGCCTAGGCTTCGGGTTTATTTTTTAACTAATTCAATAAAGTAACCTGGGGCTAGGCCTAGGAGGTAGGCCTAGCCTAGGAGAAGGGTAGGAGGGCCTACCTAACCTAACTTTTTGGGTGGGGCTAAACTTGGCAATTAGCCCGCAAGTAGGCCTAGGCCTAGGCTTAGTAAGATGTAAAAATAGGTAGGCCTAGGCTAGCAAACCTAGCTAAATAAAATATTTAGTACTTTTACCCCATTGTACCTCAGTCTCAGACCTATATAGGCCTATTAAGGCTAGGCCTAAAATTGAACGAGGATTAGCTTTTCCATTCTTACGTTCAAACGTAAGAATTAGTAGAAATTAATCTTACGCTCAGTGTTTTCATTGGCTTGCTCATCATGTGATCGAACGTAAGATTAGCATAAGGTTATTGATATGTTGTTTGAAGCGTATTGTTGTATTGACAGGCTAGGCCTACTAGATGTTGTTACGTTCAGCCCTTTGTTTGTAGTTAGTTGGAGACGAAGTGAGTGCAAGCAGACAGTGCTACTGCTAGGCCTAAGTGGTGATAGAAATATCACACGATGTGATCACATCGTGCCTCTGCGTTCTGACCTCCACCATCTCTTACAGCTTTCTGAAGTAGGCCTAGTTGTGAACTCAAAACTTGTTTCTTAAGTTGCGTCATTTTTGACGTGTTCTTATTTGGTTGTGAACAACGAGGTGTAAATTATTTTACCGGCCGAGCTGAAGAGACCGGCCCGCGCAACGCTCCTCGTTGCAACCTGCATCGTTCACAACTACATAACAAAATGTTAAAAATTACGTAGGCCTACTGTGGAAGTTGTCACATCTACATTAGAAAACATTAAAAATTACGTATTAATACGTATCGTTGAAAAAAGTATTGAGCTTTCACAACCGTAAGAGATTGTGGAAGTCAGAACTCGGAGGCGCGCTGTGATTGAATCACTGGCTTGCTTTCTATCACCACTTAGACATAGACAGTGTTCCTCATTTTTATGCTCGATACGTAGCTACGCCAAAAAAAGGTGGTTCATATGTCCCAAAAATAAATCACTGTCTGCGTGTACTCACTTCGTCTAGAGATGGGCACATTTTATTGGTGTATCGATAACAAAATATCGGCTTTTTAGCCACGCATTGCATCAATATAGGCCTATCAACACGATATATATAGGCATGATAGGCATTTTTATTAAAACAACTTTTACTGAAAAAAATAACTTTTAGAGAACACTCGCTCTTTTTTGGCCGCTCTGCACTTACTTCCTACTTCCGCTTAGTCGATAAAATAGTTTGACTTAGGGTTGAGTGGAACTTCAAACTTCAATTTAATCCAAATTTTGATTTGATATGTCGGCTCATAAGGTATCGATGAACCGATGTATCGTCTGATCGTGTGTCTGACTGCAATAATATCGCTACAGAATCGATATTTATATTTATATTGGTTTCGATATATCAATACTTTTTGCCCATCTCTACGCACATCCTACTGAATGATATTAGGCCTAACCAATTAATCACATAGTAGTCCAGCCTACTTTATTAATTAATGTATGGATATAACTCGCTAGTTAAGTTTGTTGTTTAACTAATAAGAAGCTGGCTGTTGAAGGTTAAGCTAATGTTTCTGAACATTTTCAGGTACCTGCCTTCATGCCGGAGTAATGTTACAGCGTCTAGTGGAGAAGCTAGCAACAAAAAACCAAGGTGGGCTTAATATTATAATCTGACATGACATTCTACTTTGATCATTTATTAATTATGTTATGTACCAACTGCAAGATATCCAGACTTAAACACTAAGTGTCAATTGTGACATCTACCATTAAAAAACATGTTGTCTATCCTCTTTTTTTTTAAATTCATTTTAGAACTAAATTTTATAGATTAGTATTACTGTAGGCCTACTCAGTAATAATTTTATACATGGCAAGTACATAGGTAATATTATTTACACGTGCATAATATTATTAACAAGTCAATGATATTTACACTCATGTTATGCCTCAAATGTTTTTATTTCAGAATCTACCACCACATGTCATAATCACCAGCTGAACAGTGTATTGTTCTGGCAGGACCCTGAGGCCCTTATGTTCCATGTGTGCTCTCATTGCAATGTATGTTTCTTTAGTTGCAGTAAGGCGCAATGCTGGACACAAATATGTAACATCAGAAATGGTGGAGGATGAAGTTAAATATTGGCTTCGTCGAAGCAAAGACCAGCGGACGTCTGAAAGCTGCAAGAACGGGACATCGTGCAACCAACAGCTGTTCAACAACAAGAAGTAGTCCTAGAGAATAAAGGACATGAAGATTCTCAAGTACTGTATTCTCTCCCAGGTAATCGACTGCAATGTCCTGCCAGGGGCGCTCTGGAAGAAGGCTCCGTACCATCGGCTCTGGTGGGCTGTAGGAACTTACTAGCTGGCACTCGTTACAGTGTTTGCAGAATAACTCGACATCTTTATCGATATTGCGCCACCACGCCTTGGTGTGAAGTTTTTGCTTCATAGCGACAATCCCTGGATGACCCTGATGTGCTAGTTCGAGAACTTGCGCACGAAGTTTCTTTGGAATGAGAAGGCGAGATCCGCGTAGGACGATTGACTCGTAGCACTGAGCTCTTGTTTGATTAGCTCACAAGTTCTGCGGGCCAAATGTCTGCCGTGAGGCCTTGCCGCAGTTTGGATTATTTCTTCGTCACTTTCTGACACTGCTTGTATCTCTTCTAAGCGCATTGCTCGAGGTACAGCCTGTGTTGCGACCCAGTGTATGTAAGTGTCTTATCAGGTTCTGGATTGCCGTTCTGTCTTGGCTTTAGTGGTCTTCCCTGGTTGATATATAACCTTGTAGTTGTAGCCTTGAAGTCTTAACATCCATCTCTCTACTCGAGCACACGGTCTCGATTTAGTCCCGAAGTAAATTGTAGGGGTTTGTGATCTGTGACGAGCGTAAATTCGCCACCATAAATGTAGTGGTGGAAACGCTCACACGACCATCCAAGAGATGGTGCCTCCTTTTCGATATGGCTGAACTTGACTTCTGCATCAGCGAGGGAAACCTCGCTAGAACCGAATTAAATCACGATAAAACATGCACCATGCACTCGCAATATTGCCGAACACCTTATAAATTTACCATCGTCGCCATTGTAACGTATCTTGAGGTGGAAGGAAAGAATATGCAAGGAAGGAATATGCAAGCACTCCAGCCCCACAACCTCCAACATAGAGTTAAGGGGTGCCTGCATGGTGCCTTGGGTGAGCCTCATGCCATACAATTTTCGCATGAGGTACAAGCTGCTCCCGATCGTTGAGCGCTCGCGTAGCCTTTGTAGCAAATTATACTCATAAACATGGCATTGTAATATGCAAGCACTCCAGCCCCACAACCTCCAACATAGAGTTAAGGGGTGTCTGCATGGTGCCTTGGGTGAGCCTCATGCCATACAATTTTCGCATGAGGTACAAGCGGCTCCCGATCGTTGAGCGCTCGCGTAGCCTTTGTAGCAAATTATACTCATAAACATGGCATTGTAACATGCAAGTTTTATTCTACTATAAGCTTACAATATCCTCATAGGGAATGTCTACCCCCATGCAATTGGGTAGCCAAAATAATGTTAGAATATGTATTACCATAATGTTGTGTCATGTGCAGTGTTTGTATTAATAACTTGTTTTGTATAGTAATTTTTGTAGTTTGTATTGACTTCAATTTATTGTTTACAATTTAAGCATGTACCTACCTATAGGCTAATATCATTGCATATCATGCACATTTAAAATATATCTTTCATTTTAACTTGAATTTTAGACCTGCATACTAAATATGTATAATCTGCCAAAGGACTGCTGACTGAATCTTATCATGGTGGGCATGCAAGTTTGCACGCGTTTACTGATTCCGAAAGCCATGCCGGCGGAAGCAATATACTGTACACTGCATATAGTGCATACCACATTTCAAATAATGTAAAATATTGCCAAACTATACAATGCGTACAATGTACATATTGATTTTAATGCCATGTGCTTATACTGTAAGTGTACTCTATCCTGTGGACAGAACCACATCTAAGCCCTAGCCTGATGCAATGATGCTATTTAGCAGTGTGGTTATAAGTAGCGTGCTACTTCTAGCATGTTACATTTTTTGGTAGCAAGAGGTAGCGCGCTTTACATTTGAAAATGCGGTAAAGTAGTGAGTAAAAAAAAACGCCGCTACTCGATTTTTGCAAAAGAGAAATACACGTTGTTTCGCCCGCCACAATTCCCACCGTCAAAGGTTCGGAATGACAACTTTCATGCCCTTCTTGATGTAATGACTCGATCATAGTCCCAAGGTCGCCTCCCCAGCGCTGTTTGCTGTTTCACCCCGTGAGCTGTACGTGATATGAGTATGACTCACTCGCTAATATAACACCTCTTTCAGACATAAATATTTGTGGCTTCTTACTTTTTCATACATTATTTTCATAAACATAAGCTGTAGCTGTAACAGTGCTACTTTTAAAGGTAGCTTTAACGACACTGCTATTTAGTAATTTATTGGTATGTATGGGTTTTATGGTAATCCCTTTATGAGCATGCTATTGTTTGGTTTTATATATACATATTAATAAGTGAAGACGAAGTGCCAATTTTGTGTAAAACATATTGTAAGAACCACTGCAGTGTATCTGCAGCAATTTCAATTTGTAATTTAAAATTGTAATTTATTTTCAAATTAAAATTTGCTATCCACTTTAATTTGCCTTGTCCACTTTAATTTGAAATGGTAAAATATGAGCTAATTTTTGTATTATAGGTATTTCTGTCGCAGCTATACATCCATTGATAGTTACCTAAAATGAGCTCTTTCTTACACACATAATTCCTCCTTTTTACCTACTATGGAGCTCCCTTTGAGTTCCTTATTCCCACCAAAAAAACTTCTTTTTACGTTCTAGAATGCTCCTTTTAACGCCCTAAAATGCTCTTTTTTACCTCCAAAATAGCACATTTTTATGTTCAAAAGAGTTCCTTTTTACGTCCTAAATAGTCCCTGTGTACATCCTAAACCGCTCCTTTTTACGTATGAAACAACTCCCTTTTCCGTTGAAAAGTGGTCCTTTTTCCGGTGAAAAGAGCGTCTTTTTCCCTTAAAAGTTTGTAAAAAGTACGTATAAAGGCACTGAAAAAGAGCTCCTTTTTACAGCCTAAAGACATACTTTTTGCCTCCTAAAAAGGAGCTCCTTAGGCTGTATAAGGGAGAGAAATTAGGCTGGTAAATAGGACAAATAAAGGACTAAAAAGGATCAAAAAAGGAGCTCCTTAGGAGGTCCCTTTTCCCTTAAAAGTATGTAAAAAGTACATATAAAGGCACCTTAAAAGAGCTCCTTTTTACAGCCTAAAGACATACTTTTTGCTTCCTAAAAAGGAGCTCCTTAGGAGGTATAAGGGAGAGAAATTAGGCTGGTAAATAGGACAAATAAAGGACTAAAAAGGATCAAAAAAGGAGCTCCTTAGGAGGTCCTAGATATTTTTTAGGATGTAAAAAGTACGTAAAAAGGAGGGACTTGTGTTTCATGGGGGGTTGTTTGAAATGCCCTTATGTGGCAGGTATACAACACGTGCTTAATTTCCAGGGGGCAGGGTGTACCATGATATATTGTATTCTTTATTAGTTTAGTTTAGAGCTCTTTCACTCAGTTAAAAAACATTTGACATACATTTCTCACTAAATAATTATAAAGTAATTATTGGAACCATTGATTAAGGAAGGGAGAAGTCCTTTATAATCAATGTTTACAAACATAATAATAAAAATGTTTTTTTTTTATGTTACTTAAATAGGCCTACTACTAAATTTGTTTTTTATAATCATATCTCTAAATTTATTACAGTTTTTTGGCATGGGATTTAAAATTACTTCTTGAAGACCATGTCTGCCGTTGACCCATCAGCTGTTGCTACATTTAAATTTAGAACGTTAAAGCTATAATTATAACTTGGCATACACAATTATGATCATCAATAATGAGAATCCAAAAGGATTGCACCTATGCAAGTGGGGTGCAAAACAAATAGAGTTCAATATTTATTGTTATAGGGTACTACAATATTCATAACCCTCCACTATTTAGGCTGTACAATGATATACCTAGGCCTTCTTTGTTAGGCCATAACTATGATAACTTTAAATGATAAAGTAACTAGGGTGTTATTACATATAATAAATTTCAATTCAAAAATAATTTTTAAAAAATTCAAATTTTGTTTTCTTTAAAATAATAGTAGCATAAATAACTTTTGTTAGTCTATCTAAATTTACTAGTGTGACTTTCTTGCAAGTCCCCATTACAAATTTTAGGACAACAAACTTCTCAGACATAAAGTGCACTGTAAAAATAATATAAAGTTCACTTTGTAGCCTATACCAATTACTTGTTTCAGGAGCATCACTGTAAAGCGCATTTTGAGACATTGATGGGCTTCGACTTTGAGGAAAGGGCTACAAACAGCATGGAAGAAAAGTTTGGAAGCCTTGTCTCATTTTTGAAAGGCAAGTTCCACAAGATGTGGAACACAAATAAAGCCCTCCAAAAAAATGAACTGTTCTTGTCCGAAAAAGACAAGCTCATCGCTACCTCTAAACTTCCTGTTCAAGAGCAACTCGTAGGGGTGGTTAATGCCATGGCCTACATTCTCAAACAAGACAAGTCTTTACTTTTCAAAGATTATGAGGTACGTTAACTAGGGGATAGAATATATTTAGCTTTTTTAGGTCATAAGCCTACATGTTTTTAAGAGTGCAGGTGCACCTCTGCAGTTTATTATAAAGTTTTTTTACAGAACAATGTTCAACATACTGGCCTGATTTGGTGGCAGGACATTCATTTAGACAGTGCGTTCTTTAGTTTCGGCCAATGGCAAATATCATTAGTACACACAGAGTCACGAACCCACTAAAAAAATAGCATTCAAAGTGACTTGTTCCTTTTAGAAGACATTTGCATAATGATTGTGAAGTTGATTTTATGAATCTTTAAAATTTAATTTTGAAATGTTGTGTTGATTAATTTAAGACGTTGTTTATTTGATTTAGCTTTTTCAAAATAGTTCTTGTGTTCATTAATTGAACTAGAGCATACTTAGTACCAGTAGGGTACATCCGAGTGCTGTAATTGTAACTGACTCACACTAATAAGGAGGACATCCCGCCCCCACCCCGCCCACTGGAGTAACAAACAAATTAGATTATTGATACATACACCCCCCCCCCCCCCCCCCCCCTTAGTAGGATATTTATCTCCTGTTGGCACTGTAGGTGGTAACAAGGGCATTTATCGTTAACCTTGTTGTAATTTTGTGAGAAAAATTAAAACAAAGGTAGGTACCGGTACCTGTAATTTAATTTGTCTTTGTTTAGGAAGGGGAGACGGTGGCAAACATAGAATCTGATCCAGAAGCTCCAAGTAACCCCTTCATTGCTGTGTGTGGTAAGTTTTCTTAAAATGAAACTTAACAAAATAATATACAAAACAAGAAACTACTTCTACTTCTACTACTTGATAGGCCCACTTATTTTTTAAATGCAAGCAAAGTATTTGGGGTAGGGTGGGGTTGAAAGTTTAATACTGCAGCAAACGGGGTGTATGGATATCTGGGATTATCTTCAACACTAGGAGCCCATAAAGTAGGCCTATGTGAATGTTTTACGTTTGCACATAGGTATACCTAATTAAATAGGTACCTGTACTAATTCACCATTTGCATGCCTCTTCCACAAAACTGTAAATCAAACTAAACAACCTACAAAAAGAATTATCATTGTGATGTCCTGTTTTAATTATAATACCTAAGTTGGCACTATCACGGGCCACCAATACTAGGGTTGCCGCTGATAATCCATTAATCAACTTTAGTAAATGATCGATCGATTAATTAACATTTTCATTGATCGATTAACCATACTCGAATATTAAAATATATTTAGGTTGGTCCAGTGGTTAGCATACCTGCCACTAATGCAGAAGGTCCCGGGTTCATATCCCACTTCAAGCAAAGTTTTTTAACTTATAATATGGATTCTTAAAGTGGACAACGGAGCAGTCGATCTTATATTTACCTGGGCCCGGATTCACAAGAGGTCCTAAGTCTTTTTTTGGTCTTATCTCTAAGACCAGTCTAACTTTGAATCTCTTATAAAACCAGAAAAATATCTTAGAACGGATTTTAAAACATATTATTGGAATGCCCATTATATCCTTGTTCTCACCAGGAATTAGTAACTTTTCATGTGACCTGGGTCTGGTTTTACAAGATGTTCAAAGTTAAGCCGATCTTAGAGCTAAGACCAAAATAAGACTTAGGACCTCTTGTGAATCCGGGCCCTGGTTTGTAAACCCCTCGTTAGGGGGGTAGTCGGGCCGACTCGTTCGCGCTACATCCCATTCAACCGGTGACTTTAAGTCAACCGGTGACTTTGGAGCAGTCCTAGCACCAAAGCACTTAATAAATTCAAAGTTGTTCTCAATCGGCCTTGTTGATTCTGGCATTTGTCCGCAGGTGTTTGCACTGTCCAATCACTGATTCATGATTCATATTTAAAATCTAGATCTGGTTATTGCTCACTTGTCAATGGTGTTCAGAGCCTACAAAGTTGGTTTGGTCGCTTTAAAATAAAAATAAATAGATTCGGATTCGAATTTAGCAGATTCGTTAACTACTACATTTTATGTAACATATTTTGTCTAATAGACAAATTTATATTAATTTTTAGTTTTTTACACTACCCGACTCGAACCCGACCCTGACCCGAGTTCAAAACTCACTACCCGCACATCCCTAAAAATAATGCTATTAAATTACATTAAAAATGCCATACACATCTCCCTGCTAATAAGACATGATGTAATTTACAGGTGGCGACCAGGCATTTGTCGTCGTAGACAAGTGTGTCTTTTTGGAGGAGGCGATGCCCATGAACAGAGCCATTCTATGGATGATGGCAATGTATTTTATCTTTAACATCCATTATCCAAAGGAAATTGCATCAATCCTGGAATTCATGCACAGGTAGGTAGATATAGGCAGTTACAAAAAATTAATAGTTTGTATGAAACTACTAAACATAATTGTTTTGACGATCATGTTAAATTATATTATTTTGTGAATGATGCTATAAGCCTATATAGTGGAGACCACTCGGACAACGGAGCAGTCGATCCGACCGACGAGCGCGCGTTGATCTTATATTTACCTGGTTTCTAAACCCCTCATTCGGGCCGACTCGTTCCCATTCATTCATTTCCTAGAATTTCATAATTGGCATCACAAACAACTGTAAAAGCTAAATTCCAAATTTAAATTAATGTTTCATTTGAATTAACGTTTCGGAAATTTATTCCCTAATTATAGATCAGGACACCACGATCTTGAAACTTTTTTACATTTCCCTGTAGCGTTATTATTAGATGAATGCGAATCATCTTCAAAAGGGAAATATGAATTACATACTACGTTTTTATATTTTTTACATTGCATAATATGCGGGGCTAACTCTACTACCCGACTAAAGTATGTGGGGAAGTAAGAGGTTGGTAGACAAACTGCTGATGGCGTGAAGCCTCTACCCCTACTCCCCAGCAGCTGAACGCAAAGAAATTATACGAAATTCTCCTCTGAAGTGCTGGAACGTGACTTTAGATTGATTTATTATATTCTTCATCTGGAAGGATTTTTTTGGATTAATGTAAATTATTATTATTATTATTATAATTTATTTTCAATATGTTATGAGTGACCATACATAATTTAAGTAATACAATATATAAATCAAAACACACTGATGGTAGTGAGTAGTTAGAGCAAGCCCCGTATACACATAACATGTGTCTCACTACCATGTTCTTACAATTAGTTTCTAATACTACATTTCTAATGTACGTTCATGTTGTTATGTACAAGGCATTTACTTTTTGTTAAATGTTGCTAGATAATACAGTAGTAGTAGTTGTTATTTAATATTTACAGTTCAAGTTTGTGATGTGATAACAATGCTAAACAGATCCAGTTATGTCAGGTGTGAATGTGTAAGTGTGCATGTGCTTGTATGGGTCTATGTGTGAATGTATGTTAGTGCGTGTGTTCTTTGTTTATGTTCTTGGGTCTACATACAAGCGTCGTTTACCGGGCTCTCAGACAATGACTCTCTAAGTTGCTTTTTAAATGATTTTATCTCCAGGCTTTTTACGTCTAAATTTAACTTATTGTACATGTTTGCTGCTCTACAGTAGAACCCATTTTGATATAAAGAAGTCCGGGCAAAAGGAGGGCACAATGTGACCCCTTTTCCGTACCTTGCTGAGCGGTAATTTAGCTGAATTCTATGTAACGGATCTAGATCTACCAAATTATTGAACATTTTTTAAAGTTAAAGGGGGGGGGGGCAGAGAGTTCAAGTCTTACCACTAGATGTATCATGATTAAATGATTTTGGACCCTAGGTCAGACAATCAGACATCAATGGGGGGCGATATAGGGGGATACCCCCCCCCTTATCAGCTATTGCTACTGTACCTTCATTTTAATTATCATTTCAATAGGCAAGACGCGTAAGATTTTTTTGTTAAACCAAACACTTAATTTAATAGTATCAGATACAAAAAGTATTTAATGCAAATCAAAAGTAAAAAAGAAATGTTTAAATAGTTTTAATGTTGTCGCATTTATTGAAGTTTTAACTCGGGGATCTGAAACGCGTACAGGTGGCTGTGACGCAATGATTCAGTAGACGTGGCGTAACAGACCAATCGCTGAGGCGGTGAGCGTACACAGTACAAAACCATGACGTCAAATCCACTCTACATGGCGGCGGCTCGTTTTTCGCGCACTTTTATTTATCGTTACTAAACCAATTATTTTGAGGCATAGACTGATCCGTTTTTCAAAATTTAGACACAAAATTATTAAATGAGAGACAAGGTATTTAAAAATCGATTAAAATTTTCATACGCGTGTTCCCTATTTAAAATGCAAATAAATTTATGCACTGTGATTGTGTATTTAAATTGAAAATAACAAGCAATCTTGAAATGTTTTTGTAAATGTAGATAGCTCAAAATCTTTGTTAGATGTAGACCTAATGGTTTTGCCAGGGGTGCTTCAGCCCCTGAGCACACACATACTTGGCAACCCTGCATGAGGGGGGGTGGGGCGAGAGTAGAGTGTCCCCCACTCTAGTCTCTGCCCCCCAATTGCCCCCTTCCCCCCTCCCACTGTTGCGTGCCTGTCATTTATTCATGTTTGTTGGAATCCACAGAACAATCCTCTATTACATGAAAGCATTGCTAAACTACATTTAACGTTCTGTCTACAACCCAAAAAAACATTACTACACAAACCAATCAGGAGGTGCATGGTTCAATTCCCGGCTGGGATGGACTTTTTCATTTCTGGATTGGATGGAGTTTCTTTTAATTATAACTATTGTTAATAACTTTTGATTTCAGGAATATCCTAAAGATTGTTGGAGACGGCAGTAAGGTTAAGCGAACGAAAAAGAACCCTCCTGTCGTCCAGCACCGACTCCAGACATTCCTTTCAGAAATGAATGCATACTGCGCTCAATGGCAGTGACAACTGATCAGCCCTAAAAGTCCACAGTGTAGGTTAATTATTTTTTAATTTAATAATGAAACACTGTTGATTATTTTGTTTAATTACCGGTATGTGGTACCCTACTCAACAAGATAATAATCCCTAAAATGGATTTGTGTAGGGAGGGTTCGAGGTAACCCATCTGATAATTTAGATGAAGTGAATTTAAATGACTACCTGGATATCGAACTACAAAATAACAATAAATAATGAATTCACAAATTAGAAATTACAATTAGGTATCAACATTGTTTTTTTTTGTACCAATGTAGAAATCAAGAGGTTGGTTTTAGAATTTGGCAAGCATCCCTGCTTCCAATGCAGAAGGTCCCGGGTTCAAATCCCGCTTCAGGCAGAAGTTTTTTAACTTCTAATGTGGATTCTATTCCATTACTTCTTGGCTTAGGAATAAGTAAACGGTGACTTTGGAGCCGTCCTAGCAACGAAGCACTCAATAAATTCAAAGTTGTTCTGAATCGGCCTTGTTGATTCTGGCATTTGTCCGCAGGTGTTCGCACTGTCTAATCACTGATTCATATGTTTCGTGTTTGAAATATCGATCTTTGATTGGTTATCGCTCACTCGTCGATGGTGTTCGAAGCGTACAGGGTGGGTTTTTGAAATATCAATCTTTGATTAGTTATCGCTCACTCGCCGACGGTGTTCGAAGCCTACAGGGTGGGTTTAGTCACTTTAAATTAAAGTCCCCCACTGCAAATCAGTTAAATTACTGAGTGGGTTGACTCTAAATGTGAATTTATTTTATTTATTTATTTAATTGTTGAGTAGGGTACCACATACCGGTAATTAAACAAAATAAACAACTTTACATTGCACTTGTCTAGAAATAACATAAAAAGAAAGTCGAGCTAATGAAAACTACCTTTTATCTGTGACATGCTAATTTAACAGTTTTTATACTTTCTAATGGGTCAATTGTCCATTGATATATATTTTTACTGTGTTGTTTGTTAATGTACCTAGACCACTTGACATCGCTCGCTAGACTGTTATAAATCACATATTTGAAAAAGTGAGTTAATACTACTATCATTGTGCTGTAACTTTGTCACTTCAATGTTTATATTGAAGTACAGAAATTTTTTAAAATTTGGAATTTAATTTTAATATTTATTATTTTGTAATGTTGTTTAGTTAAAATAAAATTTATTTTAACTATCAGAAATTTAAAATACATAAATTAAAATAATGTCAAGACCAACTAATCTGATTAATTAATGAATCATTTAACTTATAATAGTGCTCACAGGCATTGTAAATTGTTGTATTGCATTGTTGTATAAGATAAAACATGGCATAATTTAACAACATACTTTAAAATGCCTATTCCCTATATTTACTGAATATGGAGTTATGTCTAGTTTTAGGGCAGCGTTTTGTTTTTGTTTCTTCTTTAGTTCCTTTCAAATTGCTCCATTGTTTCAGTAAAATGTGTTGTTACATTTTGCTTACGTATTCAAATTATGCAAAATTAATGCAACTGACACTGACACTAAATTTATGTTTTCTATTCGGATGGCTTCCCTATTTTTAATACATTAACATAGATATTCATTTTCACTGGGCTATACCTTGCTGAAAGTCATTAAGACCTACGTAAGATGTAGACCTACATGTGTACTGTAATGTATAATGTAAATTTGTATAATGTAACGAAGTGTTACCTCTATTCATTGTATGGACTGATCTAAAAAAACGATCATTGGAGGAAAACTGTCAATGGAGGAAGTGCATTTTTGTTTGTTTTAATGTCATTTCAATGCTGTATTATAGATAAAATTGTTAAACATGTGTTGCAGAGGAATATCCTTGCCTGCAGCACTTTTGATGGGAATACACTACGACCTTCTGCAGTATTAGAGAGTATAATGATAGTTGATGGTTCATGCCAATTTATTTACTTCATAATCTTTTATTGTTTGTAATAATCAGTTATGTAAACAACTTTTCAACACTTTGCAACAATCGACGTTCTTCGAACGGCGATGATCGAAAGTAAAAACTGATGGTTAGAGGGAAAAATACTATACTTGTGCTGTAGGCCTATATGGATTGTTAAAAACGATGATAAGTAGGGGAAAACGATAAATAGATGAATGATCATCGGATCAACGGAGGAAAATTTAACATTGTTTAAAACATGGGCACCTAAACACAATTATCTGAAGCTAGAATTCAAATCTGGCACCATAGTTGACATAGCTCAACTTATAGCCCAGAGATCACACTGCAATTGAATTTTTTTCTTTGAAATGTCTGTTAGATCTTATTCTACAATGGTTACAAAATCCCCAAGTGTAGGTAAAAATAAAAAAAATAAAAACTTTACCAAAATATTGAAATTTGTTCAGCGTATAACTTGAAAACAAGGAAATAACCATCAATTTGAAAAGGAACACTTAGTTTTGAAATAATGATTTAAAATCGCCTACAAAATGAAATTTTCAAAATTTTGAAATTATTAAAAACTGGGACTTTAAAAAAAAAAAAACTTACGAAAATGTTGAAAAAATATTTTTAAACTGATGTTAACCTCCAAAATCCAAATGTTAGCATTAAAATGATCTTAAAATTGAATTTAATAATGCATGTTCGAAAGGGTTAAATGGCTTTCACGTTGGGACTTAGAAAATGATGATGGGTAGAGGAAAACGAGTAATGGAGGAACGATGAATAGAGGTCTAGTAATACTGTAATGTAATGCATAGTGTAATGTTTAATGTGAAGTGTACTAGAACAAGAAGTGTTGAGTGTTTTGTGAGACCCCTCTGATCAGAAACAGATTCTTAAGATTTGGCAATTCTAATGGTACCTGTAGGCTTATGCCAAAAATAATGTACTGTGTGATGTAATGTGTTGTACAAAGATAAAATAAATAAATAATTTTATTGTTTTCTCACAATTTTGAGTATTTTCTAAAATGTGTGTATGTATAGTATATTAGTTAACCACAACAGTATAACCACAGTAGTTACCAAGGTGTGTTTAAATCATAATTATTTAATTAATTAAAATTGATTTTTAGATTCAGATGTTATCTTTGATTTTTTTAAATTTAATATGCTTATGATATGTATTGATTTAAAAACACCTTGTGTTTAACATGTCTAATTAAACTTACATTTCAAAATACTTGCCCTCACCTATGAAATTCGGACTACAATCTTTCATAAGAGCTTGTATTAGAATTATGGTTAACAAGTTGTTTTCTTTTGAAGTGTTGCTTTTCTGGTACATGCCCTACCTTTGGCCAGATTAATGAACGGTTGCTTCTCATTGACTGGTTTTAAGGTTCAGTGTCTTAAAAGCTACCAGTAACGAGATAAAAAATATGTTTTATTTCATAAACCATACACACTAAATACTGTATTAGGAAATATTGAGAGCACCATGATGCTAGTGGCTGTCTTAACTTTGTTATACTATGGTCAAATCTCATTCTAATTTTGAAAAATATCATTGTTTCAGTGCAAGCTTAGCATAAGCAACTTGTTTGCCTTTTGATTTAAATCAAATACACTTAGATACATAGTCTTATCATTTCATGGAACATTAGACCTACCCAGTTATTTTATATTCTAATCTACAGTGTATAGAAGGAATCTAACCATAAATGAAATAGTATCCCTATCATTTTACAGTGCACTGCACTGTACTGACTTGAAATATTTGAATTTCAAAACATGTTTAAAAGCGCTAATGAAAACTAGCTGAAAATTACATGGTTGTACCCTTTATTTAACCCTTTACCCTTTTTTAAATACATCTCTTATTTAACTGCATATGGCTCCGTAATTCCATGTTATTTAAACGGGTGCGAATGGCATGCAAATGTAAAATTACATAAACGTCACCGTTATTCAACGTAGATACATCCCTCATTAAGGGGTACATGGTTCCGTGATTTGAAGTTCTCTATAGCCGTATATGGACGGCATGTAACTGTAGAATTACATGATCGTACCTGTTATTCAACGGATATACATCCATCATTTTATGGTACATGAGTCCGTAATTGTATGTACTTTGACCGTGTGCGAGCGGTATGTAACTGTAATATTACATGATCGTACCTGTTATTCAACGGATATACATCCATCATTTTATGGTACATGAGTCCGTAATTGTATGTACTTTGACCGTGTGCGAGCGGTATGTAACTGTAATATTACATGATCGTACCCGTTATTCAACGGAGCTACATCCATCATTTTATGGTACATGGTTCCGTAATTGTATGTACTTTTACCGTGTGCGAGCGGTATGTAACTGTAATATTACATGATCGTACCCGTTATTCAACGGAGCTACATCCATCATTTTATGGTACATGGTTCCGTAATTGTATAGACTTTAACCATGTGCGAGCGGTATGTAACTGTAATATTACATGATCGTACCCGTTATTCAATGGAGCTACATCCATCATTTTATGGTACATGGTTCCGTAATTGTATGTACTTTAACCGTGTGCGAGCGGTATGTAACTGTAATATTACATGATCGTACCCGTTATTCAACGGAGCTACATCTTTCATTTTATGGTACATGGTTCCGTAATTGTATGTACTTTAACCGTGTGCGAGCGGTATGTAACTGTAATATTACGTGATCGTACCTGTTATTCAACGGAGCTACATCCATCATTTTATGGTACATGGTTCCGTAATTGTATGTACTTTAACCGTGTGCGAGCGGTATGTAACTGTAATATTACGTGATCGTACCTGTTATTCAACGGAGCTACATCCATCATTTTATGGTACATGGTTCCGTAATTGTATGTACTTTAACCGTGTGCGAGCGGTATGTAACTGTAATATTACGTGATCGTACCTGTTATTTAACGGAGCTACATCCATCATTTTATGGTACATGGTTCCGTAATTGTATGTACTTTAACCGTGTGCGAGCGGTATGTAACTGTAATATTACGTGATCGTACCTGTTATTTAACGGAGCTACATCCATCATTTTATGGTACATGGTTCCGTAATTGTATGTACTTGAACCGTGTGCGAGCGGTATGTAACTGTAATATTACGTGATTGTACCCGTCATTCAACGGAGCTACATCCGTATTTTTATGGTACATGGTTCCGTTTATATAGCGTATGCTATCGTAAAAATACGGTATTATGTGCCGTAAATTTACGGGACGAGACCGTCAACTCCTGTTTCCAGTAACAGTACCGTAAAATAACGGTAATTTTTAAAACAGTGTACGGTTGGGGCGCAGGTCCTACGCGGGCACGTGGGTTCGAATCCCATAAGGCATGACCTTTTGGGTTCAAATCCCACAAGTCATAAGGTTTCGTAATTTGTCCTTCATCTTCGTCTATCTCTCTTAAGCCCCAACCACAATTTTAGCATCGTGACCGTGAACGGGATCGGGATCAGGATCGTATTATTTCTCATGATAAATTATTACGACATTACGATTTATTGTGAACAGAGCCATAATAATGTAAGTTAACTATTAGTCCAGCATCAAATGGAATCCTGTGCAATTTCGAGGAAAGAGTATAGCACCATATACCAATGTGTTCATAAGGTTTCACAGTATTTAGCGCACTTTGGTGCCAGAGCGATATCCGCGACTGGGGGCGGGGGCGGTGTCCCCAATTTTGACTACGCATTGCATTGAACATTGCTCAATTACGGCCAAACGGTTGGTCTGACAACGAAAATGATGATCATAAAATATATTTGTGTGTAATTGGTAAATATTTCCTTGTCACAATTATTCATGTACGGTACATAGTGCGAAAGTTATCGTCAATTAAGTATAAAATTAATATATTCTCAATATATAAAACCATGGGACAACCATATATTATCAAAACATTACAAACACATTCATACACGTATAAAAATGTCAAAGTGTTGCCATATCGGTGATTTTTTTTCATAATTTTATCTTCAAGCGATTGGTATTAGTGAAGTATTAAAGACAAGAATGCGTGGGGCTTTTGTGCGCCCGCTAAACACAAGTGTAATGCATAGAAGCATTGGCAATCATAATATTGTACTATTTCGAAAGAAAAGTACACTTCTATCTTCGTTTTAGCTTGTTAAATAATAATTTGGATGGTGCCAAGCTCCAAAATTAAGCGTTTACAAGTTATACATAAAAAACAAAATGGCCGACTCTCATGAGGTTTTTCCTATTTATCTTCACAATCGTGCATTTTTTGGCAAAACTTAATAAGACAAAAATTGTTTCTAGTAAAATTCTACACACATATGATACTTGGATATTTTCATAGGAAGTACTACTTACGTACAAATTTAATTTGTGTATGTGTGCATCTGAACTCAATGTACAAAACTTGGCTCCCGTTCGCTTCTTGATGAAGCAACTGTGATCTACGGGAGTGGTCTTTATATCTTCTTTTAAGTTCATCAAATAATAATATTGATGGTGCCAAGCTCCAATGATAGACGTTTACGAGTTTCATGATGTGAAAAACAAAATGGATGTCACTTCAGGAGGTTTTGGCAATTTATCTTCATAACCGTACTATTTATGACAAAATCCAACATTACAAAAAATATTCCTTGTAACATTCTACATACAATTCATATTTAGGTATTTTCATATGATTTACCATCTAGCTACAAATTTAGATTTGTGTATGTTAATCTGTACTCAAATGTACAAGCATTGGCTCCCCTGGGCTACTTGATAAAGCAAGTATGGACTATGGGAGTGCGCCCAATCTCTTCCTTTTAGCTTATAGAATAATAATTTCGATGATGCCAAACTCAAGTATTAGGCGTTCAAGAGAAACACGCAAAAAACAAAATGCCCGCCAATAGGGTGTATTCAGATGTACATCCGTCGGTTGTTTGATGAAGCAAGTAAAGAAGTGGGCTCAATCTCTTCTTTATAGCTTATAAAGTAATAATTGTGATGGTGCCTACCTTAAATATGGGGCATTATCGAGCTACACGTAAAATACAAAATGGCCACCACTATAGGTAGTTTTTCCAATTTACCGTCATAACCGTACGTTTTATGACAAAATCTAATATGACAAAAATTATTTCTTGTAAAATTGTACACACATATGATATTTACATATTTTTATAGGACTTACTATTAACCAAAAAATTAAAATTTCTCCATGTTAAAGAGTACCAAAATGTGTGTGTTTTTTTTTTACGTGTTTCTCTTGAACGCCTAATACTTGAGTTTGGCACCATCGAAATTATTATTTTATAAGTTAAAAGGAAGAGATTGAGCCCACTCCCACAGTCCATACTTGCTTCATCAAGTAGCCCAGGGGAGCCAATTGAGTACAGATTAACATACACAAATCTAAATTTGTAGGTAAATGGAAAATCATATGAAAATACCTGAATATGAATTGTATGTATAATTTTACAAGGAATATTTTTTGTCATGTTAGATTTTGTCATAAATAGTACGGTTATGAATATAAATTGCCAAAACCTCCTGAAGTGACAGCCATTTTGTTTTTCACATGCAACTCGTAAACGCCTATCATTGGAGCTTGGCACCATCAATATTATTATTTGATGAGCTTAAAAGAAGATATAAAGACCACTCCCGTAGGTCACAGTTGCTTCATCAAGAAGCGAACGGGAGCCAAGTTTTGTATATTTGAGTTCAGATGCACACATACAAACATTAAATTTGTACGTAAGAAGCACTTTCTATAAAAATATCCAAGTATTATATGTGTGTAGAATTTTACTAGAAACAATTTTTGTCATATTAAGTTTTGCCAAAAAATGCACGATTGTGAAGATAAATAGGAAAAACCTCATGAGAGTCGGCCATTTTGTTTTTTATGTATAACTTGTAAACGCCTAATTTTGGAGCTTGGCACCATCCAAATTATTATTTTACAAGCTAAAACGAAGATATAAGTGTACTTTTCTTTCGAAATAGTACAATATTATGATTGCCAATGCTTCTATGCATTACACTTGTGTTTAGCAGGTGCACAAAAGCCCCACGCATTCTTGTCTTTAATACTTCACTAATACCAATCGCTTGAAGATAAAATTATGAAAAAAAATCACCGATATGGCAACACTCTGCCATTTTTAAACGTGTCTGAATGTGTTTGTAATGCTTTGATAATATATAGTTGTCCCATGGTTTTATATATTGAGAATATATTAATTCTATACTTAATTGACGATAGCTTTCGCACTATGTACCGTACATGAATAATTGTGACAAGGAAATATTTACCAATTACACACAAATATATTTTATGATCATCATTTTCGTTGTCAGACCAACCGTTCGGCCGTAATTGAGCGATATTCAATGCAAAGTGTAGTCAAAATTGGGGGCACCGCTCCCGCCCCCAGTCACGGATATCGCTCTGGCACCAAAGTGCGCTAAATACTGTGAAACCTTATGAACACATTGGTATATGGTGCTATACTCTTTCCTCGAAATTGCACAGGACTATGATTTTCGACACTTTGATGCTGGACTATATAGCATAATTTCCTTATTGCGATTGCAATCCTGATACCGACAATTGTGGCTGGGGCTTCAAACGCTTTATATGTCAGATGTATCCTATTATTTAATACTACTGTACGACATAGTCCTCCAAATATGTCCAGTTAGAAACATATCATTCAATAAACATTCGTGTCTGTCAAATCAAAAGAAAGTAAATATATCATTCTAGTTTTGTTGCTAAACTGATATTCAAGATGAGAACTTTTTTCATGATCAACTCCTTTGGCTCTTCTAAATAAACAGTTGGATCCATTTTTTTCATACGTTGTGTTGCATTTTTGATCGGTTTTTGTATTGATATTACTTTAGCCCTTTATTTTTTCATGTGCTCTTCATAGCAAGGGCATTAACAAATAAGTAATAATTTTTCGTAGAAATGCCCGTTATACGTGCACGCCAGCTTTATCTGATGTGCCCCTCTTCAGGTGACTAACTAGGTTATTTGGGTGCTTGGATAGCTGGGAAGGAATGTCCGAGAGCTGAAGGTAGGACTCAATCCCAGCATTCGCATTTACGACTGAAGAAACCTAGGGAAAAGACTCAAGTCAAGATTGCCAGTGGCCGAATCGAACCGGCGACCTCACGGATTAGGGTCTCGCGTCTTACCGCTAAGCCACCTCTATCGTTCAAGGGCATTAATAATAATACATTTTGATTATTTGGGCTTAACGTCTCATATTTTTGCAACGAGGCTAATCGAGACTATGAGTGGGTGATATATGAAGATGAAAAATGGGTCTGTTTGGAGGAAAAGGGCAAGTAGGAGGGAGCGTGAGGAAAGGGGAAAGGGGAGGAAAGGGGATTGGGGTGTGGACTGCACTTCGTCTGACTTCTCCTCCTCGACCAGTCCGGCTAGGGTGGCCCTACCAGAAGCATACGCTTCCGCCGGCATAGCTCTAGGAATCATTAAAGCACGCAAACCTGCCCACCGCGATAAGGTAGCAGTCCATGGGCAGGCAATAATAATACAATATTACACATTATCTGGTCTGAACCTCATATTTTCGTCAATTGTTTATCCTCACTTACTTGTTTCTCGTTACAACATCATGTTTCGTTCAGTTTAGGAAAATACCATCTGATGTAGCATTGACCTTTGACCTGCAATACCAAGAAAGATTAAGAACGTCTTTATTAAAAAACTAATAAATTCATTTTAATTGGGATTTTCAAAACAAACAAAAAACTCTTCAATTGGAGGATATGCGAATATGCCGTTTGATTAACTTGCAATCGTTTAGGTTCGTTTGATTTTACCACGCTGACCTAAACTAGTGTAGGGTAGAGTTTTTTTTATTTTTTATGTTAGACTTCCTTCTCACGAAATTAAAGTTGAAAGTAATTCAGTATAGCAAGCAGATCACACAGAGTAAGTGATATCAATCATCATGGAGCTGGTTATGCTAGCAAGAGTGATAGTAGCAGGTGTCCTTGTGGCAGTGGTTCAAGGTCATGAGAACGCATCCGCAACGCAAGGAATCAAGATGAGTGTCGACATTACAGGTAAGACAACACCCTTTGTATGGTTACCATCATGGTCCTCTAAATCTGTATGCACAAACATTAAATCAAGGTTTGATCATGGATTTATAATAGTACCTGATAAGATACAACTATATGGTTAGATCATGGAGTTGCAGGTTCTATTATAAATCCATGGTTAGACGATGATCTTGTATTGTATGCATGAATGAACCAAAATGATATAATACCCACATTACACGTTCAATACTTTCGTCAAATTTATTGAATTGAAGGAAAAAAGCATCAATTAATAGAAACTATATTGTTGAAGTTTTTTAACAAACTGTTGTTGATTCGTTTTTGTTCTTGAATTCAATTAGTTTGACGAAAGTATTGAGTCGTGTAATGTCGGCATACACTTGAAAACATATTAAATTTTGTGTATTGTTGTTCTTGAAGATTTAGGAGACCGTGATGACACTCATACAAAGGGTCAAAGATAGTTTTTGAAATTGTCCATAGGGTACTAGCAACACCAAAAGACAACAATGAAAAAATGAATTGAATCGATGGACAAACAACAAGCTGTCAAAAAATAATTTCTTCTGATTTTGGAAAACAAAACAAAAAACAAACAAATACACATACAAAACTTTCACTTAGTCGTTGTCTATCATTAAAAGTTTTAAATGGCGAGCAGTAACTATTGCTACACTTGTTTTTATTTCTATCGTTGCAATTTTATTATTTTGACAGCTGTTTGTTTGTCCATCAGTTCAATTCATTTTTTACATTGTTGTAGTCCTGATGTGACGTCAGTTGCGGGTTCCCTATTGAAAGTTGGCCTCCGTTTTCAAAAGATCACAAATCCCAAGAACATAATTATGTGTTCAGTTTAAGCATCGTTCACAATTAGTCGTAAGGCGTAAGGAGTCAGTCGTCAGGTTTATGTCGCAAGGCGTAGGAAAAGCCAACCGTTAACAATAACAATATTTAGTAAACGCCCCGTTGTTCTACGCATGCGCAACGGACGCGGCGATGACGATGCAAAGCCTTGTGTATGTTCGACCACGGTGTTGGACACATGACTGCATGGCAGTGTATCAGCTGTGTACAGCTAGCTGTGTATGGTAGGAGTGAGAGATAAGGCCATATCACATTAGGTTCCGAACTGACAATTGCAATCGTAGATTCGAGCTTACGATTGGCGGCGCATGCGCAGTAGCTCAGTTCGGCCAGTCTACGGTTGCAATCTTTTTATAGACGGAGCTCTAAAATAAGATTGGGAATCGTAGATCCGAGTCACGTGAACCAATCAGGAAGGAGAACGGTTAAATACGAATTGAGCACTAACACAACATAACCTCAAGCAACAACTATTTTAATGGAAACAAAGAGCCAATAACTTTAATTATATATTTGTTTGTGATTAAGGCTTGTCTTTTTAGTTATTATTATTGAATTTATTTCCTAGTTGAACGATTTTAGGATTGTCAGCTGGTCAAGTGTGATTGGATAATTGTAGATTGCGATTGCAATTGGCGACTCCAGTCTAAAATTCCAATTGTAGTGTGATATGGGCTATACCTTGCTGTGATTGGTTCATCGTAAGAGTCTCGTCGTAAGAATTGGACATTGGGCAATTCACTACGATTTGCGCCTTAAGTTGCGTTTACTGTTTGGCGTTTGGAGCGACGCGGTAGACGCGGCAGGCGCGACAACCAATCAAGTAGCTAGTTTGCAGCGGCAGACGCGACGGCGCAAAACGAGCGACTGACTTGAGCGAAGTCCAACATTTGTCGTGCGCCGCGTGCGGTAGGCGCGATTTAGTCACAGTTCATCACGGTTTTGTTGACAGCTGTGAAGAGGCGGCGCTTTATAAATTTTCTAATTCACTGTTTTGTTTTCAATTAAAACCAACCATATCTAACAGCTATGGATAAGTCATGTGAAGTGATGTTTATTGAAAACGTGGAGAAGAGCAGTGTTCTGTGGTATCCAGGCCACCTGCATGGGCCTAGGGCAGCAAGACCATTGGGTTTGAAGTTTGAACCCATTGGCTAAGCCTAGGCCTAGGCATTAACAACTCTTGTCGTTCGACTGCGACAGTGACAACAATGTTATAAGATAGGCTGTCACGGTCGCAATCGAACGACAAGAGTTAGGCCTAGCCCCCGATCTCAAGGCATAGGCCTATGCCTAGGCTTACCTATGGGCCTAGCCCATACCGCAATGTTAAGTGCTTATACCTACGTGTTTTAGTTTAGGTGTAATGCCTATAGCCTAGGCTAGGTGTAGGTAGGCCTACCTCTGAACTATATAGCCTATACATTCCAAAATCGCGCGGGAAACGCGGAATAGTAGCGCCAAACCACGCTCAACAGTAAACGGTTCGGCGCTTGCAACGCGCCTGCCGCGTCTACCGCGTCGCTCCAAACGCCGAACAGTAAACGCAGCTTTACGCCTTATAACGTACGACGCGCTGTGAACAGTAACATTGAAACATACACGCTTGGCAATATTAATCCATACGCCTTACGCCTTAGACCTTACGCCTTAAAACTGATCGTGAATTAGCCTTAAGCTAATCACAAGCCATCGTAAGGCGTAAGGTGTAAGCCGTAATTGTTTATGGAGTAAGGCGTAAAGACTGTCAAAGAATTGAACTCCTTACGCCTTACACCTTACGACAGGTTATGACCAGGACATTAAAATTTGTGCATCCTGTAGCCTGTTCATTTATGACATTTGTATTTAACAAGCGTAAAAGTATATACCAGGCAGTGCATATTTCATTTGTCAATGTCAACAACACAGAATTGTACCTAGCGCAGCTGGTTACTAAGGTATTTGATTGTACTCTAACTACAAAAATAAACCTAGACCATTATGTAATCGCCATCTTTGAACTTCCGGCCGCCATTACAACCAGTCTTGAACATAATTAGAGATTTCAATAGGGTCGGGGTCAGAGCGTCGAAACACCGTAGCGTCGAAACGCCATTCGGTATAAAAACGCGATGGGTCACTCGGTATAAAATCTGTGCACGATGCGCCATAGCGTCGAAACGCCATTCGACCTAAAATTTTATACCGAGTGGTACATCCCGTATGGGTCACAAGACCTAAAACAGGGTTTTATACGTTATGAACCCTCCAGTATGGGTCATTCGGTATAAATACAGGATTTTATACGCTGCGGCCCGTACTGCACGTACCGTTCGACCTAAATATTTATACCGAATGGCGTTTATACGCAACGGTACATCACGTCGGAAATTTATATCTAACGCCGCTCTCGTTTTATACCTTACGCCGCTTCTTGCACATTAGCAACCCCTATAATTACACTTTTCATTTAAAACTTTAAAATCTTACCACACTTATAACCTTTTATATCGAATGACCCGTCGCGACGGGCCATTCGGTATAACACTTTATAAAGTTTTAGGTCGAATGACCCATCGCGACGGGCCATTCAGTATAAAACTTAATAAAGTTTTAGGTCGAATGACCCATCGCGACGGGCCATTCAGTATAAAACTTTATAAAGTTTTAGGTCGAATGACCCGTCGCGACGGGCCATTCAGTATAAAACTTTATAAAGTTTTAGGTCGAATGACCCGTCGCGACGGGCCATTCAGTATAAAACTTTATAAAGTTTTAGGTCGAATGACCCGTCGCGACGGGCCATTCAGTATAAAACTTTATAAAGTTTTAGGTCGAATGACCCGTCGCGACGGGCCATTCAGTATAAAACTTTTTAAAGTTTTAGGTCGAATGACCCATCGCGACGGGCCATTCAGTATAAAACTTTACAAAGTTTTAGGTCGAATGACCCGTCGCGACGGGCCATTAAGTATAAAACTTTACAAAGTTTTAGGTCGAATGACCCGTCGCGACGGGCCATTCAGTATAAAACTTTACAAAGTTTTAGGTCGAATGACCCGTCGCGACGGGTCATTCAGTATAAAACTTTATTAAGTTTTAAAGTTTTATACTGAATGGCCCGTCGCGACGGGTCATTCGACCTAAAACTTTATAAAGTTTTATACTGAATGGCCCGTCGCGACGGGTCACTCGACCTAAAACTTTATAAAGTTTTATACTGAATGGCCCGTCGCGACGGGTCATTCGACCTAAAACTTTATAAAGTTTTATACTGAATGGCCCGTCGCGACGGGTCATTCGACCTAAAACGTTTTAAAGTTTTATACTGAATGGCCCGTCGCGATGGGTCATTCGACCTAAAACTTTATAAAGTTTTATACCGAATGACCCGTCGCGACGGGTCGTTCGACCTAAAACTTTATAAAGTTTTATACCGAATGGCCCGTCGCGATGGGTCATTCGACCTAAAACTTTATAAAGTTTTATACTGAATGGCCCGTCGCGACGGGTCACTCGACCTAAAACTGCTTCCACACCCAGAGCAAAGTTCTCGAGTTTATACCGAATGGCCCGTCGCGATGGGTCATTCGGTCTAAAACTTTATACCGAATGGCCCGTCGCGACATACCATTCGATATAAAAGTGTTTGTCCTGTCAAAATAAAGTTTCAGAGAGGAGAGGGTCATTCAGTATAAAAAGTGACACGTTTTAATAGGGAAAATGGACTTTAAAATATTTGGTGGAAAATTATACGTTATGACCCTCATGTCGAATCGCAGGACTTTAATTTTTAAAAATACTTAGTCGTTTGAGGAAAAGTTTTTAGGTCTTATGGCGTTTCTACGCAACGCCGCACACAACATTTCGTGGACATAGAAAAAATTTCAGTAAAATATATTTTTATACTGAATGGAGCACACTTTTGACACTTATAAAATCGAAGCATAGGTTTTATACCGAGTGGCGTTTCGACGATATGGTGTTTCGACACTCTGACCCCGACCCATTTCAATAATTTTGCCGGAATACATTGAAGCACAGCTTTCTTGAACGTCGGTTCAATCCGCGGTTCTATCGCGGATTGACCTGTCGAGAAGGCTGTGCATTGAGGAAGTAGCATGGTCGTAATGGCGCCTGGATGTGACTAAACGACGCGTAAAATTGCCTTGATTGCAATAGTTAAAAGGTTATTAAATATTGATTCTCAAAATATACACGTATATAAGGTAAAAAGCGAACTATGCATCATGGATGAGGAACAAAAGTTTTGGGACATTTGTTTCCTATTTTTTTTATTTATGGGTTTCTATAAAGCATAACAATTTTTAAATATTATTTTATATAGAAAACCCGCAACTGACGTCACATCCGGACTACAACAATGGAACAAATAAATTGAACTGATGGACAAACAATCAGCTGTCAAAATAATAAAATTGCAACCATAGAAATAAAAACAAGTGTAGCAATATAGTAACTGCTCGCCATTTAAAACGTTTAATGATAGACAACGACTAAAGTGAAAGTTTTGTATGTGTATTTTTTTTTTTTTCCAAAATCAGAAGACATTTTTTTTGACAGCGTGTTGTTTGTCCATCGATTCAATTCATTTGTTTCATTGTTGTCTTTTGGTGTTGCTAGTAGCTTATTGTTTACATGTAAAAATGGAAACAAAGATCAAGAAACAACAGCTGATAATATCACGGGAGATGGGTGTAACCAGAGAAGTGTTCGATTGGCTTAATAAAGAAATAATTAACGTGGTGAACGGAAAAGTTCGGGTAGGGCCAACTGTCTCGTTCGTAACGTACACGCTAAGTCGATGTGAACAGTCTCGTTGCTTCGCAGTGTTTCAACATTCTTAAGTTAATTGTTAACATATTCTTAAGTGGTTTTAAACAACGCTTTACACCTTTGCCCTTAAAACTGATTGTAAATGGCCAGGCGCGTAACTAAGCATTGGTAACCCGAGTAGATACCCGGGTAAAATTTCCCTAAGTATAAGTTTCTTGCATGCCTACAGCTATTACAATTCCACTATAGGACCAACCGCCCAAACCTAGCCCCAAACTTAGACCAAACTTAGCCCCAAAACTCAATAGTACTTAATCATTCTCGTCCATTTTTCCATTTGTATTTAAGTTTTCTGGTTTGTGCACTACACAAACGACTGTGTTTCAGTTTTGCATTTAGTCCGGTAATTTTTCTGAAACGCTCAGAAATCACTCTAAAACCCCGAATTTAAAAAAATCGCCTGCGGCGCTGTTGTTGGGGGGCTCACCCCCCCCCCCAAACCCTCCTGCTATTTTTGCCTGAAGTCCCTAACTCCGCATCTTACCCGGGTTATATTAGTACTCTGGCTACGCCCCAGTAAATGGCGCTTATGTTACAAGATCAATGTTTTTTCTTTCTCCCTTGAATCCGTCTGTGACGTCACCGTGAGGTAAACAACAACGCTGTTCAAGAATTAACTTAGTGCTGAAAAACAATATAATTTAATTTTGTCAATCTCTTCACAAAACCAATGAAAAACCATTCTGGATTTGAAGTACAATATTACATCAAATATTTTATATTGTGTTTGTCGTAATGAATGTGTAAATATACTTATTTACATTGAGATTTATTATGAGTAATCAGTATAAAGAAGAGGTTCTATTTAATCCATGTATTTAATCAATGTATTTAATCAATGTACAATAGAGCTGTGAAAATATTGAAGGACGTCTATATTTTACCAAGAGCACTTAACAAGGCCCAATCCCAAATTATTTAATCATTCTTTAAATTTTATGCAAATTAATATTTCTTTTGTTATGCCTCGGTCATGTGACTTTGACAAGGGTGTAACACATCTTGAGGATTTAGTCCTTGACGAAAGGAGTCAGAAGTAGGTTTTCCTAGGGGGGGGGGGATGAAAACGCTTTCGCTACTTACTCAAACAAGAGAGGTAGGGCTCTGGGAGCTACGTGCTCGGAAAAAACTTCGATCAACAAATCGCACATATTTATGAATTTTTAAATGGGTTGGAGGGGGGGGGGGGGGTGACGTAAATTCACATCTGCTTCTCCCCCCCGTTCCAATACCACTGAGTCGAGTCCTTCATATATTGAGGGGTCCAGATAGTAGCAGATGTGAAATAGGCCCAAGTATGTACGTCCGTTCTGGAAAGTTCAATTAATAGCTTGATTACCTCTTTTAACTGAAACCATTTTATGTGGTTAAACTTGTATTTAAAAATACATAACATTCAAACTTATTCCAGACAACTGTGACATAATTGTCATTCGCGCGTTCTAGGACGTTAAAGAAGTCAAATTTCATTCTATAGTGTATTGCAATGAATCTGTGGTCCTAGGATCCCGCCCACCTTCCCCTACCTCACTCCATACCTTGAATCGCCAGCTCAGGCAAGCCGCGAGTGGTGTTGGTAGCTACTACCCGGCCAATCGATGTATGGAGTGAGGTAGGGGAAGGAGGGCGGGATCCTAGGACCACAGATTCATTGCAATGCACTTTAAAGTTCAGTTTAAAAAAAACTTATTTTGTTTGGTCTACTGTTGTTTTTGCACCTATATTAAGTGCGATTGGTAACTGCTCTAACAGACTTAAAATTGGTGTCATTGCGTTAGTAATGTTACGTGCACTCGGTTGAAGATAATACTTTTCAATGGTGGTGAATCGTATTGCTGGTTCCCAAGAAACTCTCGAATGAAAACTTCCATGCAAATTGTCTAGAAAAAGGGTCGCGCGAGGGTCCGTGTCCGGCTGGTGACTAGCGCTCCGGTGTCGGCATCTTCCATGACAACCTTGAACTACTCTAAAAAACTGTAATAGTTTAATAAGTCGTCAACAGATAACACCAACACGAGTTAAGTCTACGGCAGCGCGTTCAAGTGCGAAAACTTGTCCCTACTGGCGGTGGAACAGCCTTAATAATGTAACTATTAAAATCAGTATTTGTATTGTAATTCATTTGCACATATTGTGCCAAACGACTGATTACAGGATATTATTATTTTATTTTTCAATGTTTCTTTTATGAAGTAAAATATATATTTTTTTTCACTTGTTCCTTAAACAAATTTATATTTTTGAAAAACGCCTGTTTCATACTTCTAAATTCTAATGTACACTTAGGTCGGAATTCATAGTCGTCCCCTACCTCTAGGGGCTTCCGTTTTTGCCAGATAATTTCATACAAATTATTTCCCATAAAGCAAACAAAAACTTATACAACAACGGGTGCCCCTAGGAAAAGGGGATGACTACGAATTCCAGCCACATTGTTATATGTTACTAAAAAATCAGTGCAATACACAATTTATAGAAATTTCATTTGTTTGATAATTTATTTTTATTTGAGAATATTATATAAATAAGAATATAATCATTAAATACATACAAACTAGGAATGGGACGTTTAAACGTTTAACGTGGCAGTGACTTAAAGCGTTTACATTTATTACACCGCAGGTAGACATTCGTGATGAGGCAGTTATATGCACAAGTTTCTTTTATTTTAATTTCCATAATATAATGGGAGTACAATAATGTTACAAAATTAAACGAATTACATAATATTATATATAACCCATTTCGGGTGTTCCAGGCAATTGTCAGTCAATTTAATAATAAATGTATAACTACAACAGAAAATATGCAAAAAAACTGTTACGTAAAATGGGTGGAGGAAAGAAAAAACGTTTAAACGCGAATTTCTAAAAAAAGTTAAACGTTTGGACAATTAAACGTATATGCCCATCAATAATACACTCACACATCATCGTGATCATTGATTGGTTCAAGTGCCAGCGTGCGTCTGTCCGCCGCAGGAGTGTCCCACACCGCTGCCACCTACAAGGCTGGCCACGCCCACTGGGAGTGGTTACGAGCATACACATCTCATCAGGGTAATTGGTTGGTTCTAATGCCAGCGTGCGTCTGTTATCCACAGCAGTGTCCCACACCGCTGCCACCTACTAGGCCGGCCACGCCCACTGAGAGTGGCTACGAGCATACACATCTCATCAGGGTAATTGGTTGGTTCTAGTGCCAGCGTGCGTCTGTCCGCCACAGCAGTGTCCCACACCGCAGCAGTGTCCCACACCGCTGCCACCTACTAGGCCGGCCACGCCCACTGAGAGTGGCTACGAGCATACACATCTCATCAGGGTAATTGGTTGGTTCTAGTGCCAGCGTGCGTCTGTCCGCCACAGCAGTGTCCCACACCGCAGCAGTGTCCCACACCGCTGCCACCTACTAGGCCGGCCACGCCCACTGAGAGTGGCTACGAGCATACACATCTCATCAGGGTAATTGGTTGGTTCTAGTGCCAGCGTGCGTCTGTCCGCCACAGCAGTGTCCCACACCGCAGCAGTGTCCCACACCGCTGCCACCTACAAGGGTAGCCACGCCCACTGAGAGTGGCTACGAGCATACACATCTCATCAGGGTAATTGGTTGGTTCTAGTGCCAGCGTGCGTCTGTCCGCCACAGCAGTGTCCCACACCGCAGCAGTGTCCCACACCGCTGCCACCTACAAGGGTGGCCACGCCCACTGGGAGTAGCTACGAGCATACACATCTCATCAGCGTAATTGATTGGTTCTAGTGCCAGCGTGCGTCTGTCCGCCGCAGCAGTGTCCCACACCTCAGCAGTGTCCCACACCGCTGCCACCTACAAGGGTGACCACGCCCACTGGGAGTGGCTACGAGCATACACATCTCATCAGCGTAATTGATTGGTTCTAGTGCCAGCGTGCGTCTGTCCGCCGCAGCAGTGTCCCACACCTCAGCAGTGTCCCACACCGCTGCCACCTACAAGGGTGGCCACGCCCACTGGGAGTGGCTACGAGCTGTTCCCCGGCTTGGGCTTCTACAAGTTCCACGCGTACGGCGCGACGTGGCAACAGGGTCAGCAACACTGCATCGCGGAGGGGACGCACCTCATCGTCATCAACTCCCAGCGCGAGGCCGACATGGTTATGACGCTGTTCAGTCGGTACGCGACGATGCCGGGGGCGGAGCAGACGGTCTGGGCGTGGACGGATGTGCACGAGAGGGGAGGGAACGGAAACTACGTCACTACGTTGGGTAAGGCCTTTTCTGCACTAGGACACTGACTTGTTGAGTAACATACTGTTCTGAGGTATCTAGTAGGAATGGCAATCGATATTCAATGTGATTTCGATAAACCATGATTAAAAAATTATCGAATGGTTTCTTTAAAAAAAAGCTTATTCGTGTTATGCATTGTTTCGGTCTTCTTGACCTTTGTAGTATTGAAATGCTTAAAGAGGCTGCCAAAATACTGGGCCTTGGGCCTCATATGTGATTACTCTCAACAGTGTCACGTCACATGTGATCCAAAGAAGAATTGCTACATTGTTATGCGCTCATTAATGTGACGTTATAAGATTGCCTCATGTTTTCATGACTGTGATCTAATCGATTACAGAATTTTTTATTTTATCTTTGAACATCCCTAGTTGTATTAAAAGATACTTTAGTTCAAAGGGAGAAATGTATTTAAACTTTTATCTTACTCCAGAATGACCGCGCGAGAATTGCCAAGTTCCACTTTAGTACAAGAGTGGTGTTTTACCGATCCCTATAAATGTCTTTATTGTGGACACGCGCGCGCAATGTCCCGTCGACATTCTTGACAATCAATTATCGCCTCATTGTGCATTACCAAAAATCTTAATAATGCATATTGGAATCAACACCTGTTCAAACGGCCTTTGTCTTTCTAAACGACTGACCCAGTTTTCGCAGCAGAGCTTCCATTCAAAATTTGACATTTATAAAACACACTTTTGACAAACTGAAATTAATAACCTACCGTTATTTATATGTTATAATAGTGCGTATTTAATAGCCGATAATGGTGTTGGTGGTTACTTCCGTTATGTTACCGATCTTGTGAAACAATTAGGAAAGCTGTCATTCCATTCATCTGTTGGGCTGCGACCGCCAAGCTACAAGTATAGGTTTGCAGGATAACCGGTTTGACTACTGCAAGCTGGGTTGAGATAGATTTTAGGTAAAGGTGATGAAGTCTCATTGTTATTCTGTTGCAGGTAAACCATTGACCGAAGCCGGGTTTGCTATCTGGGCTGCGACTGAGCCGAACGATCTGGGACCCGACGATTGTGTTTTAACCTATCGTAACAACGCCTACTTGGCAGACGCCGCTTGTACCAGACTGTTTGCGTTCATTTGTGAACTGGAACTATCAGTGGCGTATCCAGGGGGAGGGTTTAACTAAACCCATATTATAGAGAGTGGAACCGAAACATAATTAGGGTTCCGGGGGGCTTGCCCCCCGAAAAAGTTTTCGTCAAGGTCATTTTAGTGCAAATCTGTGCGTTTTACAGCGTCCAACTGAAACAAGATTACTCAGTTTCTGGCAACACATTTTTTCCTTAGCACCGCTAATAAAAGTAACCTCAATCAATAATTTGCATGTTTGTCGTATTGCTTTTGCTTTTAATTACAACAATATTCAATAATTATAAAACAAAACATCTAAATGGCTATTGAAATACTTTCTATTGATACTGCCTATTGAAATACTGTCCATTGAAATGTAAACGGTCATTTTCCATGTTTCCTTTGCAAAAGGGGGGGGGGGGTGTCCCTACCCCTTTCTCCCGTGTATACGCCACTGGGAACTATAGAGAGCGTATAAACTTTATCATACCGATCTGAGATCCGTATCTACCACCCTTTTCATAAAGTCGCCACACAGCAACATTTGGGCCGCGGACTTCACAAGTGAGTGAGGCTTGGCCAACCGAATGCGAGTATTGGTGAAAGCCGCCCGCTGATTGGCTCCGACACGCCCATCTGTGACGTCCCTAGCCCCAAAGTTGCTGTGGAGCCACTTTACACACTCTCGCTACATTAACAGATTCCTAGCGTTCTATCCCACATTTGTAAAGGCGGCCTCCCGCTTTATCGGAAGTACACAAGCCTTATTAGTCACGCCCTTTGTGTTAGGAATATCCAGGTAACCAACCAAAGGATGAACTATCTTTAAGGGACCTGTTTCAAGTAGATGATAGGAACTAGGTAACTAGAATATTAAGTTGGTAGTTTGTAATCTTTCGTACTTATGAGACTAGTAGCTGTGGGTCTAGTCTTGATTACTACATTACCTACGGTGACCAGACGTACCGGTTTGACCGGGACAGTACCGTTATCGGAACACTTGTACCGGTGTCCCGAGAGACTCACTGAAAAAACATATTCTTTACAGGAATGTAATTTTTGGGGAAAAGGTGTCCCGGTATTCTGTCAATTAAGACAACGCGGTCGATTGTAACTGTTGTAAGGAGTGTGTTGGGAGGGGCTTACAGTTGCTAGCCCTCGGCACATGCGGGTCGCATTCGCAGACGCTGACTCACGCACTCAAGCACTCACTCATCTTACAGTTAGCAGAGTCAGTGGCGTATCCAGGAATTGGGAAAGGGGGGGTTTTCAACTCAACCCATATTATAGAGAGTGGAACCGAAACATAATTGGGGTTCCGGGGGGCTTGCCCCCCGAAAAAATTCTCGTCCAGGTCATTTAAGTGCAAATCTGTGCGCTTTACAGCGGCCAACTGAAACAAGATTATTCAGTTTCTGGCAACACATTTTTTCCTTAGCACCATGTTGGTAGATAAAAATATAATTATAGATCGCTACGTGTAGTTTTAACAAAAACAAATGTCTAAAATTCTGTCTATTGAAATGTAAACGGTCATTTTCCATGTTTTCTTTGCAAAAGGGGGGTGGAGGTTTGTCCCCCCCCCCCTCCCCCCCCCCCCCCGTGTATACGCCACTGAGCAGAGTGTATTCTGTCAACAGGCGGCTGGTGAAATACGAACGGGCATAACATGACTAAAAAAATATACCCACATTCCTTTAAATACTTAATATGTATTAATTAAAATTAATATGAATAAAAATGTATTGATATTTATTTCGTTTTATTAATTCATGTTAGAGACCTGTTTTCTGGGCATTTTGAATTAAAATATTGATATTATTATTTTCATTCATATTCAAATTTGAATTAAAAATGTTTCGCCTCTTTCGACTGACCAGACCCCGTAATAGTCCATGGAGTTCGTAATCCTTACACTTTGTGAGTCTCGGTTTGCAATATTTTAATGTGGTCACTTTAACATTACCTAGCCTCTCATATGCACTCGGAGAAGTTTCTACACTCGACGTAGAGTGCAGATAATTAAAGTTTGGCATAGTTTGAAGCACCACCACTAAGATATGTGGCCTCAACCCAGCATAACAAATGTGAATAGTTACAAATAATCTGAACAAATATATGATTGTCGGGTTGTCATCTTGGTAAGGGGTGGTGGTCACAAAGCGATGGAGGGGAAAATCAGGGGAGCGTCATATAAGGAAAATCTCAAGGGTCTATAGTTGAGACAGTTTACAATTGGTGCAATTTGTACACTGATAATGTATGTTGGACATGTCTGGATCAATTTTAGCATGTTTCTTTCATCTATGTTTTATAAAGTACACTCAACTCTTTTATATTTTCTACTAATATTTTATATTCTAAATATTTGTAAATAATGTACATGCTGGATAATAGCAAATAAATTAAAGTGGATTATGTAATTTTGTAATAACTATTATATTTGTTTCACTATTTTTTACGATTCAAAACGCTTAAAGCTACAAGTAATAATTATTAGTGCAAAATAAACAATTTAATGCTTGAAACCATATTTTCTTGTTGCACAATAATAAATAGTAAATATAAATGTATCACCGCTATATTATCGATCAAAGAAATTAAACTTCTCAACATTTAGAAAGAGGCTTGTTGAAAATATATTTATATTTAGTATTTACTATACCGTGCGTACGACTCGCTCAATTGTACTGTATCTCTTATTTTCATTAATGAATTTCCTTTGTTATAATTATAAACATGAAACACTAGAATAATAACATACACA
The DNA here is from genome assembly GCA_945910005.1 of Isoperla grammatica. Classification (NCBI taxonomy): domain Eukaryota; kingdom Metazoa; phylum Arthropoda; class Insecta; order Plecoptera; family Perlodidae; genus Isoperla; species Isoperla grammatica. The sequence continues at coordinate 47,036,244 of OX246741.1, forward strand.
TCTGTTGTTTATAACACGTGTGTTAACTAAAGTCTATGTCAGGGAAAGGTTGCGCCGAGGCAGATAAACTTCTCCGCCGCGCTCTTCCCCCACCATGCGGCTCGGCTACTCGACAAGGGTGAACGACTATTGACATTCCGCAGAGAAGGCCCGTCAAGATAATGGTAATTGGTAACAGGTGAAATTTAAAAACACATTTTTGTTGTTTTGTAACTTTTATCGAATTATTAGGAATATTGAAGAAAAACTAACATACCCTCGTTTTTTAATCACAAAAAACACCAGAAATTAAGCTAGTAAACACAATTAAACACATGTAGTTTTTAGCTTTGGCGATAGATTATGTAATAATCTATGTCGAAATAGTGAGTGAGTGAGTGAGTGAGTGGCAGAGTTGTGTTCTATGTTTGATAACAATGACGGTGACGATGAAGTGTTATTCAATGTAATATATACTGAAATGAGATAATGGTTTTTTACTAACATTAACTCTTCATATTGTAATATGATCAGTTTTCGACTCTAACGCATACCAAAGGTCAAATCATGACTTTGAAAATCACTTTTCATTTTTATATTGCATGTGAATTAGATACCATTAAAAATGTAGCAACAAAAAATATATAAATAAAAGTAATGATGGTGAATTAGAATCCACATAACAATTTAGTAAATACTTACCATAAACAACATAAACAATAGATTACTTGTCAGTAAATGAAATTGCAAAGATTCACATGAACCACAAGGGCATTGTTAAACATCTGCAAATTCAACCATTATTAAAATGTACACCGTTAAATACGGCACATAGAGTAGCCAACTTGAAAATAAATAACAATAAAGATAACATGGAAAACCCATTCACAATTAAACAACTATCGATCATTATCGTCACCGTCATTGATATCAAACATTGAACGCAACTCTGCCACTCACTCACTCACTCACTCACTCACTCACTCACTATTTCGACATAGATTACAACATAATCTATCACCAAAGCTAAAAACAACATGTGTTTAATCTACGTGTGTTTACTAGCTTAATTTCTGGTGTTTTTTGTGATTCAAAATCGAGGGTATGTTAGTTTTTCTTCAATATTCCAAATAATTCGATACAAGTAACAAAACAACAAAAATGTGACTTTTTTAATTTCTACTCTTACCAATTACCATTATCTTGACGGGCCATCTCTGCGGAATGTCAATAGTCATTCACCCTTGTCGAGTAGCCGAGCCGCATGGTGGGGGAAGAGCGCGGCGGAGAAGTTTATCTGCCTCGGCGCAACCTTTCCTGACATAGACTTTAGCAACAAATACAATTTTTGTAAAATATACTTGACAAGATATGAAGATCATTATTAATGTTTTATACCTAAGGAATCTATTGAGTGTAATAAATGTAAAATGCATGAATGCATAAGTAAAATGTACTTAAGTGCAGACAAAGAAAGAACATTTTGAATCTGTTGCCCGAATCCAAGTGCTTCGAATGAGCAGCAATACAATTCCATATCCTAGATAGGCTAAATCACTTTCCAGTTGACGTGACATATTTCTCACAAAAGTATTTTCTTTAAATCGTGTCCGCGCAGCCTACGTCGTTAAGGGCGTAATCGGCAGACTCGAACACGAAGCAGTTCTCATTCTTGCCCCCATTTGGACGGCCGCTCCTCCATGTGGTGAATAGTTACACTTACACCAGACGGTACCCAAGTAGCAGGAACTGTGCCTGAAATCAAAAACTTGTGTATTTTTCTAACCCGGAATTGACGGGCCGTGTCTGACAAGGGATGAATCGGCCCTAATGTATTTCATATTTGGAGTTTAACGACGTACGCGACAAATAGGTAATATGACGTCGGGGTTTAGAGGAACGAAAGGAAAGGAGGAAAGGACGACAAGGGACAAAAAGGACATAAATGGCAGGAAAAGAGAAAGGTAAAAAGGTGAACAGCCTTATCTTCTGGCTTCTCCCCCAAGACCTGTCCGACCGATTAGGGTGGCTCTACCAGAAGCACATACACTTTGCCGGCATTGCTCTCCGGACACCAAAGCACGCCCACCTGCCCACAAGGTATAGCAGCCCCTGGGCAGGGTTATATTGAATACTCCCAAACTATACTTGGTTCCAACCTAGCTAGCAGCCTGCCAATCACTAACATGACAGAGCTACTTTTCCGTTGTCTTCTATGTTGAAGGTTGTAAATGTCAATCATGTCTACATCTCCAAAGAACTTTGATTCGGTTACACACAGTTAAAAAAGCCGGGACCTTCCAGGCTTCCTCTATATAGAGTAAGCTGTATCCGTAGAAGTCAAGTTATTTGTCTGTGGGGTTTGTAGCTGTCAGTACCTGTCGAGAAGGTGAGTGCTTTCTTGATTAATGGGCATGATTGAAATCGATTATCTACACAATGTACTAGACTTTAAGTACTCGCATACCGACCTCAGATGCTACGGCCCCTTTCAAACACTCTCATTCCATGGAAATCAAACCATACCAAACGTTTTTCCACACATACGCAAATGTAGTCATCCGCTGAGTAAATTGCTTAACCTGTTTAAATAAATTAAATAAATTCACATTTAGAGTCTACCCACTCAGTAACTAAACTGATTTGCAGTGGGGCACTTTAATTTAAAGTGATTTAACCAACCATGAAGGCTTCGAACACCATCGACGAGAGAGCGACAACCAATCAAAGATCGATATTTCAAATACGAAACATATGAATCAGTGATTCGTCAGTGCGAACACCTGTGGACAATTGCCAGAATGAACAAGGCCGATTCAGAACAACTTTGAATTTATTGAGTGCTTCGTTGTTAAGACGGCTCCAAAGTCACCGTTTACTTATTCCTAAGTTAAGAAGAAATGAAATTGAATCCACATTATAAGTTAAAAAACTTCTGCCTGAAGCGGGATTTCCTAAGTTAAGAAGAAATTAAATTGAATCCACATTATAAGTTAAAAAACTTCTGCCTGAAGCGGGATTTAAACCCGGGACCTTCTGCATTGGAAGCAGGGATGCTAACCACTGGACCAACGAGCCACCGTTATAGGTAAACTACATACATTATCCCTAATTGACCAATTTCATTTAGATGGTGAGAATTACAGATGTATAAGTTGGTACCATGGCTCTCAGCTGTGTCGTAACTATGAGTAAACGTGCAACTACAATTATTCATCGTAAACAAATTTAACATCACCTGGCAGTGATTGGCAGTACCTTTTCATAGGTTTCACGCATGTCACATCTTTGCACGTGGCGGCAACATTTGTGATCAAACTTTGACGCTGCCATGGAGAAACTATTTAATAAATATGATATGATAATAATTTGTACTTTATATAACAAAATTTCATTCATAAATTATTAATTTAATTATTAATTGTATTTATGGTTATGTGTTTGAAAAGAAAATTTGTTAATAAATATAATCTAGACACGTATCTGCTAATTCCATAAATTTTTGTCATCTTTATCCTGGCATTGGCACAACCAATTAAGTTACATGAACTTTTGCAGCCGTCCGCAGTGGGTCATCCCTACGGTTGGGGCGCAGGTCCTAAGCGGGCCCGTGGGTTCGAATCCCATAAGGCATGACCTTTTGGGTTCAAATCCCACAAGTCATAAGGTTTCGTAATTTGTCCTTCATCTTCGTCTATCTCTCTTAAGCCCCAACCACAATTTTAGCATCGTGACCGTGATCGGGATCGGGATCGGGATCGGGATCGGGATAGGGATCGGGATCGTATTATTTATCATGATAAATTATTACGACATTACGATTTATTGTGAACAGAGCCATAATAATGTAAGTTAACTTTACCACAATATTCCTTATTGCGATTGCAATCCTGATACCGACAATTGTGGCTGGGGCTTTCTTTATAAACGGTTAATATATTCCCCGTTATTTAACACCACTGTACGATATAGTCCTCCAAATATGTCCAGCTAGAAACATATTATTCGATAAACGTCATGTCTGTCAAATCAAAAGAAACCAAATATATTGTTCTAGTTTTGTTGCTAAACTGATATTCAAGATGAGAACTTTTTTCGTGATCAACTCCTTCGGCTCTTCTAAATAAACAGTTGGATCCATTTTTTGCCATTCGTTGTGTTGCATTTTTGATCGGTTTTTGTATTGATATTACTTTAGCCCTATATTGTTTCATGTGCTCTTCATAGCAAGGTTAACAAATAAGTAATAATTTTTCGTAGAAATGCCCGTTATAGGTGCACGCCAGCTTTATCTGATGTGCTCCTCTTCAGTTGACTAACTAGGTTATTTGGATGTTTGGATAGTTGGTAAGGAATGTCAGAAAGCTGAAGGTAGGACTCAATCTCAGCATTCGCATTTACGACTGAAGAAACCTAGGGAAAAAACTCAAGTCAGGATTGCCAGTGGCCGAATCGAACCGGCGACCTCACTGATCAGGGTCTCGCGTCTTACCGCTAAGCCACCTCTATCGTTAAAGGGCATTAATAATAATACAATATTACACATTATCTGTTCTTAACCTCATATTTTCGTCAATTGTTTATCCTCACTTACTTGTTTCTCGTTACAACATCATGTTTCATTTAGATTAGGAAAATACCATCTGATGTAGCATTGACCTTTGACCTGCAATACCAAGAAAGATTAAGAACGTCTTTATTAAAAAACTAATAAATTCATTTTAATTGGGATTTTCAAAACAAACAAAAAAACTCTTCAATTGGAGGATATGCGAATATGCCGTTTGATTAACTTGCAATCGTTTAGGTTCGTTTGATTTTACCACGCTGACCTAAACTATAGTGTAGGATAGAGTTTTTTTTATTTTTTATGTTAGACTTCCTTCTCACGAAATTAAAGTTGAAAGTAATTCAGTATAGCAAGCAGATCACACAGAGTAAGTGATATCAATCATCATGGAGCTGGTTATGCTAGCAAGAGTGATAGTAGCAGGTGTCCTTGTGGCAGTGGTTCAAGGTCATGAGAACGCATCCGCAACGCAAGGAATCAAGATGAGTGTAGACATAACAGGTAAGACAACACCCTGTGTATAGTTACCATCACGGTCCTCTAAATCTGTATGCACAAACATAAAATCAAGGTTTGATCACGGATAATAATAGTACCTGATAAGATACAACTATATGGTTAGATCATGAAGTAGAAGGTTCTATTATAAATCCATGGTTAATGATGATCTTGTATGCATTAATGAACCTAATTGATATAACACTTAAAAACATTTTAATTTTTGTGTACTGTTGTTCTTGAAGATTTAGGAGACCGTGATGATACTCATACAAAGGGTCATAGATAGTTTTTGAAATGGTCTATTGGCAGTTGGCCTCCGTTTTCAAAAGATCACAAATCCCAAGAACATAATTATGTGTTCAGTTTAAGCATCGTTCACAATTAGTCGTAAGGCGTAAGGAGTCAGTCGTCAGGTTTATGTCGCAAGGCGTAGGAAAAGCCAACCGTTAACAATAACAATATTTTGTAATGCCCCGTTGTTCTACGCATGCGCAACGGACGCGGCGATGACGATGCACAGCCTTTGTATGTTCGGCCACGGTGTTGGACACATGACTGCATGGCAGTGTATCAGCTGTGTATGGTAGGAGTGGGAGATACCTTGTTGTGATTGGTTCATCGTAAGAGTCTCGTCGTAAGAATTGGATTTTGGGCAATTCACTTCGGTTTACGCCTTATGCTACGTTTACAGCTACGCGTTGCGAGCGAAGCGAGGGCGCGAGCTCCAATCAGCGGCCGAGTTTCATGCAAAGAAGTTATAGTTTCACGCAAACTCGGCCACTGATTGGAGCTCGCGCCTTCGCTTCGCTCGCAACGCGTAGCTGTAAACGTAGCTTTACGCCTTATTACGTACGACGCGTTGTGAACAGTAACATTAAAATATATAGGCTTGGCAACAATATTAATCCATACGCCTTACGCCTTAGACCTTACGCCTTAAAACTGATCTTGAATTAGCCTTAAGCTAATCACAAGCCATCGTAAGGCGTAAGGTGTAAGCCGTAATTGTTTATGGAGTAAGGCGTAAAGACTGTCAAAGAATTGAACTCCTAACGCCTTACACCTTACGATGGGTTATGACCAGGACATTAAATTTGTGCATCCTGAAGCCTCTTCATTTATGACATTTCTATTTAACAAGCGTAAAAGTATATACCAGGCAGTGCATATTTCATTTGTCAATGTCAACAACACAGAATTGTACTCTAACTACAAAAATAAACCTAGACCATTATATAATCGCCATCTTAGAACTTCCGGCCGCCATTACAACCAGTCTTGAACATAATTCGTAATTTCAATAATTTTGCCGGAAAACATTGAAGCACAGCTTTCTTGAACGTCGGTTCAATCCGCGGTTCTATCGCGGATTGACCCGTCGAGAAGGCTGTGCATTGAGCAAGTAGCATGGTCGTAATGGCGCCTGGATGTGACTAAACGACGCGTAAAATTGCCTTAATTGCAATAGTTAAAAGGTTATAAAATATTGATTCTCAAAATATACACGTATATAAGGTAAAAAGCGAACTATGCATCATGGATGAGGAACAAAAGTTTTGGGACATTTGTTTCCTATTTTTTTTATTTATGGGTTTCTATAAAGCATAACAATTTTTAAATATTATTTTATATAGAAAACCCACAACTGACGTCCCATCCGGACTACAACAATGGAACAAATGAATTGAACTGATGGACAAAATCATCTGTCAAAATAATAAAATTGCAACCATAGAAATAAAAACAAGTGTAGCAATATAGTAACTGATCGCCATTTAAAACTTTTAATGATAGACAACGACTAAGTGAAAGTTTTGTATGTGTATTTGTATGTGTTTTGTTTTGTTTTCCAAAATCAGAATTCAGAAGACATTTTATTTGACAGCGTGTTGTTTGTCCATCGATTCAATTCATTTGTTTCATTGTTGTCTTTTGGTGTTGCTAGAAGCCTATTGTTTACATGTAAAAATGGATGCAAAGAACAAGAAACAACAGCTGATAATATCACGGGAGATGGGTGGAACTAGAAAAGCGTTCGATTGGCTAATTAAAAAAATAATTAATAATTAACGTGGCGTACGGAAAAGTTCGGGTAAAGCCAACTATTTCGTTCGTTACGTACACGCTAAGTCGATGTGAGCAGTCCCATTGCTTTGCAGTGTTATAACTTTCTTAAGTTAATTTTTAACATATTCCTAAGTGGTTGTAAACGACGCTTTACACCTTTGCCCTTAAAACTGATTGTGAATGGCGCTTATGTTACAAGATCAATGTTTTTTCTTTCTCACTAAAGTTCTTTGCAATGACTCTGTGGTCCTACAGTGGAGTTCCGCGGGAGTTTACACCAACCTTTTAGGTAGTTTTCTTGGTACACCCCTAGAGCAAAGTCCAGTCGAGCAATTAGCTCCATTCAAACTTGAGCAAAGGACGAGGGTTTTCAGATGACTGAATACACTCATCACATTCTTCAAGGCAATGAGGCCGTTCGTTCTAGGAAAACAAGAAATCCCGGGGTAGCTTATCTTTCAACGTATCTATGGGTGTCCAAAACGGGGGGAAATGGTGTGGCTTTGGTGTAAACTCCCACGGAACTCTACTGTAGGATCCCGCCCACCCTCCCCTACTTCACTCCATCCCTCGCCTCGACGGCGCAAGCCAGCCGTGAGGGGTACTTTTGTTATCGCACTGTCATCTTGACCGACGCAGATGACAAACAAACAAATATAAAAAGTGGGGCTTTTAACCAATCGAATCAATTTTTTTTATAACATGTTATTCGTGGCAAATCCAGATCAATGGAACATCTTGAATTTAAGCGATCAGACAAAAACTATGCCTTTTACGGACTTTGTTGAAATGAAAGCCTCAAATAACAATGCAACGTAGAGGGCATAGTTTTCTTTCGTCCGATCGTTAAAATTCAAGATGTCCCATTGATCTCGATTTGCCACGAATAACATGTCATACGAAAATTGATTCGATTGGTTAAAACCCCTAATTATTATATTTGTTTGTTTGTCTTCTACTCCGGTCAAAATGACAGGTGCGATAACAAAGGTACCCCTCGCGGCTGGCTGGTGCCGTCGAGGCGAGGGAAAAAGTGAGGTTAGGAAAGGTGGGCGGGATCCTAGGACCACATATTCATTTCAAAGAACTTTAAAGTGAAATGAATCTGTCTGTGACGTCACCGTGAGATGAACAACAACGCTGTTCAAGAATGAACTTAGTGCTGAAAAACAAATTAATTTATTTTTGTCAATCTCTGCACAAAATCAATGAAAAACCTCTCTGGATATCTGTTATACAATTGCATTACATATTTTATATTATGTGAGTCGTAATAAATGTGTACATATACTAATTACAAATTTGAATTATTATGAGTAATCAGTATAAAGAAGAGGTTCTTCTTTAACCAATGTATTTAATTCATGTATTAAATCAATGTATTTAATCAATGTACAATAGAGCTGTGAAAATATTAAAGGACGTCTATATTTTACCAAGAGCACTTAACAAGGCCCAATCCCAAATTATTTTATCATTCTTTAAATTTTATGCAAATTAACATTTCTTTAGTTATGCCTCGGTCATGTGACTTTGACAAGGGTGTAACACATCTTGAGGATTTAGTCCTTGACGAAAGGAGTCAAAAGTATGTTTTCCTGGGGGGGGGGGTGGGGGGGGGGGGGGGGAGGGGAGGGGGATGAAAACGCTTTCGCTACTTACTCATACAAGAGAGGTAGCGCTCTGGACGCTAGGTGCTCGGAAAAAACTTCGATCAAAAAATCACATATATTTATGAATTTTTTAATGGGTTTGGGGGGAAGAGGTGAAGTAAATTAACATCTGCTTCTCCCTCCCCCCCCCCCCCCCCCCCCCCCCGTTCGAATACCACTGAGTCGAGTCCTTCATATATTGAGGGGTCCAGATAGTAGCAGATGTGAAATAGGCCTGAGTATGTACGTGCGTTCTGGAAAGTTCAATTAATAGCTTGATTATCTTATCTAACTGAAACCAATTTATGTAGTTAAACTTGTATTTAAAAATGCATAACATTCAAAATTATTCCAGACAACTGTGACATAAATGTCATTCGCGCGTTCCAGGACGTTAAAGAAGTCAAATTTCATTCAAGAGTTTAGTTTAAAAAGAAAATTATTTTGTTTGGTCAACCGTTGTTTTTGCACCTATATTTAGGGCGATTTGTAACTGCTCTAATAGACTTAAAATCGGTGCCATTGCATTAGTAACGTTACGTGCACTCGGTCGAAGATAATACTTTTCAATGGTCGCGAATCGTAATGCTGGTTCCCGAGAAACTCTCGAATGAAAACTTCCATGTAAATTGTCTAGAAAACGGCTCGCGCGAGGGTCCGTGTCCGGCTAGTGACTATAGCGCTCCGGTGTCGGCATCTTCCATGACAACCATGAACTACTCTCAACTGTAATAGTTTAATAAGCCGTCAACAGATAACACCAACACGAGTAAAGTCTACGGCAGCGCGTCCAAGTGCGAAAACTGGTCCCTACTGGCGCTGGAACAGCCTTAATAATGTTACTATAAAAATAAGTATTTGTATTGTAATTTATTTGCATAAATTGTGCCGAACGTCTGATTACAGGATATTATTATTTTATCTTTCAATGTTTGTTTTATGAAGTTAAATATATATATTTTGTTTTGCCTTGTTCCTAAAACAAATTTATATTTTTCAAAGACGCCTGTTTCATACTTCTAAATTCTAATGTACACTTAGGTTGGTATTCATAGTCGTCCCTTACCTCTAGGGGCGCCCGTTTTTGCCAGATAATTTCATACAAATTATTTCCCATAAAGCAAACAAAAACTTATACAACAACGGGTGCCCCTAGGAAAAGGGGATGACTACGAATTCCAGCCACATTGTTATATGTTACTAAAAAATCAGTGCAATACACAATTTATAGAAATTTCATTTGTTTGATAATTTATTTTCATTTGAGAATATTATATAAATAAGAATATAATCATTAAATACATACAAACTAGGAATGGGACGTTTAAACGTTTAACGTGGCAGTGACTTAAAGCGTTTACATTTATTACACCGCAGGTAGACATTCGTGATGAGGCAGTAATATGCACAAGTTTCTTTTATTTTAATTTCCATAATATAATGGGAGTACAATAATGTTACAAAATTAAACGAATTACATAATATTATATATAACCCATTTCGGGTGTTCCAGGCAATTGTCAGTCAATTTAATAATAAATGTATAACTACAACAGAAAATATGCAAAAAAACTGTGACGTAAAATGGGTGGAGGAAAGAAAAAACGTTTAAACGCGAATTTCTAAAAAAGTTAAACGTTTGGACAATTAAACGTATATGCCCATCAATAATACACTCACACATCATCGTGATCATTGATTGGTTCAAGTGCCAGCGTGCGTCTGTCCGCCGCAGGAGTGTCCCACACCGCTGCCACCTACAAGGCTGGCCACGCCCACTGGGAGTGGTTACGAGCATACACATCTCATCAGGGTAATTGGTTGGTTCTAGTGCCAGCGTGCGTCTGTCATCCACAGCAGTGTCCCACACCACTGCCACCTACTAGGCCGGCCACGCCCACTGAGAGTGGCTACGAGCATACACATCTCATCAGGGTAATTGGTTGGTTCTAGTGCCAGCGTGCGTCTGTCCGCCACAGCAGTGTCCCACACCGCAGCAGTGTCCCACACCGCTGCCACCTACAAGGCTGGCCACGCCCACTGGGAGTAGCTACGAGCATACACATCTCATCAGCGTAATTGATTGGTTCTAGTGCCAGCGTGCGTCTGTCCGCCACAGCAGTGTCCCACACCGCAGCCACCTACAAGGCTGGCCACGCCCACTGGGAGTGGCTACGAGCTGTTCCCCGGCTTGGGCTTCTACAAGTTCCACGCGTACGGCAAGACCTGGCAACAGGGCCAGCAACACTGCATCGCGGAGGGGACGCACCTCATCGTCATCAACTCCCAGCGCGAGGCCGACATGGTTATTACGCTGTTCACTCGGTACCCGACGATGCCGGGGGCGGAGCAGACGGGCTGGGCGTGGACGGATGTGCACGAGATGGGAGGGAACGGAAACTACGTTACTACGTTGGGTAAGGCCTCTTTTACACTAGGCAACTTACTTGTTGTGTAACATACTGTTTTAAGGTATCTAGTAGGGATGGCAATTGATATTCAATATGATTTCGATAAACCATGATACAATTATTATCTAATGGTTTCTTTAAAAAAAAAACATGTTTGTTTAATGCATTATTTCGGTCTTCTGGGGCCTTGGCTGTAGTATCGACACACTCAAAGATGCTGCCAAAATACTGGGCCTCGGGCCTCATATGTGATTACTCTCAACAGGTCACGTCACACGTGATCTAATGAATAATTGCTATATCGTTATGCGCTCGGTAAGGCGACGTTATGCAGCCCTAGTATATATGAAGAAGATACTTTGGTTCAAAGGGAGCTAGGTATCAAAACTTTATCTCACTCCAGGATTACAACGCGAGAATTGGCAAATACCACTGCAAGAGTGGTGATTTACCGACCCCTATTTAAGCCTTCACTGTGAATGCAACTCAACATTAGCGAAAATCTAAATACCGCATTTTGGAATCAACACCTGTTCAAACGGCCGTTGTTATACTAAACAACTGCCCCAGGTTTCGCAGAAGAGCATTTATTAAAAAATTTGCATTCATTAAATAATTAAAATAAAAATCTATGCTATTTTAAATGTTATAATGGTGCTTGTTAAATTGTCGATAATATTGTGTTGGTAGTTATTTCCGGTATTTGACCGATCTTGTGAATCAATTATGGAAGCTGAAATTCCATTCATCTGTTGGGCTGCGACCGCCAAGCTACAATTAGGGTTGTACAAAATCTGGAGAGAGCAGGAAAGCCGGTTTGATTACTATATTGAGAAAGATTGTAGGTATAGTTTGGTTAGCCGAACGGTCTCTCAAAGAAAGATAAGTTTCAGAACTAGGGTCTTTATTATGTTCTTTGTTCATTAAATGTTGTTGATGTTTCCTGTCATGTTCTTTGAATCGCCTCATCGCACATTCTCTCTGGCGACGGAAATATTTCAAATTTAATCAAATAGATTAAAAGAATTCTCTCAGCCTATTGATGGTTAACTGGATGTCTCTAAAATCACAGCTCTCCGTTTGACAGGACTGGTACTATTCAACTTCACGTGGAGTGTTTTCCCTTTTATGCGAAACAATTATGGCAGGTAAGATTTACACACAAAAAAACTTAACTGCCGGATGATTCGTAGGTCTTACGGAGGGGAACCGTCTGAGCAACCAAACTATAAAGGTGATGAAGTCTCATTGTTATTCTGTTGCAGGTAAACCATTGACCGAAGCCGGGTTTAATATCTGGGCTGCGACTGAGCCAAACGATCTGGGACCCGACGATTGTGTTTTAACCAATCGTATCACCGCGTTCTTGGCAGACGCCGCTTGTACCAGACTGTTTGCGTTCATTTGTGAACTGGAACTATAGAGAGCGTACATAGGCCTACTGGCCACGCCGTAAAAAGCAAGGTGTCCCCTAAAATTCTGAGAAGTGACGGTCGCTCCACACGGTCCATTTCGACGGTATTCACCGCGGGATTTCTCGATACCTGTATTGTTATTGTCCACTGCATTGACTGCACTGACCGTGGATGAAATGCGACCCCACCACGTCTGACAACAGGCGAGCGATATTATCACTACAATACTTTAGGCAAGAGAACGGGATGCAAGTAGATTAAGGTTGGTAGTTGTCACATGCGTCACTTCGCTATTACATTATCCGTGACGACAACACCCTGCAAGTTTATTTGACGCGACTATACTAGCCAAATCGGTAGCATATTGATCTTAGATCCGTATCCACCACCATTTTCATAAAGTTGCTCCACAGCAACTTTGGGGCTGCGGACGTCACAGATGAGTGAGGCTTGGCCAACCGAATGTGAGTATTGGTGAAAGCCGCCCGCTGATTGGCTCCGACACGCCCATCTGTGACGTTCCTAGCCCCAAAGTTGCTGTAGAGCCACTATACACACTCTCGCTACATTAACAGATTCCTAGCGTTCTATCCCACATTCGTAAATGCGGTCTTCCACTTTGTCGATAGTTCATAAGCCTTATTAGTCACGCCCTTTGTGTTAGGAATATCCAGATAGCCAACCAAACGACGTACTATCTTTAAGGGATCTGTTTCAAGTAGATAATAGGAACTAAGGAATTAAAATACTAAGTTGGTAGTTTTGGGATCTTGCTTACGCATAAGACTATAGTTACCGCGGATCTAGTCTAGATTAATACATTACTTAACCTCTCATATGAGCTCAAGGAAGTTTCTACACTCGATGTAGAGTGCAGATAATTAGAGTTTGACATAGTTTGAAGCTCAACTCTGGAGAAATGTGACAACCACACAGCATAACAAATGTGAATAATTAAAAATAATCTAAACAAATATATGATTGTCGGGTTGTCATCTTGGTTAGGGTTGTTGGTCACAAAGCGATGGAGGGGAGCAGCAGAGGAGCTTAATATTAAGAAAATCTCAAGTCTAGGTGAGACAGTTTACAATTGGTGCAATTTGTACACTGACAATGTATGTTGTACATGTATGGATCAATTTTAGCATGTTTCTTTCATCTATGTTTTATAAAGTACACTCAACTCTATTATATTTTCTGCTAATCTTTAATATACTAATTATTTGTAAAAAATGTACATCCTGGATAATAGCAAATAAATTAAAGTGTATTATATAAGTTTGTAATAATTATTATCTTTTTTCACCATTTTTTACGAATCAACCGGCTAAATGCTATAAGTAATAATTATTAATGCAAAATGAATAATATAATGCTCGAAACAATATTTACGTGTGGCAAAATAAGTTATAGTAATAAATGAATCCCCGCTATATTATCGATCAAAGAAACCTAAGTGCTCAACATTTAGGAGAAGGTTTGATAAAAATATATTTCTATTTTATACAGTGTGTACGATTCGCTAAATGCTATTGTATCTCGTATGTTCAAAGATTTTCCATTGGATTATTTATAATGTTGAAACACTGGAATAATAACAGACACATGTAACGTTGTTTATCACACGTGCTTTTATTATCAACAAATACAATTTTTGTAAAATATACTTGGCAAGCTATAAAGATCATTATTAATGTATTAGACCTTATGAGTCCATTGAGTGTAATAAATGTAAAATGCATCAATGCATAAGTAAAATGTATTTAAGTGCAGACAAAGAGAGGACATTTTGAATCTGTTGCCAAGTGCTTCAAATAAGAAGCTATATCCTAAAGTATTTTCCAGTGTAAGAAACGTAGCGGACCTCAAGCGCATTCAAAGACCGAGAGTTGACATGTTATTAGCCTCGTCTTTGTGGACACGCCAATCACTGATGCATCGACTGTCACAACACAACCAATTTGTCTCAGCAACTTGGGTCCAGTTCGCTGCTGTATTCACGACAGACAGGAGCTACCGTGCGATACGGGTTGTGTACGCTTTTGGTTACATTGTTGTGTTCTGTGTAACGCGGTATTTTTTATAATAATCTGTAAATTACTCATGTAAGCCTACCCATAGTTATATATTATTGTTATCATATAGTCATTAGTGATAAGTGCTTAATAATCGTGGTGTTGCGCACAACACTGCAAGTATTAGCAAAACATGGCGTTATTTTCGCACACCCTATACAATATGTTACAAGTTTAGGCTATTAGAAAATGATGTCGAACCCGTCCGGGATGAGTCAAGCCGGCTACCCCATGTGGCTATGACTGACGCGTGTCCAACCCCCACAGACCATCAATGGCTTTGAAATCTGCATTTGCCGCTACGTTTCTTATACTGGAAAATAGTTTAGACCGACAGGCTAAGCAGTAACAATTGCTCAATCACTTCCCAGTTGGCGTGACAAATTTCTCACAAAAGTATTTTAATTTATTCGTGAACGTGCACTTTTCGTCGTTAAGGGCGTAATCGCCAGACTCGAACACGAAGCAGTTCTCACCAGTTCCCCCATTCGGACGGCCGCTCCTCCATGTGGTGTGTAGAATTACATCTACACCAGACGGTACCCAAGTAGCAGGAACCGTGCCTGAAATAAAAAAACTTGTGTATTTTCCGATCCCGGATCTCACGGGCCGTGTCTGACAAGGGATGAATCTTCCCAATTGTATTCGATATTTGGTGTTTAACGACGTACGCGACAACTAGGATATACGACGTCGGGGTTTGGAGAACGGAGGGAAAGGAGGAAAGAAAACAAGGGACAAGTAGAACATAAACGGTAGAAAAGGGAAAGGGGAAGACGTGAACAGCCTTATCTTCTGGCTTCTCCTCTGAGACGTGTCCGACCGACTAGGGTAGCTCTACCAGAAGCACATACACTTCGCCGGCATTGCTCCCCGGACACCAAAGCACGCCCACCTGCCCAACACAATAGGTAAGCACTAAGCAGTCCCTGAGCAGGATTATATTGAATACTCCCAAACTATACTTGGTTCCAGCCTGTCACCCTGCCAAACAATAACGTGAAAGAGCTACTTCGCCGTTGTCTTCTTTGTTAAACGTTGTACATGTCAGTCATGTATAAAATCTCAAGCGACAGTGGACTCGGGGACACACAGTCACAAAAAGCCAAGATTTCGCCCTATACAGGGTTAGCTGTATGCGTAGTGGCCAATTATTTGTATACGTGGGGTTTGTAGCTGTCGGTACCGGCCGATAAGTTGTGTGCTTTCTTGATTAATGGGGATGAGAGGAGATTGATTATCTACACAATATACTAGCCCCAAAGTAAATAGTCCCATACCGCCCTCAGATCATACAGACCCTTTCAACCACTCTAAACCCATGAAAATCCAAACATACCAGACGTTCTTCCACACATACGCAAATGAAGTCATCCGCTGAGTACAGTGGGTCCTGGCTTAGTTGAGAACAAGAAAATCAGTCGATCTTTGGCATTTCACAAATGATGTACACCCCCAATACCTGGCTAGGACAAACATGAGACTAAATCCCCGAATTCATTATCGGAAGCCACAAGAGAAGTTCAACCATGCGCACATTTCTTGGACACACAACATCTATTTAAATAACAGACGTCCACACAACAAACAAACGATTATATATTTGATTACTTTTTAACAGTTCGGACCCAACAATTTCAAGAAATCGGCGGTCGCACTCGGGGTATATAAAAAACTTATTATAAATGCAGTGAAACAAATGCCCTGCGGCGTTCTCAGCTTTGCCTCGGTCAAAGTTTAGAGTGTCAATCCTGTTTGGCCACGTCCACCGTTATAGGTAATTTACAGCAAGTAAAAATTATCCCTAATTGACCAATTTCATTTCGATGGTGGGAATAACAGATGTATAAGTTGGTACCATTGCCCTCAGCTGTGTCGTAAATATGAGTAAGCATCGTAAACAAATTTAACATCGCCCGGCAGTGATTGGCAGGGTGTTTCTTAGGTAGGAACTACCTATTCATATGTTGCGCGTACGTCACATCTTTGCGCGTGGCGGCCACATTTGTGATCAATTTTTGACGTTGCCATGGAGAAACAATTGAAGGCTGTTGTGGTAGAGCAAAGAAATTCTTAGTTCTTTAAAATTTGGCGTGTTTTTTTTTTTTTAAATAAAATTGGTGTGTCGTAATTTTTAAATGTTTTATTACTTATGTTTACTTTTTAAATTCTTATTTACGCTTATTTATTGAATTTGAATAGTATTTGGAAATGATTTAGGGTTGGTCCTCATCAATTGTGTCGCAATCATGGCCGCTGTGACGTCACGTGGGAACTATGAGAGGCTTACTCACCGTCATTGCATACTAGAGTGCCCTCCACCGCCGTATCGGTCATTCCAACGTAGAATGATTGATTCCCTGTCTGTTGCATGAGATAGTTCATCTCTGCCACAGAGTTGATGCAGGCCATGTGGCCACCCTCGGCTACGCATTTAGCCTCCGCCTGGGTCCAGTTAGTTGTCTCGTACTGAGTGTAAATACTGCCTTGGAACGATGTGGGAACGGCTGAAAACGTCAAGTTACAGTTATTTACTTATTTAGTTTTATTTAGGTAACATGATTTATGAAACTTATTGAAAAAAATACGATAAAACATAACTTAACAATCTGCATTGAAGCAACAGGAATACACAACATAACTATAAGTTTAAAAAAAGAAACTCAACAAATCAAACAAGAGAGCATGAATAAAATACATTAATCGTAAAAAAGCGTATTATATACATTTAGAACTACATAATGTGATAAAAAGAGCGAATTAAATATTAAATTGACGTATTGCAGAAATGCGTATATCGAAATGTAAGTCACAGATAAAAGAGCAAACAAACCCAAAGAGAGAGAGAGAAACAAAGATGGAAGCACATTTTAAAGAAAAGGTGATGAAACGAGAAATTTAAGAGCGTTCGGCAGTAGGAGTTTTACAGAATATGTATTGGCCGTCAACTAATTACTCTTTAACTAACATGATTATTATAAATATTTTCCTACTTGTAGAGGAATGTCATATCTACGCATGGTTCAAAGTACATTCGTCACCAACCTATTCAAAAATAATGAACACATTTTTCAACAGATTCTCCGTATTATTTCGACGATCAATTTCGACGAAAGTAATTTATTTGCATAATTCAAACATGAGTATATTATTTTTTGAGCAGGCTTGTCACAAATGTACTTAATACCATGCGTAGATATGGCATCCCTCTGCAAGTAAGTACATTTTCATAATGATCCTATGATTTGTTTACGAGAAATGAGTTGACTAAACACATCAAAACTACTTCCGAACGCTCTTAAGAATCGAACAAATAAGTACACAATACAAAGTATCTACCCTCAATGAAAAGGGCCTATTCTATTAGTCAATGTGTCATCTGGAGTAATGAGTCACCCCGGTTTTAATTTATTGAATATGTTTCTACGTCATCAGGTGGAGGATATATCGTGCCCGGGTACGACCAGACACCCATGTACTGGTCGCGTTGTATGTTATAGTCGCCTGGGCTTGTCGGGAGCTCTTTGGAAACGGAACCTCGCATAAGGGTAGTTTAACCGCGTATCGTATGACTAGGTGTCGTCTGGCTACATCTCGTCTGGCTACGTGTCGTCTGACTGTGTGTCGTCTGATTAAGTGTGGTATGACTAGGTGTCGTCTGGCTACATCTCGTCTGGCTACGTGTCGTCTGACTGTGTGTCGTCTGATTAAGTGTCGTATGACAACCCCTCGTATAACTACGTGTCGTCTGACTGGATGTCGTCTGATAAAGTGTCGTATGACAACCCCTCGTATAGCTACGTGTCGTCTGGCTGCATCTCGTCTGGCTACGTGTCGTCTGACTGTGTGTCGTCTGATTAAGTGTCGTATGACAACCCCTCCTATAGCTAGGTGTCGTCTGGCTACATCTCGTCTGGCTACGTGTCGTCTGACTGTGTGTCGTCTGATTAAGTGTCGTATGACTACCTCTCGTATAGTTACGTGTCGTCTGGCTACGTGTCGTCTGACTGTGTGTCGTCTGATTAAGTGTCGTATGACAACCCCTCCTATAGCTAGGTGTCGTCTGGCTACATCTCGTCTGGCTACGTGTAGTCTGACTGTGCGTCGTCTGATTAAGTGTCGTATGACTACCTCTCGTATAACTACGTGTCGTCTGACTGCGGCCAGCGGTCCTATTTTGTAACAACGGTTACTACATATCCCGAAACGAATTCTCCTTGAATTCAAACTTGCTAGGTAGAAAGTAATGTAATATTGATCGAAAAATGCTAAATTCATTCCATGGAGAATACGAATATAGAATACAAAGTTACAGAATATTGCCTCAGGGCTGGCCAAGCCCGGTCACCTTACGCAACAACCAAGAATAGCTACGAAAAGAATAAGAATAAGAAAAAAAGGAATAGCTAAGCTAAGAATAGCTGGAAATGGTTTTATCAAAAGTAAATTAGTGTAGTTTCAAGGCAGACTTATACTCCAGTTTGTTGTACAATCAACTTGTTTGTAACTAGTTCTGGAAGGTAGAAGTGTTATTAATAAAAGATAAACTCACCTCTATTGTTTATAATAAGAATTATTTTTTTAATTTTCTATCAGATTTGAGAAAATTTACCAACGCACCTGTCTCGTTCATTAGAAAAATTGATGTACAACTTTTCCTTTTCTACGGCTTTCCGTGGACAAGCGCCAATTGAACCTAAAATCCTGGGCCCGGATTCACAAGAGGTCCTAAGTTGTTTTTTGGTCTTATCTCTAGGACCGGCTTAGCTTTGAACCTCTTATAAAACCAGGAAAATATCTTAGAACATATTTTAAAAGATATTATTGGAATGCTAATGATGTCCTTTTTCTCACCAGGAATAAGTAACTTTTCATGTGACCTGGGTCTGGTTTTACAAGATGTTCAAAGTTAGGCCGGTCTTAGAGATAAGACCAAAATAAGACTTAGGACCCCTTGTGAATTCGGGCCCAGGAGTAAATACTGAGAAACACCTAATACTTCCAGAGTTTTCTTTTCGCCCTACTCCTTGACGTTCTTAAAAATACGTTAGTGGCACTTCTAATAACTTATAACATTCCAGTAAATATTATCTGTTATCACATTGGATTATTGGAAAGTGTATATAATAATAATTTTTCTTAGGAATACCCGTTATAGGGTGCACACCAGCTTAACCTGATTTGCCCCTCTTCAGGTGACTAACTAAGTTATTAGGGTGCTTTGATAGTTGGGAAGGAATATCCGAGGGCTATTAGAAGTAAACAATCCCAGCTGAACTAAGATAAACCTTGGAAAAAACCTTCAGTCAGAACTGCCGGTGGCCGGAATCGAACCGGCGACCTTCCGAATTAGGACCCGCGTCTTACCACTGAGAAACCGCAATCGGTTAGTTAGAGTATTGGACGAAAGTAGGTTACTATAAACTCTGGCTTGATGTAAGTGCAGCCTGCAATATTAGTGTTACCTGTGCTGACTGCAATAGTAGAAGCTGCAGTAGTAGTTGTCATAGTGGTAGTAGGAGCACCTGTTGTGGTGGTAGTTTGAGCACCTGCTGTGGTGGTAGTTGGAGCACCTGCTATGGTGGTAGTAGAAGCAGTAGTGGCTTTCACTGTCGTAGGAGCAGCCGAAGTAGTTGCTATGGTAGTAGCTGCCCCTGCTATGATGGTAGTAGGAGCTAAAGTGGTTGCTATGGTAGTAGCTGCCCCTGCTATGGTGGTAGTAGGAGCTAAAGTGGTTGCTATGGTAGTAGCTGCCCCTGCTATGGTGGTAGTAGGAGCTAAAGTGGTTGCTATGGTAGAAGCTGCCCCTGCTATGGTGGTAGTAGGAGCTAAAGTGGTTGCTATGGTAGTAGATGCCTCTGCTATGGTGGAAGTAGGAGCTAAAGTAGTTGCAATGGTAGTATCTGCTCCTGCTATGGTAGTGGTAGGAGCTAAAGTGGTTGCTATGGTAGTAGCTGCCCCTGCTATGGTGGTAGTAGGAGCTACAGTAGTTGCTGTTGTGGTGGTAGAGCCTGCTATGGTGGTAGTAGAAGCAGCGCCTGCTATGGTAGTAGTAGCAGCACTTGATACTACGGTAGTACTAAGAGAGGCAGTGGCTCCAGCTAGGGTATTGTTAGCAGACCCAAGAGTTGTACTACTTCCGGCAATTAACTTGGTAGTTGCCTTTGTGGTTGCCTTTGTGGTTGTCTTTGGCTTAGCAGTAGTGGTCATATTTCTCTTGGTTGTGGTTGGTTTCTTAGTAGTTGTAGTCGTAGTCGTCGTTGTGGTTATTTCTGTAATGGATTCATTATCATCGTTAGAAATTTATGTAATTGTTTAATATTTGTTCCATAACATGTTCTGTCGTGTTCATGTGCGTTTGTAAGAATATCAACTACCAGAACAACAATAGCAAATGATATAGGGTAAACCTGCGTGTATTCCTCTCGCATTTCTTTCATTGCAGGGAGTATTAATAATTCACCATGCAAGTTGGTGAGACAAAACATATATTGTACCCAAGCCACAATTAAAAAAAACATCAAAAACAGTTCGTGATTTAACTCGCTTTTGGTAAAAAATCGCATTTATGATCATTCTAATTATAAACTTATTTAGATGAGGACGATAGTAAGTTTGTGGGTTTAAATTATTAATCATTAGTCAACAAACAAACTTTGAGTAGTTTTTGTAAAACCGTTTTCATAAGGAGTGTTTTTAAAATTGGTTTAAGAGCGATGGAGCTTTACGTTGAAAACAGCACACAATGTTCCCTTTTAAATTAACGGTTTAGCCGCGGTCGCTAAGCCGGTTCAAAAACGAACATCGAAGTTAAGCAACCTCGGGCTAGGTCAGGAGGTGGATGGGTGATCACTCTCCTCCGAAACACTAGTTACAGTTGTTTAGAGCCGATTGGAGGGTTCGAAAGTTTGTGTAACAGCTTCGTTCTTCTCGTCAACTGCTCGGCAGTCCAGGTTAGTGGAGGAACCTATATGACTGGTCAAAGTTGCACCGTTTTTTCGGATGGGACGTAAAGCCGATGGTCCCCTTAGTACTTTTCAAAAGGAGTAGACTACGTGCCGGTACCGGGCTTCCCCTCCTCCTTATCTCATGATCACTCATCACTCACCAATCAAGATTTAATATATATGTATTAACTTTTGCACAAGTAGGACCTCTGTCCTGTTTGCAGATAAAGACTGAATTAAACAAATAAAGATCTCATAATGCACCTCGAAATCGAAAATCTGAATCTACAGCGGACTGTTGCAATTGAAAGCCCTATATACTGAATACTCTAAATCTGTCTAACATTAGGTGTAATTTGCAATATTACTTACTATGGATCTAAAAATCAACATAACTAAGGTATTGATTACAACATTATTTCCGTTTGTAGGGCTTACCAAACCAGAGTCCATTGTAAATTCAGATTTTCGAACTAGAGGTCCATTCTTGAGATATAATTTAAAATTGAACATTTTTTGCGGATTTTAACGTGAAACTACCCTCCGCTCTGAAAAACCTCAATCTAAGTGCCAGATTCATAGATAAATGTCAAGTACAGGAGTTGTTGCTATGGAATTGTTTTATCATATGCTGTTTTCCATAAGACAAACAAAGTGCATAGCAATCGCATAAATAAATCCTACACTTAACTCGACTGTGAATGCATTTGAGCCTATGAGCCCGAATAGAAAGAGAAAACATGTTGAAAGAAAATGTCCTGGAAAATAATGTCGTTAACTATAGTTTTATTAAAAACAGACGGAAAAATATCGAATGTTAGGCTATTATTGGATGATATGGATATTTTATATTTATGTCGTTCTCGTTGGGAACCACATGGGCACCTACTAAAGGCGACGCTCTAGTACATTTAACCGTAGGCTCACCTGAATCTATTCATTGCAATACTAAAATATAGTAAAACCTGCAAATTTATGTTCAAATATACCTCAATAGTTTTGCACACGAGCCCACATTTTTCAGAATTTAATGAATAAATGAACTGTTACACAAGGTTTAAAGGGTTTCACGGCGAGAAGAGGCTGTAATTATACTATTAGAAGTTTGTCTCTGAATCTGCAGCCGGGTTCCTTTTGAAAGTGGTTTATTAAAGTGTACAAGACCTAGCATTGGTTTATATCTGAACAAGTGTTTTAAATTGGATCCTTTGTAAAATTTCCTTACTCAACCACCCAACCATTCGAATATCTGATAGCAAAGGGGAAACAGAAACACACGAATGTCAATGGTGGGTTATTATCTTATATGATAATGAGCTACACATTTAACTAGTACTGGGAACCACAACAATTAGTAATGCCGACACAGATACTTATCTATCATGCAAGCTGTGTCGACGCGTCATTTCATACAATCTTCTTCCGCTTAGATTGCGCAAGCATCACTAGTCATGGCCACGTTTTGTTTGGGGTGTTAATAAAACCAACACACATACTTATAAATAAGTAAATAAATAATAATAAATAATAGTTATTGTTGTCAAACACTAACAGATCCCTTTAAAGTAGATGCTAGGCCTAAATAGAGAAGAAGATTGGACTCCTCTATTTCGTCACCGTGATACTAGTTTCGTTGGTACAACTTTAATATTTACAATTAAATAAGTTAGTTCCAATAAGTAATTTACCGTCACACGTAAACACATCATTATCCCACTTGCCAGGGAACTTGCAAGTAATGACCTTGTACTCTTCGACCAGTGCGTAGCCTGGCGGGCAGTTGAGGAACTGAGCCTGGGTATTCATCGGAACCTTCTCAGTACAGTCAATGCCTTGTCCGAACCGTCTCTCCAGCCTCACATGAATGCATGTTATGTTGGCATCGCCCGCATCCAGCCCGTCACATCCGGCAGCCATTGACGCGAATTTCTGTAACACGTATTCATTTCATATGGCCACGCCGTAAGAAGCAAGGCGTACCCTAAAATTCTGACAAGAGACAGTCGCTCCACACGGTCTATTTCAATGATATTTACCTCGAGATTTCCCGTTACGTGCAGTTTTATTGTCCACCCTACTGCATTAACTGCACCAACCGTGAAAGAAATGCAATTCCACCACGTCTGACAATATGCAGGCGATATCATCACTACAATATCTGAGGTAAGAGAACGGGATGCAACTAGATTTATGTTGGTAGTTGTCACATGAGTCACTTCACTATTAATTCATATCCGTGACGACAACACCTTGCAAGTTAATTTGATGCAACTATACTACCTGTCTATTAATATTATTAATCATTAATAAATATAATCTATTGCCACGTGCAACTCTGCGTTGGGTCTATATTGAAGATAGTCCTCTCCATCTCCTCCTATCTTGCCACCTCATTCCAATTCCCTCCTCGCTGCTCCACGTCCCTCCTTGCGCTGTCCTAACGTCTTTGCCGTGCTTTTCCAATTCTATGCATAACTGGGATTTCTAATTCCATCATTTTTTTCTGCAATCTTTCTTTTTCGATTCTTTGACATGTCCAAAGCACCTTAGGGCCTGTTTTACCAAACTTTAATCCGGCTATTTTCTGTTAATCGGAGATATAAAATGGCGCCCGGTAGAAGCCGCCGTGCATTCTGCATGTAATATTTGTTGAAAAATGGTAATCTATCCGAGATTAGTAAACCGGCCGATTCAAAAGGTTGGAAAATTCGGAACTTAGTCTTTTCTCTCCTATTCTATCCCTTAGGTCCGAATTCACCAAACGTTTTAATCAGCCGATTTACTAATCTCGGATTTGTTGCCATGGTTTCAGCGAACATTACATGCAAAATGAAGGGTGGCTTCTACCGGGCGTCATTTTTGATCTCAGATTAACCGACAACCGTGGAATTAAAGTTTGGTGAAACTGGCCCTTACTTAGAACAAATGTACTCTTTACTCTGTCCCATCTGGTTTACCTACAAAGTACGCACCACTTGCAGTAGCTGATAACTCTGATATCTGTTAGAAGAAGCAAAGCCAACTTACGAGTACTTAGTACTTACCTAGGTAATTAAGTGCTGCATGTTGACTCACCTGTATCCTTGTTTTAACTGGCTTGAACCCGCCTGACTGCAATTGGCGATTCCTATTATTCAGTTCCAATCCCATGACGTTTTCAGAAACTGAAACCTAAAGAACAAAATATAAAATAAGAACTGGATTTTCAGAAAAAGGCACGTTTATTCACGTTTATTTATTTTTAAATAAGTATCTAGTTATAAATTTTGACGTCAGTAACATGTCCGGTTTTTGAGTTATTAAGTCACCCCCGTCTTCACCCCGCTTAACTGAGTTTTCGGAAAATGATCAAATACGTGTTTCTATTTTGTAAAAAGAAATCTAAATACCAATTTTCACGTTTGAAACATATTTTATCATTGATTTTTAGAGTTCGGTATCCCCATAAAAAAAACTTCAACCCCCCGTTTTCACGCCCATTAAACTAATTTCTGGTAAACGGTAAAACACGGGTTTTCTTATTTTTAATGGAGACCTTAAGTACTATATTTCACGTCCGTAACATCTTCGGTCGCTGAGATATAAGTTTGCTTTAAAACAAATTCAACCCCCTTTTTAACCCCCTTAGGGACAGAATTTCTAAAAATCCTACCTTAGTGGGTAGTTTTCATAAGAGCACCGTGCCTTTAAAATTACACGCTCCTAGGTTTAATGGTTTCAGCTGTTCGTTGATAATTATTATTATTATTTGGTGTTTTCCGTCCCATATTTTTGCAACGAGGCTAATCAAAACGATGAGTATTGATTATGAGGATAAAAACACGCCACATGACATCCATGCTCAAGCCAGGATTCGAAGCTGGAACGCAGAGACCGCGGTTTACTAGACCAACGCTTAATCGACCTCGGCCAACTGTGTTCGTTGATGAGTCAAAGTCAGCAAGACACTTGCTTATATATATATAAATATATTATATATATATTTATATTACTTGTTTTTGTGTAAATTTTGTAAAATCATTACATGTTTATTGTGTTGATTTTGGTCAAAAAGTTGGTAAAGTTCGGTTTACACACCTTGCTAAGATTTAAGATTTAATGGTCACCCAAATTGAGTCAAGCCAGTTACATCATAGAGTTCACATGACTTCCTAAAAGGTAAGGAAACCATAGAAACTTCGTTACTCTCATACCTTGAATAATCAGCCCAGCTAATGAAAGGAGACTTTATCTGGCCAATGGTAGCGATCCTAAGTAAAACAACAGCTACGAAAATCCGTGTCTAAGAACAAATTAATAAATCTTAGAAAAGGGTGTAAACCACCCTTAAAAAGAAAGTTAACTAATTTGAAAAGATCCAGTACTGTCCGGTACAGTTAGGCTAATACATCGTCCAGGCGTTGTTGAGTAACTTGTTTTTGACGAAGTTAATTAGACAAAGTATTTGAAGTAAATGAGATTTAAATATTTCATATTATTATTATTATTATTAATAATAACTTCTTATTATTATTATTATTATTATTATTATTATTATTATTATTATTATTATTATTAAATTAACAAAAATAATAATAATACTTTATAAATAATTAATATAAAACATATTATGTTATGCATACAGATATATATTTTTTTATTTTATATTTTATATATATTTATTTATTTTTTTTATTTTTTTATATTTGTTTATATGATTGGCCAGATACAGCATCTTATGCCATTTTCCAGTTACCAGTATAACAAGTGATGAATAAAAACACTGCGTGATGACGATGAAGAAGAAGGGTTAAACCTTTAGACCATTTAAACTCTTATATATAAATATTTTAGTATATGCAACTATACATATATTTTGTGTCATGAAAAATATATTACATAAACTTACTAATATTGGTAGCAACGTAAATCTATTTTGTACTGGGTCTTACCATGATGAACATTGCTCCCACCGCTACGTATAAAATGTTGGCCATTGCGTCCACTTGGTTCAAAAGAGAGTTGAATAGTGCTCGCCTGGTCTTCCCAATAAATATATGATCACAACTTGTCCAACAACTTGTCAAATCTATACAAGGGCATCATCGGTGGCAATCTAATATTGCTATACAATTTAATATTGTATACATATATACAATACACAATACAATATTCGTTCATTAGTTCTGGATGTTATGGATGTATACCGGAAGAATCTAATTAGTTAATCCAAAAATACATAATGTTATCTATCCAATCGGTTCAAAATTTTAAATGAAAAGAATTTATCATATTATTGATACAAACCGGGAACCGGTGTAGCGTGTCCTACATTGACGTAGCCATACATTACACAGAAACACCTAAAGTCAGATTAAATAAACAAAAGCAAATTTTTCAGAAATGGAATTGATTAATTTACTAGCAGCTTTTGTCCGCAGTGGCCTCGCTCACGTGGATTACAAGATCTTGTACATTTTGTGGTACACAAAATGGTAAAACACGTATAGACTTATTTTCAAGGAGAATCTGAATACCGAGGTATAGGTTTAGTCATAAAATATTCTCCTCCTTTTTTAACCCCCCCCCCCCCCCCCCCCCCTCCCTGCTCGAATGGATTTTTTGAAAAAGTAAAACATATCTTTATTGATTTTTAAGGAGAATAAAACAAAAATCCCGTATGTAACAACTTCTATTTTTTAGTTAGAAAATTCAACCCCTGTTTTCAACCCCTTAACGGTATTTTATCAAGATATTGTTAGACATTGTTTATTTAGTTTTGGAAATATATAAATACAAATTTTCACGTCTATAACATTTTTCTTCTTCGGTCTTTGTGCTAAAGGAATACTAGTAAAAATTCACCCCCGGTTCAAACCTCCCTCAAACTGGACTTTCGGAAAATAATTAAACACAGTCATGTTTATTTATTTTTAAAAAAGAATTTAAATCTACGGTTATACGTCTGTAACATGTTCGGCTACTTTGATACAAAACTCACCCCCTCCTTTTCACTTCATTTTTCACCCGCTTTTACTGGATTTTAGGAAAATGGTAAAACACATGATGCAGTATTTGTATAGAAAAATATAAATACAAATTTTTACGTCTAATATTTTCGGTTTTGGATTTTAAAAAACTCACCCCTTCCTTTTCGCCTCTCCTTAGCACCCGCCTGAACTGGATTTTCGAAGAATTGTAAAATATTTGGTTAGGTCTTTTAAAGAATAATTAAAATATCAAATTTCACGTCTAAAACATCTTCCGCTTTTGAGGGGAATCTAATCACAAATTTTCAAGTCTGTAACATCTTCGGTTTTCGAGATAGGTGTAACACAATTCACCCCTAGTTTTCATCCCCGAAAAAGGGATTTTTGGAAAATGGTAAAACTAATGTGGTTAATAATTTTTAAAGTTGTTTTAGTTATTTATTTTTACGTCAGTAATATGTTTGATTTCCCGTTTTCACCCTCTTAACTGGATTTTCGGAAAATGATCTAATACGTGTTTATTATTTTGTGAAAAAAAAGGAATGTCAATAACAATTTTCACGTTTGAAACATCTTCGATTGTTGGTTTTTAGACATCGCATTCCCCATAAGATAACGTAACCCCCGTTTTCACCCCCATTACCTTGATTTTCGGAAACCGGTAAAACACGTTTTCCTTTTTTTTAATGAAGCATCTAAGTACTAATTTTTACGTCTGTAGCATCTTCGGCCGTTGAGATATAAGTATGCTAAAAAACAACGTCAAAAACCTTTTTTACCCCCTTAGAGACAGAATTTCTAAAAATACTTACAGTGATTGGCTATGTAGCGATTGGCTCAATTTTAGCCCCTATCGCTAATGCGGTGTTACACGGAGAACTTAGAAAAGTAAATAGAAGAAAGTAAAGAGGAGAGACAGCGTGCAGCTTACGGAAAATATAGTGAAAAATGAGAAGTTCTTCCCAATAAATAAAAATAACAATGAATAAGTAAATCCTTAATTATAGAGTCTATACCCACTCAGTAACAAGACTGTTTATTAGTTGGAGACTTTAATTTAAGCGACTAAACCAACCCTGCAGGGTCCGAACACAATCGACGAGTGAGCGATAACCAATCCAATATCTATATTTCAAATAATATGAAACATATGAATCAGTGATTGGACAATGCAAACACCTGCGGACAAATGCCAGAAACAAAAAGGCCGATTCAGAACAACTTTTAACTTATCGAGTGTTTCGTTGCTAGGACTGAATACATATTAGAGGACAATGTTGCACAAGTGAAAAGTCCCTCAAGCGATACACGCTACCTTTACTCTTCTTTTTCTGCTTTTTACTTTTCTGATTTACCCGTGTAAATTACAATTACACATCAAAAGTCAATGTCAACAACAATGTCAACCATTCCAAGATCCGAAACTTAAGGGCTTAAATGGCCGCCCACCGCCTTCTTCCTTGGCTATTTCATTTGTACGTTGATTTGTTAGCTGATTGTCCAGTAACGAGGTTACTATTACATGTATAGGTAGCTTTCAATAGACGTCACGTGGCGGCCATTATGAGGTACACATTGCTTGTTTACATTTGTTCTGTCAATAGAAGACACATAGGTTATCCAGGAAATATCACAGTTTCAAGCTGTATAGATTGATGTGTGCAGGTAAAAGTTCAAACAAATGATAACACATGCAAATGACTCTCTTCAAACAGAGTTTACGCGTTCTTATTTTGTTTTCAGTCATAATAAGGTATTTTGAAAACAGTTGATGTGTCAGTCAAAGGACATCTGCAATATTGCAACAATGCAGTGTCGGAAGAACGTAAACAAATGTTTACAGAGTACCTCAGTATGGCTACCGTGCGATACCAGAAATGACGTTATTGCAAGCTCCCTATTCGTCGAATAGCTTGTTGTCTCCATGGTAACCACCAATCAAAACTCTGGAAATGCTCCAAATAGATTAATTCCTACCAATAACTCTCTAATTATAAGATTGTAAGACCGGCTCAAGTCCATGGTTAGACAGTAGAATAGTTAAGTGGGAAGAGGGGACATCAGACGACATTGCCACTGAATGAGTGAGCTAAGTCGTTCTACGGCTGCTGACGTCATAGATGAATGACGCATTGACGCATCAATTGTCAGTATTTGGAAAAGCCACCCGCTGATTGGCTCCGACGCACTCATCCATGACGTCAGCATTCACAAAGTTTCCGTGGAAACAGCTAGCGTCACAAGGGGATTTGTACGGTGAATCATCGGTCTGGGGGTGATAGGAGCTGTTGCAGTGGAGCTGCGGTGGAGTCCTTGAAATGGTCGAAGGTCAACTAAGCGCGGAAGGCCTTACAAGTTTTATAGTTGGATGTTCTATTGTCGTCATTATCAACGGTTGGATAACGTTGTTTGAGTCCGGACAGTCCGACCCTCGCTATTCAGAACTCGGCGAACAATATACGGGGAGATAAGAGCTATTCGCATCCTATCAGTGGAATTAATGAAACGTACATATAAAGCCAACTGCGATACCTCCACATGGAATACTTCAATAGAATCAAAATAGTCTGCTATTTGGCATGTATTTTTCATAACATACATTGTTCAATAGATAATTTTCAGAATTGATTAAGAGGGCCGTGACTTGCTCTAAGGGTCCATGAGAGTTATGTAAAGATGAATTTTTCACTGTTGTGCATTGTTGTCATTGAAGATCTAGGGCCGTGATTAGCTCTATCTGGGTCCTAGATCAATTCTGAAAAAGATCATAACTCAGTAATAATAAGAACTAATTGGGCACTACCAACACCAAAATACAACTATGAAACAAATGAATTGAACTGATGGACAAACAATCCGTTGTAAAAATAATAAAATTGCAACCATAGAAATAAAAACAAGTGTAGCAATAGTAACTGCTCGCCATTTAAAACTTTCAATGATAGACAACGAATAAGTGAAAGTTTTGTATACGTATTTGTTTGTTTTTGTTTTGTTTTCCAAAATCAGAAGAAATTATTTTTTGACAGCTTGTTGTTTGTCCATCGGTTCAATTCATTTGTTTCATTGTTGTCTTTTGGTGTTGCTGTGCCCTGAAGTTTGTTTTATTTCAAGGTTATTCTATATTGTTATTCTTATTACACTGTGTACTATTTGAACATGAAGGGTTCTATGTACAATCTGAAATCTTGTACTTTTGAAGCTGCAAATGAAATGGTTTTTCGTCCTAGTTTCTGCAGGAAAATGACGTAGTTCGTATTATTACAAATGTTTCCTACCATGAAAATTGAGCATTTCTCTTTAAATACAACGAACAATCAGACTTTTTTTCGAGAATAGATGAATTAAACCATTTTGTTTATAGGACAATGACAATAGTTACGCGGAACAATATCCGATATGCAATAGTAACGGCCTTCCATTATAGTGTAGTGGATTAGACGAATCATTCGGGGTTTTGTGATAGAAGCGTGAATTTTTTATCAAATACTCAGAAACATATTCTAATCCAACTGCCAAGAGGAGGCCTGAAAAAAGTCTACTGGTTTAGGGGCTGCGAGGGGTCAAATAATAAGTGGTGGAGTGGAAGTGAAAAAACTAATGGGGCACCAAATATGATCATTCTACACCCAAATTTTTAAATCTAGTAGATTAAAGTCTATTCTATTAAGATAAAAATAAAAATATGATCTTACGTCACAACTTCATCAGATAATGTGACCTTTGACCTTAAGTCACTAATTTTTCTAATCTGTATGAAAATGGATCGTGTGACCACTCTTTTTGTCAAAAATTATCTCAACGACACAAATTAAAGGTCAATATAAGTTTTATAATGGGTTGGATCAAATAACATCGTGACCTTTGACCTATTTATTAAAGTCACTCCTCTAAGTGTACTCTCTAGTCAGAGTCAACTATAACTAATGATCAAAGTCAGCTGAACAATGCAATTAAAACAAAAATTTTTTAATTTTTAAATAGAAGTGTGTATTTAAATAGTGTTTGTAAATCTTTCCCTACATAAAAATGTTATTTTAACTAAACTGTTAATTTATTTGCATTGTCGGAAGTGCTAGTCCGTCAACTGACATAAACACGGTTCAGTAGTTGCCGCTCAAAATCAGTGCAGCCATATAGTGGAAACAAAATAATAGCAAGAATAACACTAATTTGATGTATGTTTGATTAAAATAATGTCCCGTATATTAGATTGAAATTAACATATTATAAACACTTGTGTATGGTTGCTTTGATTTAGAAGTGATATATGAAGTGGAACACGTAATATTTGGTCATGTAGTCTATTGCCAACCTTAAAATACGCTTGGCAACATCGCAATGTGATCGCAACATTCCCAACAATCAACCACATGCCATGTGAAGATGTCAGCTTCTTTCGCGCGCAGTAAAAAGGGACGTTTTCATGCTGCGTTTACTAAAACGCGCTTGATGCAACGTCGACTGAAACGCTAAAATCAGATGATCAGTTTGGAGCGACGCGATCTGGTGTGATTAGCTGTGCCAGATTTAACTTTATCGCGCGTTGCGTGTGCAAAAAGTGCATATCAAAATTCAAAACAAAAACAATTGACAACACATTGTTTGTGTTGTTTGTGACGGCTGTTGAAAACGAAAGTCTTGTGGGACAGCACTCCATGACAACTAAAAGGCGATGGCATAGGTAGCTAGCAGATTAGGTGGTGTGTGCACATAATAATGTAATTAATTTAACATTTGAGCCGAAAAGCCAATGTCTGGAGTGAGGCGTAGGCCTGGTTAGCCTAGGACTCAATTTCATACGGAAGAGAATGCTGACATTGTCTAGGCCTACCTTATCCTAGGCTCTCTCTAGCCTAGCCTAGACCAGGCCTTCACAAAAATGAATCGATACAGGCCTAGGGGTAGGCCCCACTGCAGTTTGCTTCTAGGGCTCTATTGTTAAATTTAGTACAGTCTTGGCCATACTTCCTAGCTACCGATTGCGAAATGCGAACAATAACTTTATTCCAGATAAACATTTATGGTACTGAGTGTAGACCAAGGCTGTTGTCCTAGGCTGGCCCCTGGATTCTATACAAAGTAGGCCTAATATTAAATGATAATCACGACATTGTTGACGACGAAAGAACGAAATCTTTCAATGTAAACAAAGCGCAGCGCGAGTGTCTAGGCGCTGGCCCGGGGCACGTCAATGTCCGCTATCAACATCATAAATAGAACGTAGACAAAATATTACAATGCACAGTTAACTTCAAGGATCAAATACAGATATTGTGTATTATGTACCAACAAAATAAAGTACTGAATCAATCAAAAGCTTAGAATTCTAGATTTAAAAAATTGAGTACTGGCCTACAAAAGGCTCATGTTGCGGAATACAAGTATTCAAAGACCAATCACGACATAAGAACTCATATAAATCATAAAGGAAAATGTTATTGGGTTAATATGAACGTAGGTCTGCGTCAGGCAAGTGTGGACAGCTGGGTCTAGCAATCGCGGGCGGCAGGGGAGTGACAAGTTGGAGCAGTCGACTCTGCATTGTTGCCACGTTTCTGAGCGTACATGCAACTTTAGGCTCAAATAACGGAAAAAGAAGTACGGATGTTCTCATTTTTCTGGTTTGTGTGTATTTCTTAAGAACTTAACTTCATTTTGATACTAAATGTGTTCACGTGGCAACGTTTTTTGGCTCCTTTATATATATGTGAAGGTGACAAAATGTATGATTTCTCTACTTTCCAATGTTAAAGGATAGGGATTTTGAAAATTTACACTTCAAAATTTTGGAACAAAGTACATCAGAAAGGTACTTACATTTTTTTGTATTGTGAAAGAACGCTATCTCATTGCTAAGTAAGCCAAATATAAAGAACGTGACAACGATGTCGAGTTATAGAGGAGTGACTTTAAGAATAAATGCGCGCTTTCTGGTGTTAGAGTTTTATATGCTTCGAAATAAAGAACTTTCACGTACAAGTCTTGTGTGGAAAGCGTGGTTGTAAACATTTACAAAGAAAAGTACCCTTAGTTGTTGAAGGGGTGGTTTTTAATTCGACCTTGACCTCAATAATGTAACATTTAATTGCGGCCTTCCATGTAGCTTGTGACCACTCATTTAAAAGGTAAGGATAACTTGCATACATTTCCGTCAATTATTTTTTTCTTTAATAATTACATGCAATCCTGAAAATGTACGACAGTTAATCGCACGTGCCCAAGAACTGCTACCTTATTGTGGAGGGCAGGTGTTCGTACTTTAATGATCCCAATAGCTAAGCCGGCGAAACCGTATGCTTCTGGTAGGGCTACCCTAGCCGGACAGGTCTAGGTGGAGAAGCCAGACGGAAGGCAATCCTCCTCCCTTTTCCCTTTTCCTCCCCTCTATGTCCTAATTTGTTCATTTCTTGAAATCACCCCCCACGTCATATGACCTAACTTAGTTGTTGAGTTCGTCGTTAAACAAGATGTAAACCAAAAATACGGGCATTCCCAAGCTTGTAATTTACGAATGAAACTCTTTGCATGCTAATTGGACAATTTCAAAGGGAAGATTGATCATGAGTATTTTTGCAACAATATTGAAAATTATGTCAAAACGAAACATATTACATGGAACAATTATTTTAAGATAATAGCGTCCATTTGCTCTATCTACTCGTTATATTCGCCCCCTACATTTGCACGAAGCGCAGCATGATTGTCCACTGATATGACATGTGCATTGATCTTCAAGGCAATCGTTTTTACATTTACACCATACAACCACTTCATTACATGAGTGTATTGCATCAAGAAGGGTAATCCATTTAGGTTCCAGCACACCAGACGCGTCTTTATACCATCCCCAGCTGGCCGAACTAGGATGTTTTGAGAAATAGATGGCTGATCATTTCCAAACGAACACAGCCTAGAACACAGCTTGTAGAATGTTTACGCAATCCATCTTGTGTTGGAGGCAAGCTCTCACCCCATTAGCTTCTCTTCCTGCGTGAATATCCCCTTACGACACTGAACAAGCAAGAGGTAAATTTAGCTTTCAATCCATAGATCTACCGCAACGACCTCTGCGGTCAGCGGAAACTTGTCAAGCACTTGGCCTGGTCAGCATCAACGCAAAGCTGTGTGCCGTCCAGGAAGCGTCAGGAAAACAGGAAGGGAAGCCCCTCGAGTATTTCCTACGAGAGTACTATGATGTTTTCAGAGGACTCGGTCGTCTGCCAGGTGAATATCATTTGGAAGTTGACCCTAGTGTTACACCAGTACAACATTTGCCAAGGAGAGTGCCTGTAGCCCTGAAGACTGAAGTGCAGACGAAAATAGATGATCTAGAAAAGGCCGGGATTATTTGCAAAGTTACTGAGCCTAGCGGTTGGATCAGCAGCATGGTCGCAGTGAAGCGAGGAAATAAATTGCGTGTATGTATTGATCCGAGAGATCTAAACAAAGCACTGAAACGTTCTCATTATCAATTGCCTAAAATTGAAGAAATTCTACCTGACCTGGTCGGAGCCAGAGTTTTCACGGTGGTTGACGCCAAAGACGGTTTCCTCCAAGTGGCCTTGGATGATGAAAGCTCGAAGCTAACCACCTTCTGGACACCGTCAGGCCGATACCGTTGGTTGAGAATGCCATTTGGCATCTCTCCGGCGCCAGAAGAATTCCAACGGAGAATACACGAACAACTACATGGTTTACCTGGAGTCAGCATCATTGCCGATGATATTCTCATATGTGGCAAGGGTGATACCGATGAAGCAGCAGCAGCGGATCATGACACAAACCTCGAAAACTTAATGCGCCGAACAATGAGCATAACACTATCTCTCCACGCCACAGTCCTTCCAATGGTAAAGAAGAAGCGACAGTTAAGATAGCGAAGAAAATACTGAAGAAGACGATGAGAGACAAGACCGATCTGTGGAAAGCAATACTTGACTGGAGGAACACCCCAACTGAGAGCATGTCATCCAGTCCGGTTCAACGCCTAATGTCTCGCAGAACTCGGACGTTAATGCCCATCACGAGTCAGCTTCTCTATCCCAAGGTGGAGGATGGAGTCAAAGACAAGATAAACTTCAGAAAATAGAAGATGAAGAGATCGTTCGACGCTCACTCCAGAGAATACCCAGACTTGAAAGTAGGTGAAGGAATACGACTTAAACCAAACACAGAATGGCGTGACCAGAGATGGAAGCCGGGAGTTGTGTCCGCAAAACTGTCCTCACGATCATACATTGTAAAGGTCGGTGGAAGAGTACAGAATAAATAGAGTCTTCTTACGGCAGACAAAGTAAAACGACCTTCAGGCCGATTCGGATGACCTTCAGGCCGATTCGAAAGTAATACAACGACCCGAGGATCCAGCCGAACTAATCTCACCAGAGAGGCAACATGAGACACCGGAACGCGCAGCAGTGCCTGCATCTCCTTTGAAGACCCCACTGAATCCAGTATCCCCACGCAAGACTCGATCGGGAAGTACGTTTTAGTTTTTTTTTGTTTTTCTTGACACTTAATTCATTTTTAACTCATACTGTGTCTCTGGATCTTTGTGTCAAACATTTATGAAAGAGGAGATGTTGGAGGTTTGTCTTTACTGACAGCTAATCACTAGCTGTCATTGGCACTTTGTTGTAAGAAGTTGGTACACCTGTCTGTCACCTGTTTGTTTACATATGTGTTGATGTAGTGTGTGTTGTGTGAGTGCTCCGCCACTAAGATATGTGGCCACTACCCAGCATAACAAATGTGAATAGTTACAAATAATCTGAACAAATATATGATTGTCGGGTTGTCATCTTGGTAAGGGGTGGTGGTCACAAAGCGATGGAGGGGAGCAGCAGGGGAGCGTCATATAAGGAAAATCTCAAGTCTAGGTGAGACAGTTTACAATTGGTGCAACTTGTACACTGATAATGTATGTTGTAAATAAATAAATCAGTTTTCACATTTTTTGTATCTATGTTTTATAAGGTACACTCAACTCTTTTATATTTTCTGCTAATCTTTAATATACTAATTATTTGTAAATAATATACATCCTGGATAATAGCAAATAAATAAAAGTGGATTATATAATTTTGTAATAATTATTATCTTTTTTCACTATTTCTTACGAATCAACCGCCTAAATGCTACAAGTAATAACTATAAATGCCAAATGATTAATACAATG
Source organism: Isoperla grammatica (assembly GCA_945910005.1). Taxonomy (NCBI): domain Eukaryota; kingdom Metazoa; phylum Arthropoda; class Insecta; order Plecoptera; family Perlodidae; genus Isoperla; species Isoperla grammatica. Next base: position 47,073,011 of record OX246741.1, read on the forward strand.
CTTGAAACCATATTTTCGTGTGGCACAATAATTAATAGTAAAAATGCATCACCGCTTTATTATCGATCAAAGAAACTTATAGTCCAAGAGCCAGCAACATAAAAGCTCCCCTCATAAGGTACATATGTTTTGACTATTGGAATAGGAGCGGAAAAACTACTCTACTAACAAAACGCGCGTCTTACTCCTCAACGTGGGGGCTTTTAGGCCCCACAGGGGGCCAAAAAAGCCGAAAAAAGGCCCAAGGTTCCCCTCATAAGGTACATGGATGGAGTAAACGCCATTTTGTAGAGATAAGTGTCCCAAATAGGAATTCGAAGAGTAAGACGGGATATTAGGGGGCGTTTACCGATCAGACGCCATTTTACCTAAAAAGGGCCATTTTTTATTTTCGCACATGCATGCGCTTAAACACTCAAATCATATCCGGAAATGTCTCGAGACGTAGAAAAACATACATTTTAAAGAAATTTTGGGTTATTGTCCTCGCCAGACGCCCTCAAAAGGGGCCCAAAAAGACCAAGGTTCCCCTCATAAGGTACATGAATGGAGTAAACGCCATTTTGTAGAGATAAGTGTCCCAAATAGGAATTCGAAGAGTAAGACGGGATATTAGGGGGCGTTTACCGATCAGACGGCATTTTATTAAAAAAGGTCCACTTTTTGTAAGCGGAGCTTCAAAACTATCGCATCCGGATCGAGGCTGTGGGGGGGTGGGGGGGGCTGGCGAGGACATCACACAATATCTATGAAATGTATTCACCTCTAGGGGCATTTAAGGATGTTTTGGGTGTTAAAGCGCGTGCACGTGTGAAAATAAAAAGTGGCCCTTTTTGGACAAAATGGCGTCTGATCGGTAAACGCCCCCTAATATCCCGTCTTACTCTTCGAATTCCTATTTGGGACACTTATCTCTACAAAATGGCGTTTACTCCATCCATGTACCTTATGAGGGGAACCTTGGCCTTTTTGGGCCGCTTTTGAGGGCGTCTGGCGAGGACAATAACCCAAAATTTCTTTAAAATGTATGTTTTTCTACGTCTCGAGACATTTCCGGATATGATTTGAGTGTTTAAGCGCATGCATGTGCGAAAATAAAAAATGGCCCTTTTTAGGTAAAATGGCGTCTGATCGGTAAACGCCCCCTAATATCCCGTCTTACTCTTCGAATTCCTATTTAGGACACTTATCTCTACAAAATGGCGTTTACTCCATCCATGTATCTTATGAGGGGAACCTTGGGCCTTTTTTCGGCTTTTTTGGCCCCCTGTGGGGCCTAAAAGCCCCCACGTTGAGGAGTAAGACGCGCGTTTTGTTAGTAGAGTAGTTTTTCCGCTCCTATTTCAATAGTCAAAACATATGTACCTTATGAGGGGAGCTTTTATGTTGCTGGCTCTCCGTCTATTAAGTGCTCAACATTTAGGAGGAGGCTTGTTGAAAATTTATTTGTATTTCTTAATAATTATACAGTGTGTACAATTCGCTAAATGCTATTGTATCTCTTATGTTCAAAGAGTTTCCATTGTATTATCTATAAAGTTGAAACACTGGAATAATAACAGACACAAACGTTGTTCCTAACACGTGTTTTTATTATCAACAAATACAATTTTTGTAAAATATACTTGACAAGCAATAAAGATCATTATTAATGTATTAGACCTTATGAGTGCATTGAGTGAAATAAATGTAGACTAAAATGCATCAATGCATAAGTAAGATGTATTTAAGTGCAGACAAAGAAAGAACATTTTGAATCTGTTGACCGGATCTAAGTGCTTCGAATGAGAAGCAATACAATTCCATATTCTAGACAGATAGGCTAAGCAGTTACAATTGCTCAATCACTTTCCAGTTGTCGTGACAAATTTCTCACAGAAGTATTTCATTTTATTCGTGTCCCCGCAGCCTACATCGTTAAGGGCGTAAGCGCCCGACTCGAACACGAAGCAGTTCTCATTATTGCCCCCATTCGGACGGTCGCTCCTCCATGTGGTGTGTAGAAGTGCACTTACACCAGCCGGTACCCAAGTAGCAGGAACTGTGCCTGAAATCAAAAACTTGTGTATTTTTCTATCCCGGACCTGACGGGCCGTGTCTGACAAGGGACGACTTCCCAATTGTATTCGATATTTGGAGTTTAACAACGTACGCGACAACTAGGTAATAAATTACGCTTATTTATTGAATTTGAATAGTATTTGGCAATGATCTGGGATTGGTCCTCATCAATTGTGTCGCAATCATGGCCGCTGTGACGTCACGTGGGAACTATGAGAGGCTCACTCACCGTCATTGCATACTAGAGTGCCCTCCACCGCCGTATCGGTCATTCCAACGTAGAATGATTGATTCCCAGTCTGTTGCATTAGATAGTTCATCTCAGCCACAGAGTTGATGCAGGCCATGTGGCCGCCCTCGGCTACGCATTTAGCCTCCGCCTGGGTCCAGTTAGTTGTCTCGTACTGCGTGTAAATACTGCCTTGGAACGATGTGGGAACGGCTGAAAACGTCAAGTTACAGTTAATTACTTATTTAGTTTATTTAGGTAACATGATTTATGAAACTTATTAAAAAAAGACGATAAAACATAACTATAAACAATCTACAATGAAGCAACAGGAATACACAACATAATTATAAGTTTAAAAAAAAAAAGAAACTCGACAAATCAGATAAGAGAACATGAATTAATTGTTGCGTATCGTATACTTTTTAAATTACAATAATGTGATACAAAGACAAAATTAAATTTTAAATTGACGTAATGCAGAAATGCGTACATGGAAATGTAAGTCACGTATAAAAGAGCAAAGAAACTCATAGGTAGAGTGACACAAAATTGGAAACACACTTTAAAGATAATGAAACGAGAACATAAAGAATTGAACAATTCAAAGTATCTACCCTCCATGAAAAGTACCAATTCTATTTGTGTATGTGTCACCCGGAGTAATGAGTCACCCGGAGTAATGAGTCACCCGGAGTAATGAGTCACCCGGAGTAATGAGTCATCCGGCGTAATGTGTCACCCGGAGTAATGAGTCATCCGGAGTAATGTCTCACCCGGAGTAATGAGTCACCCGGAGTAATGTGTGACCCGGAGTAACGAGTCACCCGGAGTAATATGTCACCTGGCGTAATGAGTCACCCGGAGTAATGTGTCACCCGGCGTAATGAGTCACCCGCATTAATGAGTCACCCGGAGTAATGAGTCACCCGGAGTAATGTGTCACCCGGAGTAACGAGTCACCCGGAGTAATGTGTCACCCGGCGTAATGAGTCACCCGGAGTAATGACTCACCCGGAGTAATGTGTCACCCGGAGTAACGAGAGTCACCCGGAGTAATGTGTCACCCGGCGTAATGAGTCACCCGGAGTAATGAGTCAGCCCGGGTTTTAATTTATTGAATATGTTTATACATCAACAGGTGGAAGCTATTCCGTGGCCTTGTATGACCAGACACTCCACTTGCTGGTCGCATTGCATGTTATAGACGCCTGGGCTTGTCGAGAGCTCTTTGGAGACGGAACCTCGCAGGGCTATACGGGTAGTTTGACTACGTATCGTATGACTACGTATCGTCTGACTACGGGTCGTATGACTACGTGCCGTCTGACTACGGTCAGGGGGCCTATTTTGAAACATCGTTACTACATATCCCGAAACAAATTCTCCTTGAATTCTAACTTTCTAGGTAGCTAGTAATGTAATATTGATCGAAAAATGCTGAACTCATTGGAGAATAGGAATATGGAATAAAAGTTACAGAATAGGGCCTCAGGGCTGGCCGAGCCCGGTCACCTTACGCAACAACGAAGAATAGCTACGAACAGAATAAGAAAAAAGAATAGCTAAGCTAAGAATAGCTGAAAATGGTTTTATCAAAAGTAAAGAAGTGTATTTTTAAGGCGGGCCTATACTCCATTTCGTTGTAAAATCAACTTGTTTGTTACTAGTTCTGGCAGGGAAAAGTGTGATTGTAAAAAGATAAACTCACTTCTATTGTTTATTATAAGGAATATCTTTTAAATTTCCTAACAGATTTGAGAAAATTTACCAACGAGACTGTCTCGCTCATGAGCAAAAAAAATTATATACAACGTTTCCTTTTTTACGGCTTTCCGTGGACACGCGCCAATTCTTCCAGAGTTTTCTTTTGCCCCTACTCCTTGACACTCTAGTTAATACCTTAGTGGCACTTCTAATTACTTATTACATTGCAGTTAATATTATCTGATAGAAACATTGGATTATTGGAAAGTGTATATAGTAATAATTTTTCTTAGGAATACCTGTTATATATAGGGTGCACACCAGCTTTATCTGATGTGCCCCTCTTCAGGTGACTAACTATAGGTTATTAGGATGCTTTGGTTGTTGGGAAGGAATATCCGAGGACAATTATAGTACGCAGTCTCAGCTGAACTGAGAAAAACCTTGTTGGAAAAAACCTTCAGTCAGAACTTCCGGTGGCCGGAATCGAACCGTCGACCTCCCGAATTAGGTTCTCGCGTCTTACCGCTGAGCCACCGCAATCGGTTAGTGACAGTGTTGGACAAAGGTAGGTTACTATAAACCCTGGCTTGATATAAGTGCAGCCTGTAATATTAATGTTACCTGTGCTGACTGCAATAGTAGAAGCTGCAGTAGTAGTTGTCATAGTGGTAGTTTGAGCACCTGCCGTGGTGGTAGTTTGAGCACCTGCTGTGGTGGTAGTTGAAGCCCCTGTTGTGGTGGTAGTTTGAGCACCTGCTGTGGTGGTAGTTGGAGTAGTAGTTGCTATAGTAGTAGCTGCCCCTGCTATGGTGGTAGTAGGAGTAGTAGTTGCTGCCACTGTCGTAGTAGCAGCCAAAGTAGTTGCTATGGTAGAATCTGCTCCTGGTATGGTAGTAGTAGGAGCTAAAGTAGTTGCTATGGTAGTAGGTGCCCCT
>OX246741.1:47082945-47115445 GCA_945910005.1 Isoperla grammatica
TTCTCCTATTCTATCCCTTAAGTCCAAATTCACCAAACGTTTTAATCAGCCGATTTACTAATCTCGGATTGGTTGCCATGGTTTCAGCGAACATTACATACAAAATGCACGGTGGCTTCTACCGGGCGCCATTTTTGATCTCCAATTAACAGAAAATCGTGGAATTAAAGTTTGGTGAAACTGGCTGTTACCTAGGGCCAAATGCATATTCGCTCCTCACGTGCTCCTCAACTCAGTCTTTCCTCAGACTCGCCCAACCACCAATCACAGAGCAGTCCATATGGCAATGCTTCTCTGAGATTGGTGGTTGTGCGAGTCTGAGTTGAGGAGCATGTGAGGAACGACTTTGCATTTGACCCTTAGTCTCAGATGTACTCTGTACTCTGTCCCATCTGGTTTACCTACAAGTACGCATACGCACTCGCAGCAGCTGATAACTCTGATATCTCTTAGAAGAAGCTAAGCCAGCTGATGAGTACTTAGTACTTACTTAGGTTTTTAAGTGCTGCATGTTGGCTCACCTGTATCCTTGCTTTAACTGACTTGAACCCGCCTGACTGCAATTGGCGATTCCTGTTATGCAGTTCCAATCCCATGACGTTTTCAGAAACTGAAACCTAAAGAACAAATATGAAATAATAACTGGATTTTCGGAAAATGGTAAAACTCATGTTAATTAATTGTTAAAGGAGTGTTAATTATTAATTTTTACATCAGTAACATGTCCGGTTTTTGAGTTATAAAGTTACCCCCCTTTTCTTCGGAAAACGATATGATGTGATCATTTATGTGTTTTTTATTTCGTACAAAGGAATCTCTATACCAATTTTCACGTTTGAAACATCGTTGATCGTTGGCTTTTGGACATCGGTATCCCCATGAAAAAATTCAACCCCCTGTTTTAACCCTCATTAACCTAATTTCTTGAAAACGGTAAAACACGTGTTTTCTTATTTTTAATGGAGAACCTAAGCTAAGTACTAATTTTCTCGTTCGTAACATCTTCAGCCGCTGATATACAAGTATGCTAAAAAACAACTTCAACACCCTTTTTCACCCCCTTAGGGACACAATTTCTAAAAATCTTACCTGAGTGGGTGGTTTTATCATAGGAGCTACGTATCTTCCAAATTGCACGCTCCTAGGTTTAATGGTTTGAGCTGTTCGTTGATTGTTATTATAATTATTATTATTTGGTGTTCTATGTCGCATATTTTTGCAACGAGGCTAACCAAGACGATGAGTGATGATTATGAGGATAAAAATACGCCACATAACATCCATGCCCAAGCCAGGATTCGAACTGGAGCGCAAAGACCGCGGTTTACTAGACCAACGCCTGATCGACCTCAGCCAAATATGTTCGTTGATGAGTCAATCAGTCACTCAGTAAGGCACTTGCTTTTATATACATAGATTAAATGTTTATTGTGAAAATTTTGTAAAATAATTGTGCATGTTTATTGTGTAAATTTTGGTCAAAAAGTTGGTTAAGGTCGATTTACACACTTTGCTAAGATTTAAGATTTAATGATTAACTGAATTGAGTCAAGCCAGTTGCATGATGTAGTTCACATGACTTCCTAAGAGGTAAGGAAACCATAGAAAATTGGTAACTCTTATACCTTGAATAATAAGCCCATCTAATGAATGACGTGTTATATAAATCCGGCCAATGGTAGCGATCCTAAGTAAAACAGAAGCTAAGAAAATCCGTGTCTAAGAACAAATTATTAAATCTTAAATCTTAGGAAAGGGTGTAAACCACCCTTAAAAAGAAAGTAAACTAATTTGAAAAGATCCGGTATTGTCCGGTACAGGAGTGACTCTGCCTTAATCAGACAAGGATCATACACGTCCAGGCGTTGTTGAGTTACTTGCTTTTGAAGAAGTTAACTAGACAAAGTATTTGAACTTCATGATATCAAAATATTTCATATTATTATTGTTTTTATTATTTAATAATACTTATTAAAATACCCCATGATAAATATATCGTTATGTATATTTATATATATTTTTTAGATTTTATATATTTTTATTTTTTTTATTATTTTTTAATATATTTGTTTATATGATTGGTCACATACAGCATTAAATGCCATTTAACAGTGTCTTGTGTAACAAGTGATGAATAACAACGCTGCGTGATGATGATGAAGAAGATATACATCTTTAGACCATTTAAAAATGCTATTTTAGTATATTCAACTATATAGGCCTATATTTTGTGTCATGAAAATTATATGACATTATCTGTATTAACTTACGGTCGGTTTACACACGGGTCTAAGGATTAAGGTTTAAGGTTGAAGCATGCTAAACACATCATAGTGTTCACACACGGTCACTAGATCTAAGAGCCAGGTCTAAGGATTTAAGAAGTTGGCCACCTTTTAACTCCTAGACCAGGGAATTAAGATTCTTAGACCCAACCAATCAGAAGTCGACGTCAATATCGTTTCGCCAATCGGAGAGCGACTGCATCAGTCAAATTATTAACTTATTCAGTGTTTAGCAAAAATCTATGTGAACCGAGAGGCTTAGTCCTTGGATATTAAAACCTTAAACCTAGACCTTAAAAATCTGTGTAAACGCACCATTACTTATATTGTTAACAACGCAAATCTTATTTGTACTGGGTCTTACCATGATGAACATTGCTCCCACCGCAACGTATAAAATGTTGGCCATTGCGTCCACTTGGTTCAAAAGAGCTCAGTTGAATAGCGCTCGCCTGGTCTCCCCTATACAAGCCTGTTTTCAATGATTGTATCACAACTTGCTTAACCTTTGAAACTTGTTTGAACTTGTCAATCTTTACAAGGGCATCATCGGTGGCAATAGAATATTACTATACAATATTATATTGTATGCATATACAATACACAATACAATATTCGTTCATTTGATCTGGATATCATTGACGTCACCGGAAAAATCTGAGAAGTAGATCGAATAATACATAATGTTATCCATCCAATCGGTTCAAAATTTTAAATGAAAAGAATTCATCTTATATTATTGTAATAAACCGGGAACCGGTGTAGCGTGTCCTACATTGACGTTACAACACGCAGCACACAGAAACACTGAAAGTAAGATTAGATAAACAAAAGCAAGTTTCTCAGAAATGGAATTATCATTTCACAAGCATCTGTTACCCGCAGTGGCTTCACCCACGTGGATTACAAGAACTTCTACAATTTGTAGTACAGAAAATGGTAAAACATGTATGGACTTATTTTCAAGAAGAATCTAAATACCGAGGTATAGGTATCGTTATAAAATATTCTCCTCCTATTTTAAGCCCCCCCCCCCCCCCCTCCCCCCCACCACCAAAACTAAATAAATTCAAAACTGGACTTTTGAAAATAGTAAAACACCTTTTTATTGATTTTTAACGAGAATAACAAAAATACCGGTATGTTACATCTGCCATATTTTAGTTAGAAAATGTAACCCCTGTTTTTCACCCCCTTAACTGGATATTGTGAAAATATTAAAACACTACTTATTTTTGAATAAATGTCTTAAGTTAATACAAATTTTCTCCTCAATAACATTTTTCTTCTTCGGTCTTTGTACCACAGGAATACTCGCAAAACAATTCACCCCCGGTTCTCACCTCACTCAACTGGACTTTCGGAAAATAGTGAAACACAAGTTTATTTATTTTTAAAGAATAATCTAAATCTACTTTTCACGTCTGTAACATGTTGGGTTTCTTTGATACAAAACTCACCCCCTCCTTTTCACCCCATTTTTCACCCGCTTTAACTGGATTTGAGGAAAATGGTAAAACAAATGATGCAGTATCTGTATAGAAGAATGTAAATACAAATTTTTACGTCTGTAACATTTTCGGTTTTGGATTTTAAAAAATTCACCCCCTTTTTTTCGCCTCCTCTTAGTACCCGCTTTAACTGGATTTACGAAGAATTGTAAAACATTTGTGTACGTACTGTTTAAGAAAAAAAGTACGTGTAGTAGTACTTTTTAATTTAAATACCAAATTTCACGCCTAAAATATCTTCCGCTTTTAAGGACAATCTTATCACAAATTTTCACGTCTGTAACATCTTCGGTTTTCGAGATATAGGTGTCCTCATAAAAAAATATTCACCCCTAGTTTTCATCCCCATAAAATGGATTTTGGGAAAATGGTAAAACGAAAGCGTGGTGCACACAAAGTCACAAGGTATAGCAATAGCAATAAGAATAGAGTATAAGAAAGCGGTATAAGATTACTTTACTAGCTTAATTGCTACAAATAACTTTCTTATTAGGAGATTGTAAGACCGAGCCATGGTTCTCCGATCGAAGCGACCACATTGCCACTGAAGGAGTGAGCTATAGTCGTTCTACGGCTGTTGACGTCATAGATGAAAAATGACGCATTGGCCCATCTATTGTCAGTATTTGGAAAAGCCACCCGCTGATTCGCTCCGACGCACTCATCTATGAAGTTTCCGTGGAAACAGTTAGACAGCGTCACAAAGGGATTTGTACCATGAATCATCCAGTGGGACCGTGGCTTATGGGCCGTTTACATAAATGACTAGTGATTAGTGACTAGCCCACTTGACTAAGCCACAGGCTTCTTTCATTGGCTATGAGTGAGAATACTGCGCTCTGATTGGCTGTGACTAAGGTTTGTCTTGACTTGACTAAGAAATTAAACATATTTCAATTCCTTAGTCAAGGTAAGACAAACCTTAGTCACAGCCAATCAGAGCGCAGTATTCTCCCTCCCAGCCAATGAAAGAAGTCTGTGGCTTAGAGACGGGGGTTAGTCAATAATCACTAGTCATTTACGGCCCATTAGTTGAGAACAAGAAAATCAGTCGATCTTGGCATTTCACAAATGATGTACACCCCCACTACCTGCAGCCTAGCACAAACACGAGACGAAATCCCCGAATTCATTACCGGAAGACATAACAGAAGTTCAACCATGCGAACATTTCTGGGAAACACAACATCTAGTCAAATAAAAGGCGTCAACACAACAAACAAACGATTATATTTGATTACTTTCTGACAGTTCGAACTCAACAAAATCAATGAATCTGCGGTCGCACTCGGGGTGTACAAACAACTTATAATAAATACAGTGAAACAAAGGCCCTGTGGTTCTCAGCTTTGCTTCGGGCAAAGTTTAGGTGCCGGTTGCAATGACGATACTGTGCAGTCCAAAGAGATAAAACCTGTCCGCTTATAGCGTTGAGTGAGAAATATAGGGCTTATAGGTAGAAACGAAACGTTTAGAGCTTATGACCAATGTTGGTCTAATAGACCGTGAAATAGGGTTTAAAGAGCCAATAAGTAGCGCGCTGTTGTCAATTCATTGCAATTCTTTTTCATTCAAAGGGTGACATTCATTCGACTTTCGACTTCTGTTAATTATAAAATAGAAAATTAAAATTTTCCTAGTAAATCTTGGCTTACAGGCCGACTATAACGGTTCAATACACAAGCATGAGGCATAAGCTAAACCTTTCGTTTCTACCAACGAGTGTAGAATAACGGTTTACGAGTGTAAGGTTCACGAGTGTAGAATAAACCTTTATTCTACACTCGTTGGTTTTTACTATGAGCGGATGAACTTTATACCATACTGTTGCAGTCCTTGAAATGGTCGTAGTTCACGCTAGCGACTTTTACTCTTCTTTTACTGCCTTTTTTTAAAATACAGTTCTATTGACAGGTCATCGTGATTAAAGGTTAGATGACGTTGTTTGATTCCGGACAGTCCGACCCTCGCTATTCAGAACTCGGCGAACAATTGTTATACTTCCACATAAAAGACTTTGAAGGAAACAAAACAAAACAGTCTGCTATTTGGCACGTATTTTTAATAACATATACATTGTTCAGTTGATCATAACTCAGTAATAAGAACTTATATTTTGTTTTATTACAAGGTTATTCTATATTGTTATTACACTGTTTAGTTGAACCTGAAGGTTTCGATGTAATATCAGAACGCTTTTACTTTTGTAGCCGCAAATGAAATATTTTTTTGCCCAAGTCTGTGCAGGAAAATGAAGTAGTTCGTATTATTACAAATGTTTCCTACCATGAAAATTAAGAATTTCTCTTAAAATGCAACAAACATTCGGGCTTTATTTTAATGCAACGTTCTCAGGAATCGATTAATCGAACCATTTCGTTTTTAGAACAATCACAACAATATCCGATATGCAATGTAACGGCCTTCCATTAATTTAAAAAGATTATTGCATATATGTAATGACGTTTTATGAGAATTTGAAATGATTTATTTATGAAAAAGTGAAATTGTGGAAGTACAGCCTGCTTATTAAAGTATGAAGGTTTGATTCCAACTTCAGTTATCGTCTGCAATCAGTTCGCAATGGTGGCTGCATTCAGCATTGCTTTTGATGTCTGGTTCATCATGTTGGTAAGATACGCATATCTTACTCCAAATACAAAACACAGTGGCTCAACAAGTTGATTAATCATTAAGCGTTAGGCCTACTAATTTTTTACCATGTAGGATAAGATTAGCGTAAGTTAAATTAGTATAGCAGGCGTAGCATATAAATCCAGGCCGTTTATGTTTTAAGTTTTTCATGTTTTCAGTACTTGCATACATTTAGCTGCTGGAGTCACACACTAGGCTTCTAACCTTTGTGGTAACAGCAGTATTATATTCTACATTTTTATTTTATGATATTTTATATTTTACATTTTTATTTTATAAATATTTTGATTATAATAAATTATGATTGCTTTGTATAATTTATTAATGTAATTTAACAACTTATCATTATCTTAATCAGCTAATTATTGTAACTAAGGGCCGGTCTTACAATCTCCTAATAAGAAAGTTATTTGTAGCATTTAAGCTATTTGGAGGAGTTCAAGGGTTTTGATTGGTGGTTGCCGTGGAGACAACAAGCTATTCGACGAATTAGTAGTTATTGGGACATTGTAAGACTAGACCTAAGTTAAATTTAATGTGATTGCCAATATAACCATGCACGTACAATTTTGATTGTAATTGTTATCTTGAACTACGAGAAATGTAAAAAGAAATGTAAACTATGTTAATGTAGTATGTAAAATGTAATGTTAAATAATGATAATAATAATTAATAAATAAGAATAAATAATAAACATATGTCCGACGCGTCAACTTGGAAAGTGTTGTCGTCTCGGATTTTGTATAATTTTTCTAAAATCTAGTTAAGGCGGGTGAAAACGGGGGGTAAAATGGAGGGGGTGAATTTTCTAGATAAAAAATATGAAAATGTTACAACGCCATACTCAGCACAAAGACTATTCTTTTAGAATAAAACAACACAAGTTGAACCATTTTCTGAAAAACCAGTTAAGAAAAGTGAAAAAGTGAGGGTGCATTGTTTAATGAGTACACGTAAACCTAAACAATAGAAGATGTTACATACGTGAAAATGTGATTTATATTCTTCTTTAAAAATAAACAAACGTGTTTAACTGTTTTCAAACAGTCAAACAAAGGGCTTGAAAAGGACAGGGGGTGATTTTTTGTGTATATATATATATATATATGTGAAAATCCAGAAATTAAAAAACCAACCCCGACTGGGAATCGAACCCAGGTCTCCCACTTGCCGGGTGGGCGCCATAACCCCTAGACCACCGGGACCGGTAATTCAATGACTGGATGTAGTGCACTAAGATAGTATGTGGCGGTGGAACAACACTGCAACGCTTTGGTTACACTTAGTTGCCCAGCCACACATATTTTTAATGCGTAGCGTGACGTAAGCTTGATCGATGAGATATCTATATGGATATTTTTCAAGAACACTCTTGTCGTTGTTGTTATGTGAAAATCCAGAAATTAAAAAACCAACCCCGACTGGGAATCGAACCCAGGTCTCCCACGTGCCGGGTGGGTTCGATTCCCAGTCGGGGTTGGTTTTTTAATTTCTGGATTTCACATAACAACAACGACAAGAGTGTTCTTGCAAAATATTCATATAGATATCTCTACGATCAAGCTTACGTCACGCTACGCATTAAAAAATATGTGGGCTGGTCAACTCAAGTGTAACCCAAGCGTTGCAGTGTTGTTCCACCGCCACAATCTATCTTAATGCACTACATCCAGACATTGAATTACCGGTCCCGGTGGTCTAGGGGTTATGGCGCCCACCCGGCAAGTGGGAGACCTGGGTTCGATTCCCAGTCGGGGTTGGTTTTTTAATTTCTGGATTTTCACATAACAACAACGACAAGAGTGTTCTTGAAAAATATCCATATAGATATCTCATCGATCAAGCTTACGTCACGCTACGCATTAAAAATATGTGTGGCTGGGCAACTAAGTGTAACCAAAGCGTTGCAGTGTTGTTCCACCGCCACATACTATCTTAGTGCACTACATCCAGTCATTGAATTACCGGTCCCGGTGGTCTAGGGGTTATGGCGCCCACCCGGCAAGTGGGAGACCTGGGTTCGATTCCCAGTCGGGGTTGGTTTTTTAATTTCTGGATTTTCACATAACAACAACGACAAGAGTGTTCTTGAAAAATATCCATATAGATATATATATATATATATATATGATTTTTTAGATTTTGTTGGTTGCAATATGTAAAGTAAGGATAAATTTTACGGTTTAACCAATCCAAATTTTATTTGGTTGTTGTGGTTTTTTATTTATTTGTTTTTTATGTTTGTATGTCTTGAAAAAGACGACGCTAAAGTCGTCGAAACGTTGAAGTATCATTTTAAATAAAATTTGGATTAGTTAAACCGTAAAATGTATCCTTACTTTATATATATATATGTATGTATATATATATATCAACAACTTTGACCAGTCGTACAGGTTCCTCCACTAACCTGGACTGCCGAGCAATTGACGAGAAGAAGGAAGCTTTCGAACCCTCCAATCTGTTCTAACCAATGGTAACTAGTGTTTCAGAGGAGAGTGGTCACCCATCCACCTCCTGACCTAGCCCAAAGTTCCTCGGGCTAGGTCAGGAGGTGGATGGGTGACCACTCTCCTCTGAAACACTAGTTAGCATTGGTTAAAGCAGATTGGAGGGTTCGAAAGCATGTGTAACAGCTTCATTTTTCTCGTCAACTGCTCGCCAGTCCAGGTTAGTGGAAGAACCTATATGACTGGTCAAAATTACACCGTCCTTTCGGATGGGACGTAAAGCCTATGGTCCCCTTAGTACTTTTCGACAGGAGTAGGCTACATACTGGTACCAGGCTTCCCCACCTCTCTTACTCATTATCATTAATCAATCATCACTCATCAGGCTAAAGAGGGCATTGTGCTCTACCCTACACTGGCCTCAATCACAATAAAGTAAAGTAAAGTGACAACCGATCATCATGTAACAAAGTTGAAAATTTAGATTTAGATTTAACTTTAAAAATAAAGAAATGTTTAACCATTTTGTAACAATTGTACAAGATCCTTTCTTGAGCGAAGCCACGGGGGGCAAGCGCTAAGTTAAGTACTATGATGAATCAAAAATCCCAACCAGTTCTCTAGAGAGTTGAAAATATGACAAAGATACGCATCGTGACTCTTTGTGTCGTGCTTTGCACCACCGGTCACCACGGGGAGTGACTCACCTCCACCTCCACCGGATATCCTTAATATTGTTTTCAAATTATCTTTTCTCTCATCTCGAATATAACGCCTGGTCTCGGAATGAAAAGCGTGATACAATTTGTACGACATTGGTTCAGAGTTTTTTGTACTGGCATATCCTGGTGTTTGAAAAATGAATGACCTTCACCACGGTTATATAACTGGATATGGGAATACAAAACCCTGTTTCATAATAACCATTTTATACTATATGTCTCTCACAGCATGAAGTAAGATAGTATCAGGACCGCCCACATTTAGTTTCCAACTTAACAAGCGCGAATCACTGACGTTTTCCCGATTTTCTAAAAGTACAAGTTTTCTTTTACTACAATTCGGTTGCGGTAAGTTTTTTGACGGTGATGCACAAGTAAACGTGCAAGCAGGTTTTCGTTAACAACTTAACGCAACCAAATAATACCCGACAATCGGGAAAACGTTAGTGATTCGCACTTGTTAAGTTGGAAATTAATCGTGGGCGGTCCTGTTTCCCCTGACTCTCTTACTTCTTGGGGTGAGAGACCTCTAGCCCCACGTGGCACGTAGCTATCACATACCAACCTCAGATCCCAATCTTCTTCGTCCAGTCTCGACGAAAACTAATAAATTCCGTTCTTTCACACATTCGCAAAGAATGCCTCCCCGATGGCCCCAACGACCTTTTTGTTCGCCCAAACGCCAATATGTCTATACCTGCTCACGAAGACATGTTACGAGATGCATCTAAGCTAGGGACGTTGTTGGCTTTAGGGGAATTTATTTATTCCTCAAATGCCAACACGGTTGGATTATCGAAACGTAGGTGACGGGCCCCCACGTAGAAAACCATCTATCTACCCCCCCGAGGAATTTTGGAGACATATATTATGACCGAGTGATCAATTTGGAGTAGAAATTTACGATACGCAGTATGAAAACAATCACTACGCTCGCTTAAAATACTATTTTTGTTTATGTTTCTCGTTTAGGTTATAGATGTTGAAACGGTGCTGGGATCTGAGCATCATGTCGGTCGTAATATTGATCTACACAACTCAAAACCAGTGAAAGCTTCTGTTCAGGTAAGAATATCATTAGTCTTCTACAACCTTGCACCGATTCTCTCCTTCCCTAGTCCACCTTACCCACGCTTAAAGCCCCAACCACAATTGGCAGTTTTGGGATTCCAATCGAAATCCGGACTTCGTGAAAAAGTTAACTTGCATGGTTCGTATCATACCCCATTTTATAGAATTTCTTATCTTCTTCTTTCTAATGTTTAATAATCCAACCAAACTGTTATTCCTAATAATTTTAATATGAGTAACTCTTATTGCTGTATCAGCAAATTGTCGATTTGGAGCCTGAATCGGTTTAGAAATTAACCTTTTTATCTTTTATCCCCCTAATAACGTATCCTTATTATTTGATTTACCTTTTTGATATTCACATATTTTAATTTGATTTGTTTTACTTATTTGATTGCGGGCTAATTAAAATGCTATCGGGCTAGAGGTCCGACTGTTGTCAGAAAAAAGTTAATTTTGATTCATGTTGATCTACACTTTCACATTTTACAGAACTTGGCGTCAATGTTTATGGGATGTGATGGCCTAGACCCGGGTGATGTTAACATAACATGCAGCCACGCAAGACTGGAGAAGCGTCACGGACCAGGCATTGACTGCACATCTAAGGTGCCAGTCAAGACCCAGGCTTTCTTCATTAATTGCCCACCAGGCTTTGGATTGGTTGAGGAGTACCAGGTCATAACTTGCAAGTTTCCAGGGAAATGGGACAACGATGTTTTCACGTGTGATGGTAAGAAAAAAAATAAACAACAAACATTCGAATAATTATTATTTATCCATTTATTTATATATTATAATAATACAAAATAAACATAAACATAACATAACTATGAATGAAAAACTTTAAGAGACACAAAGCCAAAACTTGTGGGAATTGTATTACAAATATATATAGTGGACCCAAGATTACTTTACACCTGCTTTCGTTACTTCCGGGCCGGGGCAGTCGTAGCCAACCAGCGAACAGTCCGAGACACATCCGGGCCTATACCGATCGCTGATTGGCTACGAACCAGTCACCTGTGACGAAAGCATGTGTAAGGTAGTATTGGGACAACTTTATATGTAATGACAGTAACAGAACTCGGAACATGTACTTACATTAGCAACATCATGTTTGGAACTATACTTAAAACTTCTAAGAAAGCGAACTTTACGTAAATCAATACAAATACAGAGTTAAAATTTTTAAGGTAATTGAAACCATCCATTCAATTCAATTGCTGAAAGTTACCCTAGTAGATTTTGAACGGATCCCACCCATATGGCATATAGCGAGTTTTATCGAAAAAAGATAATGTGGAGCTAAGAATATCACACAGCGACGATAAATTGAAAGCGATACTATCGCAATGCATCGCAATGAATTTTTTTTTTTATTTTTTCTATTTAAGATTATCGATAGCGATTTCAATTTCTACGTTATAAATCGTCCGTTTACCTACATTATAGGAAAACGCTCTGTTTGACGCGTTGATAAGCGAGCGCGTCCATATCTACGAACTTTCCGGCGAAAAGATCTCAAAGCTAATAAAAGACTCGATTAACAACAATTCATGAGAATGCGCATTGCAAATTTTGTTCTTATTTCCATAGTTATTACACTTACCGACATTGCTGAATGTTTTGCAATGTGCGTTGCTAAGATATTTCGTTGTAATTTCGTATAGTGTTTTCGACACGGTCCACCACCGTTACTAACACTTATTGACAGCAAAAGAAATGTAATTTCGGCCTTTAATACGTGTCAGATCATGTTTAGATTAGTATATTCGTCTCCGGACACAAATTTACCATGATATAGCCATCTCACATTTTGACGTAACTGTGTTTCGAAAATTATTTTCATGTAACTTTTGTGTAACTTTGCCAATACTTATCAGGTGCCATAACATGAACATATTCGTGACCGGAAAAATCTTTGTTAAGATATTACTTTCTCACATTTTGCCACCATTTTGTTTCAGAAACATATTTTGTAGTAACTATAGTGTAACTTTGTAACTTTCCAAACGATTTTGTCACAAAACTACACACCATCAACCCACGTCGAGGCTTGTGAATGGTCCAAATTTCAACGATCGGACTTTCCAAGCTCGGTTCAATCGCTTTATTATCTGGATGTGTTGTAAATATTTGCACGAATCAAGGCAATAACCACATAATAAATGTATGTCATGTTGTAGAAGTGACGACTATCGCAACCCCGTCAACCAAGGCACCCGCTAAGAACGTCACAACAACCAAGCCTTCAAATACAACAACAACCAAGCCATCAAATACAACAACCAAAGCATCCAATCTTACCACTGTAGCAACCACTAAGGCTACCACGCTAGCGGGAGCTACAACAGTTGCCGGAACTACAACTGTTGCTACAACTGCTGCCATAACTGCTGCCACCACTGTGGCAGTTACAACAGCCGCAACAACAGTTGCTATATCTTCGGCAGATACAACTGCTACTACAACTGCGGGTGCTACAACTGTTGCTACAACAGCTGCAGTAACAACAGTGGCTACGACACCTACAACGGCGACATCTACTACGGATACGACAACGACAACAGCAACAACAGTTCCAACTATTACAACTACAACAGCTACCACAACCACAACAGCAGCAACAACAACAACAACTAGTATCAAATATCCAGATTCAGCAGGTAAAGTTATGGAAAATATCTCATTCAGGTTACTATGGCATTGTTTTATAGTATGTTCTATGAAAGAAAAACAAAATGCTTTACCAAGTAGAGGCTTCCCTAATGTAGACAGCCTTAAAGGCTGTGCGAGTCGCGCGCGGAGACCAGCGATGCGCCAACACAACTTCGTGTTTACCATTTTGTTTTGTGCTCCAAAGAAATGGTATGTGGCCGAAGATATGATCATTCTACAGAGAATTTAATGCCCTTTCTTATGAATATTATAGTTTTTCGTTACAAAAATCCATGTTTAACGTGTCGTCAGTTAAATTGTGCGGTGTGTTCGGTACATTTTAGTTTTCTCACGACAGGTTTAATATTTTTGAATGTACAGAGTTGCAAAACATAACAAATGTAGGCGAGTAAATTCTTCGGGCTATAACATGTTTTCTATGTTGATAACTTATTTAGTCTTTATTTAAACGAGTGGCAACTGTTTGTGCGTAACTGTGCGTAACGGTGTGGAGAGTGTCTCCGCGCGGTGGCAGTTTCATGAAACTCAACTCCGCGAGCGGAGCGGGAGACAAGATTCGAGCGAGAGGCATCGCTGGCAGGTGGTGGAATGGCATGCCAGACGTAGGGGTAGGAATGTGTGTCCTCGAGGCATAAACTAGTCTATGCGAGGATGTTTTGTCATACCGCACAATAACAACAGACAGACTTCCTGGTCAACCCATCCATTCTATAACAGTTGTTTTGCAGACAGACCAAGATACGAACCGTATAAATAGGCTTGACCCGGAACTAATTGGTACATAATTTTTTTGATCAGAAGTTGTTACTTATGTATACCTACATGCACATTAGAAACTTTACTGCTGTCCGACACCCCTAATTAGCGTAATTAATTAAAATGTAAAAATTAATTAATGCTCATATTGATTATTTTTGAAGATTTTGTGTCATTTATATTTTTACCACATCAAGCGATTAATTTTGTTATTTAAAAAATTACTTACATCAATATAAGTACTCCGGTAATCATTATTTAATTATCATTAATTATAAAAACAATTTCAATTAAATGCTTCCCGTGTAAAATTTGTACTATTGAATATTGTTTTGACAGTTGTAAATAAAAGAATAATAACATACAAAACTTGTGTAGAAACTTTACTGCAATCAAAATATTATTTATATGATAAATCAGCATAAATAATAATTAATTATCACGTTAATAACTGATATTTGTAGATATTTGAACATATGAAATATGGTATCAAAAGAAAGCTTCTGATACGTCAATTTTAATATTGGTACTCTCAGGGTCATTCAAACACATTTCCAAAGTTTTTATAGGTGGGCAGAAAGAATGGGGGGGGGGGGGGGGGATAAATGAAGAATATCTTCAAACGTATCAAACGAAAGCTTTTACGTGGTTATTAGCAGGAATACTTTTAGAGTGATGAAATACCATATACCCTAGTGTTGGGCTAATAGAGGGAGGGGGGGGGAGGGGGGGGGGGGGGTAAACAGTGTTCTCATTTCCCAATTTTACGTCTGATTTTTTACACTGATTTCACTTCTTAGAGATGGGGGATTACTCTGATACAAAACTCCCGGCACAAATATCAGAATTTAACAAAATGGGTACTGTCATTACCACGTAGTTTCTTTTACTAAGTAGCCTACCTAAGCAAAACAGTATAATGCAAAGACTTTGCCAGTGTAACCAAACGAAGTTGTAGTTAATGACTATTTGACGAATATGTAGTGATTGCATATATTATTACAACGGAATATTAACTCAACTTAATTCCTATGTAAACGAGATTGGTACGTTTCACTTATTGTCGACCATGTACAAAAATTAAAGCCGCGAACGTTGATGGAGATACAATCGAAGTTGATCATTTGTTGCTTTTCCAACAACTCTTGAGTGTCCTTCGAGAGAAACAGAATTTAGTTTCTTTTTTATGAGTTGCTTTATGATATAATATGTAAACGTTAACCTTTGTTTGTTTACGTGGACATTTGTACTAACTTTCAAATTAAGCACACTACCAACAGACGTATTTAAATAAGTAATTCGGGCATTCCAAGGCAAGATGAAAAGTAAGGCTTTTAGGGATACTTTGTTTGCAAATACGTAAAGAAAATGGTACAGAATAATATGAAAGGGAAGGAATATGAACTGTAACAATTTGTGATTGATGAAGCGCATTTTGACGCATCGCATACCTTGTTCCAGAGACATATCTTATGAAGGGTTATAGTATGTGAAGTGCATGAAAAGCAAATATCATATTACAATTACTGTAGTATTTGATGGCTACGACAATGGGTCATCAACTAACGACATATTAATAATTTCCAAACACCAACGGACAGGCGTTTAGAACGGATGCAGCTTCTTGAAGTTGCATCGTAATTTAGAGCAGACCACTTTACAATTACATCGTAGAATTTGAACAAATATGTAGTGAGACTGGTGGCTTGTCAGTTGGTACAGGAAAAAATTGTTTTTTGATAGAGCAGAGCACATCTAAACTTCAACAAGCCAAAAGTTTAATAATAATACACTCACAATGTGATAAAGAGACGCTAATGATATAAGTGGTCGAGTCTCAAGCTGAATACTGTTTTAGTAGTTATTAATTTATGTGTAAACTTCTCTTATTGGCTTACCATTTTCCAACAGGCCAATTGCGTTTTCACTGCTTTCAAGAATCTCTGTGTTAGGAGATGTGGGATTATTGGAAATATGTGAATTTAAAAAAAATCTTATGCAAATGTCTTGAATAGCAAAGCTTAATCCATTCTACACATTCTTGAAGTAGTGTCACTTCCACTTATTACGCGAATGCATTATTAACCCAGCCTGGTTTTTATGTAACGCATATTCCATATTTTCTGTTTGGTGGCACCCAGCTTTCAACTCCGATTTTAAGATAAGATCATAAACAGGATTTTCGTAATTGAAGAAATACATACAATTACTAGCAAATCTGAATCATCACTCGTGAGGGTGCTGTTTTCATGGTTAGTTGACTTTACTGTTGTTATTACAATTAACACATCGGCGTTATCTTGTAAAAAGCTTAGTGAATCTTCATTTTGATCATTCTATTGAGAGTTGTTCTATGTTTTATATTGACTAACAATGACATGTTTTACTCGTATACTGATAGTATTCTATCTGTTACCACCATTCCGTTTCAAATATGTGACGTCTTTTGGTGATTGCTCTCTATCATAGTTATCAAATGCTTGGTCTTATGATATTTGCATCTGATGTCCTTTACATTATTATATATTACACAAAGGTTTTAGAAGCTAGACTATCGAGTCGAAGCCAATATATACGATGCAGTAAATCCTATCTATCAATCACAAAACAATTGCGTTAATCTTATTAACATCAAAGACTCAATGAGTGTCAAATCCGACCCAAAATTGACTTATGGAGGACGCTCTTTACCCCCCCCCCCCCCCCCCTTTTAGCCAAACACTAGGGTAGATTGTTACTTATCACTCTAAAAATATTTGTACTAGCTATACAAAACGTATTTAGCTTTCGTTTGATTTTGATACGTTTGACGATATTCCTTATTTATCCCCCCTCCCCCTCCTTCTTTTTACCCCCCAAAAAAACTTGGGAAATGTGTTTGAATGACTCTGAGACTACCGATTTTAAAATCAGCGTATCAGCAGCTTTCTTTTTATACCCATTTTTGTCTATGTTCAAATATGTAACTATGTCAGTTTTAATGAAATAATTATTAATTATGCTGATTTATCATACAAATAATATTTTGAGTGCAGTTAAGTTACTACACTAGTTTTGTATGTTATTATTCTTATATTTAAAACTGACAAAACTATATTCAAGCGCACTAACTTTACACGGGAAGCATTTAATTGAAATTGCTATTATAATTAATAGTAATTCATTAATGACTACGGGAATACTTATATTGCTATAAGTAATTTTTTTAAATTTCAAAATAGATTGTTTGATGTGGTGAAAATATAACTTCTCAAAAATCTTCAAAAATAACCATAACATGAGCATTAATTAGTTTTAACATTTTAATTAATTATGCTTATTAAGGGTATCGAACAGCAGTTAAGTTTCTTATGCGCATGTAGGTACACATAAGTAACAACTTCTGATCAAAAAAAAATTCTGTACCAATTAGTTCCGGGTCCAACTGTTCGTTGCTTGGACTAAAAGCCAAGCCAGAACCGATGCTGTGGAGGCCTGCACGGACCTACTTCTAAAGCCCCGGCCCAGGCATAATGGCGAGCCCTGCCTGACCGGGGCCCTTAGTGAGTAATCTAAGTAAAAACCGGGCATGGCTCGAGCCCGGGTGAAGGTAAATGGACCCGTATCAGCCCGGTCACCTGCCAATATTAGCCCGCTCAACTGCCAACAAGACAAAATAGACCACATATTATAAAAGCCCGAAAATGCCCGATTTGATCATAGTCTATAATCGTAGGCACGAACCCGCCAAAATAATATTATCAGTGCCCAAGCCGGATCCTGCGCAGGGCTCTACCAGTCAGTACAGCTGTTCTCTTCCTGAGTTGAGAGAGAGCATGCAACAGAAAGCGTTGTAAACATCATGTTTCGTATTGTATTCGCAAGTGGCTAGTTCCAAGAAACGGTTCGTCACAGTGTCTGGCGGGGTAGTAAAGCCATTAGAATGCCAGCCTCTCTCAACTCGGCTGACTCAAACCCACCCTGCGGCAGTATGAAGTGTCACCACGAACAAGCCGAGAGAGCGTGAAAGAAACGGACGTAGCTTCGCCTTCGACGTCCAACCTCAAACTGAACACAATACCTCCCGGTAGCAGGTATAAAACCGAGAACCTTTTGCGCGACGCTGCCCGTTAAGCGTCCGTGCCTCAATTGAAAGGTGTTGGTGTGAGGTATTATTTTATAACAACAATAGTTTGATGGGAGCTGTCCCCAACTGCCAATTCCCCTAAATCCAACGACCTTTTTTCCCACTAACGCCAACATACCCTGCTCATGAAGATCGTGTTACGAGATACATCTGAAGGAAGTTGTTGACTTTAAGGGGATAAATTTATGCCTCTAACGCCAACACAGTTGGGTTACCGAATGTGTGATTAAATCTGCGATATTATATTGTTGTTTCATGAATTTATTAATTCCCCTATTGCTAACATGGTTGGGTTACTCTGTTAGATACGCATTACATCTTAAACCTTCTCCCCCTGCGGAATATTTGAGACCTGTATATTGATAGAGTGACCAATGTATTTAAGTAGAAATTGATGTAAAATACAAACAAGAGCAACTGTGTTGGCGTTAGGGGAATGAATAATTTCCCCTAACGCCAACTATGCCCCTCAGATGCATTCCAAGGCCGTTGGCGTTAGGGGAATTGGCAGTCAGGAAAGTCACTGTTTGATGTGTTGCTATTGTCTCATTCTACATTTTTAACGACCTAATAATACCCAATGCTATGACTGTTAACGAGCGCCTTGTATAACAACGTTTAATCCAAGTGCTCATTTACTACAGCACAGAAACAAACAAATGGGATGTTACATGACCATTAACGTATACTGAAAACAATATTTTACCTTTTTGTATTTAAAACGCACAATATAATCATAATGTTATACTATTTAGGTGGCCGTTGGTCCAGTGGTAAGCTTCCTTGCTTCCAATGCAGAAGGTCCCGGGTTCAAATCCCGGTTTCGGGAGGAGATTTTTTACTTCTATTAAAGGGATAGTCAGGTGAAAAACTAAATATCACATAATTGCATAAAGCTCTGTTATGTGTAAAATAAAATTGATATAGGTTGCTTCAGTGCAAGAAAAAAAATAGTGAACATTTAGCAATTCTATAAGATTCACTTCGCCAGCTTTGCTGCATTTTTCTTCTAAAGCGTAGTACAGCTGTATCAGTTCTGAGCTCGCTAGCGCCTTCCCGATAGACAGAGCACTCATTGAGTTACACGAGACCAGCCACAACACTCGGCGACTGCGGACAGTGGCGCTCAAAACAGATTGCAACTTTTCTACACATCAAGTCACATGAAAATTAATTGCAGGGCATTTTGAACAAGTAAACGTTCGTACTAAGAAGCATGTTATCGGTAAAAAAACGATGCCCCAGCCCATCATTAAACGTCTTTTATTGGTGAGCAGTTACTATCGCCATACCTCGTTTTCTTCATAATGTTGCAATTTTATTGTTTTGACAGCTCGTTGTTTGTCCATCAGTTAGATTCATTTGATACATTGATGTAGTTCGGCTGTGACGTCAGTTGCAATTTACCTCAAATTCGAAGTTGTTCTGCATCAGCCTTGTTGATTCTGTCATTCGTCCACAGGTGTTTGCATTGTCCAATCACTGATTCGTGTGTTTCGTATTTGAAATATTGATCTTTGATTGGTTATCGCTAGAGGCGTTTGTAAATGATGTTATGTTTTCTTTAATTTCGTTTATAGATTTGATAATTTCGATGTTATGGCGGTGTTATGCTTTTTGGGAGATTTTCTACAGTAAATTTCACCAGAAACATATTTAAATTAATAAGGAATTTTAATGTTATTTAATTTATTTGAATTGTATGTACAAACTAGTACTAGTTAATACGAAGTGTATTAACATTACCATTACCTGTGTTTGTCTAGTGTGTCTTTACGGTCGAATTAAATGCAGCAGTCACAACACATAACAATCTTCTTGTCCGTCACGTAAAATCCCTCAAAATTGTACTCGTTTGCTCTGCTTGACGCCGAATTTCAGCAAAAATAAATCGTTGAGCTTCCGAAATCATCATTATAATGAAAAAATATTAGGTCCCCACGATTGTGTTGAAATGACGTTTGACGGTAATAATGAATTTAATTTTTTTTAAATGTCTATAATAAATTAAAAACAATCGAGATTTCGTGTTATTTCTCTCTTTAATACCAATTTCGATGTTATGACTGGTAATTGACGGATTTCGCGAATTTTTGCGGTGAAATTTTGAAGTTTTTAAGGTGTCTCTCAATAGATATACACTTTGTTTATCTCCCCCTTCTTTATCAACACTTTTCGCGATTTCACGGTCCGCGAAAAACAAACACCTCTAGTTATCGCTCACTCGTCGATGGTGTTCGGAGTCTACAGGGGTGGTTTAGTCGCTTTAAATTAAAGTCCCCCACTGAAAATCAGTTTCATTACTGAATGGGTACTCTAAATGTGAGCTTATTTATTTATTTATTTATTTATGTTTCAGGTTATGGATACCCATTCATGGGGCACATTTACAGGATATATTCTGGTTACTACTTTTGGAATCCTGCTGCTACTAAATGTCAAGGAGATAGCGCCACCCTGGTTGTACCCGACCAACCGGGGGAAGTAGAATTTTTGCTGAATATGACAGGAAATGGGAATTTTTTTATTGGACTGGAAGATCAGGCTATAAATGGAAGATTCGTTGTCGTATTTACTGGTACGTAAACGAGGTGTTGGGGTTTCTAATAGATAACACGTGGATTCATGCAAGTGCTCAAAAACTCTTTATTGATATTGTAAAAGTGACCGTTCACCTCTTTAGCAAGTTGCTCTCTTTAAAAAGTTCAACCCTAAACACCAATGTTTGGGTGTATATCGCGCGGCCTATACCATCAGCAGGGCGATTCTCTAAGGTCCATGGTAAATTGAACGCCCGTTTTCGACGTTACGAGCCTTACCGCATTGAGTTAGCGATTCTCTACCGTGTTTTATCGACAAAGATCGTTACCACCTACGAAGTAGCGCGCTCCAAAACCCTGCCTTTAGACGTGCGATAAGAAAACATGGCGGACTTTTCAAGCCGTCTCATGTTCACTTCAGCATTTGAACTAATTGATTATAGAAATTTGTTGTGTGTATCGATACAAATATACGATATTTATATTTAAAAATATGTGTGTGAGTAAGGAAATATAATTTGTAGTTATGTAACAAAAGTCTAGAAGTAATTTTGTATCATAACCCTACTTTCCTAGTTTGGCCGTGCCGTCACGGCACGTAGGGTAGGCCTAGAACCCTAGGCCTACTTCTAAGTTCAAACACTAGGTTCGTTTGATTTGCTACACCTTTTATACTCTTTGCACTCACTCAATGTTATTTCATAGGATACATGGCATGAAGTACAAAAGGTGCCGGTAAATCAAACGAACCCTAATGCTGCAATAAGTGAAAAAAGTGCAGAAGGTGTCCGGAAATCAAACGCACCCAATGGCAAACGTTCCATTTATTCACGCGTTGTCATTGGTTAACTTTCTATAGTGTACACAGCCATCTCGAAAACATCCACAAACTAATATATAACAGGCGCTGCTCTGCTGCAACGGCTACGTCCTTCGATACGGTTATCGAACGTTATGAAATGGTAGTTGGGAATCGCGCAGTAGCTTATCGTGTGGTAAGTTTAGTACAAGTGTCGTTAAGGTTAAATTTACCGCGCATCTTAGAGAATCGCCCTGCAGGTGTCCTTTGTTTATTCGCGCAACTTGCTGTTCGAGGTGGACTTCCTACGTCATAGGTCCCATGCTGTCAACGCTGCGCTGCGTCTCCAGCTGGCATTGGAAAGAGGGGTGGTACTGAAGATGCGTGGTTGGCTGAAGACATCAATAGAGGGAGAGCACTTGGTCTGACGAGATACTTTGTTTTGTTCAAATGAAAGTGGTGCAGAAGGCGCGTGGTCAAGCGGATAGATACAAGATTTGTAACAACTCACTGGAAATGTGTTTATATTTCTCTTCAATTTGTGAAATGATAATAGTATTTGTCAAGATAAGTAATATAATTATAATAGTTTTGTCAAATAAAGAAATAAAGTTACTTGCGCCGAATAGATTTTCACAGAGACCTCAAGTAAATTTCATTAACTAACGTTTGTTTGATACATCTCGGTGAAAATTCTTCTTGTTACAGATATGTCGTTACATAAGACTACGACGTAAAATGTACTATTTGACGTATTTGTATTAATTTCTATTTTACCGACCATATTGTGTATTGCTTTGCTATAATGTGAAGAATAAAACGGTTTAATTTGAAGTGGACGGAAAATTTGAAACGACTATACACATGCGCTTGGCCAGATACTTTTCGCCCAACCCTCCAGATGCGTGAAGCAAGGTCACACCACACTCGGGGGTACGATGTTGCCAAACGTACAACGTTGAGCGGGCTGCATACACTTCATAAAACATTTAACCACTAATTACGTGGAACTCGAATCATTTTCGGTGAAACTGTTGTTGAATAATATGTGTTCTTTATACCAACTTGAGTGCCTAGGTACACATTGCAGCAAGAGGTGAACGAACACTTAAACAAAATGTTTTCAGCAAAAACATATTTAAAATATCAATTTTTATTTCTATGTTGTGTAATTTTTTAATTTAAAAAACCTATTCGAGATTTTAATAGAAAAAGTAGGATGTTTGCGAAATATCGCTGTACTACTAAGAAGCAACGTAATTTCCTTCATCCCTCATAGAAACTGTGTAACAATAAAATGTGATTTATTTCAGCAACGCCTCCTGTGGCTAACTTAAGCAAACTTTGGGGAGCAGGCGAGCCCACCAATAGCACCACCGACAACTGCTGTATGTATTACATGGATGATCCAAGTCGTATTGGTATGCATGACTATGACTGTAACAGTGGCAGGAATGCCAAAACTATTTGTAGGAAAAAAATAAGTTCCTAAAGAAGATGACATGCTCGGCTGATATCTCGGTCAGATGTGAACTTGTATGTTACTTGTGTGGCACATCATGCTTTGTTTTAAGTTAATGCAATCATTCTATCTATAACTGTTGATAACAGTTGCAAGTTGCAGCTTGCAAGTTGCTGTTGTTCATATTTTAAAGTTTTACCCCAGCCTTCGGGCAGACGCATTTTACTCCTGTGTCCACTCGGCTCCACTTGGCCCACCACCCCATCCACTTTGCCACACCCCACACCCTTTGCCCATCCAGTTTGCTGTAAAATGCCAGCCCTGAAAAGCGTCGCCGGCATAGTTTGAAGTAGAACTACTGTGCACGTCTTAACTCTTATTATCAAGGACACTCTTGTAGTGTTCTACTCGGTAAACTCTGTCGTACTAATGAAAATCCTGTCGCAAACATAATCAAATGGGATTAACTACTTGACGCCAAACTAACGCGGGTATTGACGTCTTTTTATCGCTAACTAACAGTTGCCCGCGTTGGCTTCGCTCACGGCTCCGTCAAGTTGGCCCCCCACTATAAAATCAGGGGCAAATTATCATCTCAATCGTGTGTGCATCGTTAGTGCACGTTTGTGCACAACACAATTTCGTTTTTGCAGATTTAATCCTTAAGATATAACATTTTTTTCCGGGTGGGCCAACTTGACGACCAACCCCCCCCCCCCCCCCCATATGCCCAATGTTAACATTTTCTTATGTGTATTGTTTGTGCATCGTTAGTGCAGGTTTGTGCACTAAAAAGTTTCGTTTGTGCACGTTTAGTTCTCGAGATATAACGGTTTTTCTGTGGGGGAGGGGCCAATTTGACGCAGACCCCCACGGAAAAACCGTTATATCTCGAGAACTAAACGTGCACAAACGAAACATTTTAGTGCACAAACCTGCACTAACGATGCACAAACGATACATACCAGAAAATGTTAACGTTTGACTTATGGGGGGGGGGCGGCGTTAAGTTGCCCCCCCCCCCCCCCACGGAAACCCGTTATATCTCGAGAACTAAATGTGCAAAAACGAAACACTTAAGTGCACAAACCTGCACTCTCGATGCACAAACGATCCACACCAGAAAATGTTAACATTTGACATATGGGAAGGAGGGAGGGGGGGGGAGGTTGGTCGTCAAGTTGGCCCCCCCGAAAAAAAAATGTTATATCTTATGGATTAAATGTGCACACACGAAATAAGTTCGTGCACAAACGAGCACTAGCGATGCACAAATGATTGAGAAAATAATTTGCCCCTGATTTTATAGTGGAAGGGCCAACTTGACGGAGCCTTCGCTCACGTGGTTTTTCGGATTGCTGTACATAAAATAGTAAAACCTATTTTTTTTATTTTTGAAGGAGAACCTAATTACGGAAAATAGTAAAATATAGTTTTCATATTTTTTCATTTTAAAATGAGAAAATAAATAACAATTTTCACGTCTATAACATTATCCGTTTTTTTAAGGTTACTTTGCTCTTAATAAAATTCACCCCTTCTTTTCATCCCCCTCAACTGGACTTTCAAAAAATGGTAAATCTTGTGTTTTTTAATTCTAATAAATATTGTAATTGGCAAGTTTGATGTCTTTAACAATTTCAGTTCTTGAAATAAAATATTCACCCCCTCTTGCTGACCTACATTTTTAACCACTTTGCAATGCATTGCATAAATTGTGGTGCTATTATGGTACGTGTTTTAATTTAATTTATAACATGCTGCAAATAATGTAATGCAAAAACTTACAAAATGCTAAATATGTACGTGTTTCAATTTTAATTTTAACATGCTTCAAATAATGTAACGCAAAAGCTTACAAAATGCTAAATATGTACGTGTTTCAATTTTATTTTTAACATGCTTCAAAAATAATGTAATGCAAAAACATACAAAATGCTAAATATTTACTTAACTAATAGGAATAAAGATAGTATCACTTTATAAATCAAATTGTGCCTTTTTATTCCCCAAGACTTAACTTATGAAAACATTTTCCTTGCTCCTCTTCTTTCCTTAATTACCGTAAAAAAATATCTCCATAGCGAACTGTTCAGGTGGACGCTCTCCCCAAGGTCTACTTGATCTCCGCCTAGCGGAGGCTCGTCGAACTCTCACTTGGGAGCTCGACGAGCCTCCGCTAGGCGGAGATCAAGTAGACCTTGGCTCTCCCTACTGCAGTAACTCATCAGGCGGTGACCAACTCACCCGTTCAGCTGGACGCTCTCCCTACTGCAGTAACTCAGCAGGCGGTGACCAACTCACCCGTTCAGCTGGACGCTCTCCCTACTGCAGTAACTCAGCAGGCGGTGACTAACTGACCCGTTCAGCTGGACGCTCTCCCTACTGCAGTAACTCATCAGGCGGTGACCAACTGACCCGTTCAGCTGGACGCTCTCACTACTGCAGTTACTCAGCAGGCGGTGACCAACTGACCCGTTCAGCTAGACGCTCTCACTACTGCAGTAACTCAGCAGGCGGTGACCAACTGACCCGTTCAGCTGGACGCTCTCCCTACTGCAGTAACTCATCAGGCGGTGACCAACTGACCCGTTCAGCTGGACGCTCTCCCTACTGCAGTAACTGAGCAGTACGTGACCAACTCACCCGTTCAGCTGGACGCTCTCCCTACTGCAGTAACTCAGCAGGCGGTGACAACTGACCCGTTCAGCTGGACGCTCTCCCTACTGCAGTAACGCAGCAGGCGGTGACCAACTGACCCGTTCAGCTGGACGCTCTCCCTACTGCAGTGAGTCAGCAGGCGGTGACCAACTGACCCGTTCAGCTGGACGCTCTTCCTACTGCAGTAACGCAGCAGGCAGTGACCAACTGACCCGTTCAGCTGGAGGCTCTTCCTACTGCAGTAACTCAGCAGGCGGTAACCAACTGCCCCGTTCAGCTGGACGCTCTACCTACTGCAGTGAGTCAGCAGGCGGTGACCAACTGATATTTCACCCACTTTGCAACGTTGAATTGAGCTGAAAGTTTTCACACAGACGTATTTTTAATGACAATACACGAGTCAATTGTCTTATTTACTAAATATTTAATTAATTAATCATAATTAATTAATGTTTTATATGGGAATCGATGTTTAACCCACTTCCGAACGTCGAATTGAGCTGAAAGTTTTCACACAGACGTATTCTTAATGAAAATACACGTATCAATTGTCATATTTACTAAAAATAGTCAATTAATTCATCATAATTCATTAATGTTTTATATGGGAATCGATGTTTCACCCACTTCCCAACGTCGAATCGAGTTAAAAGTTTTCACACAGACGTATTCTTAATAACAATACATGAATCAATTGTTATGTTTACTAAATAATCAATTAAGCTATCATAATTAATTAATTGATGTTTTATATGGGGATCGATAAAACACTCACTTTCGAACGTCGAATTGAGCTAAAAGTTTGCACACAGACGTATTCTTAATGACATTACATGAATCAATTGTCATGTTTACTAAATAATCAATAACACCATCATAATTAATTAATCGATATTCGATATATATTCGATTGCAAGATTCTTTAAGATTAAAAAGTATAAAATAATATTACATGAAAAAAATATATTTTTTTAAAAACAACGCTTATATTTAAATGCACTAAAAAGTAAAAAATAAATTTTCGCCCAACAAATTTTTGCCTCACTCGGAAAATAAAAGCGTTGGGCGCTTTTCCTGCATAAATAGCAAAATACTGCAATCTATGTCAATACCGAAAGCGCCCAACGCTTTTATTTTCCGAGCGAGGCAAAAATTTGTTGGGCGAAAATTTATTTTTTACTTTTTAGTGCATTTAAATATAAGCGTTGTTTTTTAAAAATATATTTTTTTCATGTAATATTATTGTGTAGCCTAGGGTCGTTCGTTCTTCTCGTTCTCGAGGCGGGGCGATGTATTGTACGAAGCCTTTTTGTGTAATTACTATAATTCACTGAACTTTTCACTCGAAACTTGCTGACTCCCTAATGTTTTTAGTTTGTTTGGTCTCCCTTAACCTTACTTTTGGTCCCTTTCCAGGCGTGGCGATGTATTGTACGACGCATTTCTGTGCAATTACTATAATTCACAGAAACTAGTCACTTTAAACTTCTGACGCCATGTTTTATTGTGTTTCTAGAACTTATCTGAATGATATACAACCAGGATCTGGTAAGATAAACTTGATTTATTTAACGTACATTTCAACCAACCTCCAAGCATGTAGATCATGGCTGGGGCTTGTTGGATTCTCTAGTTCATCCAACGACTGGGTGCCAAAGTAGGTGGAGCCATATATGACAATGCCTATGAAAATAATCTGTTTAACAAAGCATTTTGCACCCAGATACGATATGTTCAATTGTTTCGCCGTTCATATTACATTTTCTACATTTATCATCC
Source organism: Isoperla grammatica (assembly GCA_945910005.1). Taxonomy (NCBI): domain Eukaryota; kingdom Metazoa; phylum Arthropoda; class Insecta; order Plecoptera; family Perlodidae; genus Isoperla; species Isoperla grammatica. Next base: position 47,110,446 of record OX246741.1, read on the forward strand.
ACTGTGACGTCTATCAGTATGTATTTTTTGTAATTGTGTTATTATTATTATTATTTTATTGTTGCAATACATACAAACTCGGTCAAAACCGGCATAAACATGTTGTACGGACACAAATGTCAAGTATTTCCATGTGTTTACCTTATTAAAATCTACTTAGAACTACTTAATATATCTTCTTCTTCTTCTTCTTCTTCTTCTGCTTCTCAAATGCCCACATTTGGCTATACTACTTAATATATCATTGTCCACATTATTTTTTCAAACCGAACTGTGGATGCTATGTACGGTCGTGGCCGATTTGTACTCATCCCAGCATTCGCTCTTTGTACGGTGGAAACCACGAAAACCACCATCGGGATGGAGAACTTCTTGAAGTCTTCATTGTTCTTAGTTCAAAAATTTTCGCACTATCCTACACGTGTTCAAAATAATTGCTTTTTGCATCTCGATGTATATGTTCGGTTGGAGACCAATTAGTTTAATACTGTCATGGAGTTTACGTGGAACAATGCCATTTGCTGATATAATAAACGGTATAACAGTTACATTATTTTGCTTCCACAACCTTTTTATTTCAATTGATAATTCCTTATATCTGTTTATCTTTTCCCGCCAAGTTGTCTCTACATTGTGGCATAAAGGGACGGCAACATCAATTAAAATCGTTTCTTGTTTCTTCTTGTCAATAAATATAATATCCGGTCTATTGTGATGTATGGTTTGGTCTGTAATAACTGCCCGGTCGTAATATAATTTGTAGTCTTTACTATCTAATACCTTTTCAGGCTTGTATTTGTAATACGCAGTGGTTGTGTTTATAAGTTTATACTTCATGGCTAATTTTTGATGTACAATGTTTGCAACTTGGTTATGCCTAGGATTATTATTATTATTATTATTATTATTATTATTATTATTATTATTATTATTATTATTATTATTATTATTATTATTATTATTATTATTATTACGTGAGGAAAGATGTAAACCTGTAATCATGCAATTAAAAAAAAATGTATTATTATTTATATTATAATTTTTATAAGTATTATTTTTATTATTATTATTATTATTATTATTATTATTATTATTATTATTATTATTATTATTATTATTATTATTATTATTATTATTATTATTATTATTATTATTTTTATTATTATTATCTTTATTTATCACATCACCAGATGGCAGGTACATTATTAGTCTACAGCACCAAAGGTGATCCTCACCTCTTAGGTGCTGCAACCACACATTACAAAATATGACATTACAAAGATTTTACACATTACAAAGATAATTACATTTTAAAAAGATTTTACATATCACAAAGATTATTATATTACACATAAATCAAATATAGTTGAATTCATTATTATTATTATTATTATTATTATTATTATTATTATTATTATTATTATTATTATTATTATTATTATTATTATTATTATTATTATTATTATTATTATTATTATTATTATTATTATTATTATTATTATTATTATTATTATTATTATTATTATTATTATTATTATTATTATTATTATTATTATTATTATTATAATTATAACCATTATTGTTATTAAAACTATTGTATGTTTTCAAATCAACAATGCATGGTTGACCTCTACGCACTATCATTCATCTCTGGCACGAATGTTGATTAATCACTTCTGCTGAAATTATTCTAAAACTGCGTTGTTTTCTGAACTCTAGAATTTTATTAGTTATATAATACAAATAAAATAACAAGAGAACTAGAACGTGTTTTGTCTAAAAGTTCGTTGTCACGGTTCTTCCCGGATCGCATGTCATGTACAAACGGGATATACTGATACGGGACCCTCGTGTTACATTTTTTTAATAACGTCTGAAAAGATAAATCTCTACACATTGCATCACTGCTTTCAATAATACGAAAGATAATTTAGTTTTATGTTCCTAGCCAACCTTGGAGTCTTTTGTAAATCCCGAGTTACTAACCAACATTATAATATGATTGTTTTTAAATAAAAAAAATGTGTGCTGGTTTGCAATGAGTTGAGGGAATTTGTCCACATATTCAAAACGCAGTTCTGCATTCGTCTAGCAACATGGCGGTTGCATTTCAGATTCTCTTGAGTGTCTGGTGTGTCTCACTGGTAAGCAGCCTAGATATTACCTTAGTGTTGACTTGGGGTTGACAACATAAAACAATTAGATATAAATATAATTTGTAATATAAATAAAAATTGCACATAATAGATCTGCGCTATAATGTGATACAAATATATCACAGAGAGTTTTAGTTAACAAATGATAAAATGATAGAGTAATTTGAAAAAAAAAACAATAATGGAAAATGAAGTAATACAAAAAATAGAGGTGGAACATAAAATGTTTGAAACAAGAAACAGCAAATCTTGAGAATTTACGGAGTTCTATTCGTGTCAATAAGAAAACTTCTAAAATGTAACTTGTGGGAAGATACCTAAGACAAATATTATCATAGTCGACAGATAACGAAAACAAATAAATGCAAAATTCATTATGTTTAGATTAAATGCGATCATTTTTATCCAATTTACCTAAATTTTGCGTATATTTGTTTTCGTTATCTGTCAACACTGATAAAATCTGTTACGTACCTTCCTACAGTAAAAGTTTTAAAAGTTGTTTAAAGAAACGAACTGAAAACATCAAATTCTTATGCTCTGCTCTCACTGGTTTAAACCATAGCACCGCAGGTAAATCAGAAATGGTGTTTTTCGTTTTAAAATAAAATACATCTGTAAATGTTTGTCGTTTAGGTTATAGATGTTGGAAAGGTGCTGGGGTTTGAGCATCATCATATGGGTCATAATAGTGACCAACGCAACTCAAAACCAGTGAAAGCTTCTGTTCAGGTATGAATATCGTTTGAATAATTTGTTTATACGTTTATATTGGCCATATTCTGTGAATTATATATCGTTATTTATAAGTACAGCCACATAAAATCATCTTATCCAAAGTCAGACACTAAAGCACGTCGCTCTCGGTGATGATGGTAGATGAAACTTTTGAAAATTTCAATTACCCCCCCCCCCCCCCCCCCCCAACCCAACCCCAACCCACACTTGAAAATATCCCAGCGGCGCCCATGCCGTGGTATGATTCAATCCATCCAAACTTTTACCTTCTAATTGAGGAAAAAATGAAAACCTTCAGTCAAGATTGCTAGCGGCCGTTATAGAACCGGTGACCTCCCGAATTAGAATTCTCATCTTATCGTTTATCCACTTCTATCGGTGTCAGCCATCAATATTTGTGTTTAGGCCTCTCTGGTTGGCTTCCATGCAACCACTCATTAATGACGAAACAATTTATGTAATGTTTTGGGCCAAGTGTGGGCTTTGTTTCCAAAGCTTCTTAATGAAATCTAACAATATGATGATCATAATACATTGATTAATATTTTCACATTTTACAGAAATTTGTTTCAATGTTTATGGGATGTGAGGGCCTAGACCCGGGTGATGTTAATATAACATGCAGTCACACAAAACTGGAGAAGCGTCACGGACCAGGCATTGACTGCACATCTAAGGTGCCAGTGAAAACCCAGGCTTTCTTCATTAATTGCCCACCAGGCTTTGGATTGGTTGAGGAGTATCAGATCATAACTTGCAAGTTTCCAGGGAAATGGGACAACGATGTTTTCACGTGTGAAGGTAAAACTAAAAGAATATTTTCTAAATTTTTACGTTTCGTCTAGGATTAGTAAAGGAAAATGAAAGAAAATAATACAATGATAACACTTTGCATTTATTTTATAGGCTTTAAGAGTATTGGGTTTTGGTGTGTAGAGAAACGAGAGCCTTGTCATATGAGGATTTGTTGGAGTTTATGGATGAGCAATAACTTACTCAAAAAAATATTTCAAAGAATACTTTTTGCAATCATCATATCTTTAGATTCACCACGTGTCAGAGTGTCTATAACCTTGTAGGGTTAGAAAAATACAACTGGAAACCAACAAAATAAACCATGTTTATATCTTCTTTAATTCGAGCCCAAAGCCGTATTTATATTATCAATGTAAATAATCTAATTTCATTAAATGTAGGCTAATCAATAAAGAGCAGATATAACAGATAATGAAATGAAATGAAATGAAATGAAATGAAATGAAATGAAATGAAATGAAATGAAATGAAATGAAATGAAATGAAATGAAATGAAATGAAATGAAATGAAATGAAATGAAATGAAATGAAATGAAATGAAATGAAATGAAATGAAATGAAATGAAATGAAATGAAATGATGTGAAATGAAATGAAATGAAATGAAATGAAATGAAATGAAATGAAATGAAATGAAATGAAATGAAATGAAATGAAATGAAATGAAATGAAATGAAATTAAATTAAATGAAATTAAATTAAATTAAATTAAATTAAATTAAATTAAATTAAATGAAATTAAATTAAATTAAATGAACAAAACAAAACAAAAAATGAAATAATTAAAATAAAAAGAAATAAATTAATGGTGCTTTAAACTCTAAGTCTAAACCAATGAAAATAGCAGCTTCAAGTCAATGCTATCTAGCTTCACTCGCTTCGCGACCCCCAGGCCTCGTCACCCACAGGTTGGGGACCAGAACGTGCTGTATGATTAACATTGAATGACAATGTTAATTATAGGTATTGTCAAACAGATCTCGTGTAAGATTTTGTGTTTTAGCTGTGAAGGTCCTCACCATGTTTATCTTTACCATAGTTAACCATCGTACTGTTCTTTCATGCACTTCCGCTATATAATCTGTGTTGAAAATAATATTATAAAATGACCACAATCTCACACATGGGTAGATAGTTGTTTTAGATTATGAAAATAGCAGTTTTGATCCAAAACTGCTACGTGGATCCTTGAATTTGTTGTATTACGTAAAAACTCTATATTATATAAACACATCTTTATTATAAAATGATCTTTATAACAAACCTTTCTTGATGTACTTTCAAGTTCTTA